>VYZX01020514.1:56596-237544 GCA_013401335.1 Brachypteracias leptosomus | reverse complement strand
TAATACTTTGAGTATCAAAACCTGGAAATACTGATCAAGCCAAGAAAGAAAATATGTCAGAAAGAAACATCAATCCAGAAAGATGTATGGCAAAACTATTCAAACCCTCCCTTGCTAACAAATGTCAAATGAAAATAATTTACATTCCCTTTAAGCAGAACCATTTAGATGTTTCACTAAAAGTAGCCAGTTGGAGAAATATCCCCAAGGAGAAAATACTGTGCACCCAAAATGCTCCATGGAAATATCACCTGCACAGCAATGTGCACTCTCATGGAAGACCATCACACGGGGCAAGTTTCAGTCTGTGTTATTAAAGATTAGTCTGTTTACTATCAAGGCCCAGAATCCCTCAAATGCTTGAATGACTGTCCCCAGGCAAGCCAGCTATTGGCCACCAGATATATTACATTAACTTTTAAATATATACACACAGAAGAAAATACATGTGTGTATATACATCTTGAACACAATTTTCAGAACAATTTTTTTATGATTTAGCGCTTTCAAATCATAGGCACCCATCTGCAGACTGAATTATCTTACCCTCAGGAGTTTTAAAAAACACATATAATCATGCCACATTTTTGAGGAAAAAAAGTCCTTCCTATTCTGGGATCTTATTGCGCACAACTTTGTTATGGATACATCAGTGTCTCCAGGGCTAAGTGCACTGAAATAATTGTAATCCAATTGTGCTGAAATATTTAAGGGAGTTTGTTGCTGTAAGAACATTCCATTTGACTCAATCAAGACACAGCCAGAATGTTTTCAGAAATAAAAGTTATGGCTTTTATCCAACTTCTGTGAAAGTAAATGGTCAGGATGTCATCTGAGTTGGGCTTGGATGGGGTTCTACATTGCACTACCTGGTTCATGTAACAGTTGTTAATGTGAAATAAAAGGAGTTGCTGATGGTAAAGGCAGTTTACAGAAGGCATACAGCTAGATATCATAGTAAGTTGTTTTGCTCTGCCAGGCAGATATCAGAGAACAGCAAGAAATGCCATATTTCAGTCTTGCCCTTCAGTAACTGCCCCCCATGCTGTGCTTTCAACCTAGCTCTTACCACCCATATTATATTCCCTCTCCTGCCAGCTAAACATACTCCCCTATATGTGTTATTTATTGTTATTTTTGAAACATTTCAGACATGTAAGCCCAACTTTATGCAAGCAATTTCAGGTTTTTAAGATTTTGAGATTCGGAGTAATTATGATAAACTTTTTCAATAGGTGAAGTTCTCAGACATGTAATCCAAATCAGGATTTCCTCTCATCTTAAGTTACTCATGTACATAGCAAATGTGTGGCCTAAACCTGAGAAAACAGCCAAGAAGTTTTTAAATTTTATTGATGGTCATCACAGCAACTGTCTCTTTTAGGGCTTTGAGCACAGAATGCTCAACCTTTCTGAGACGCTTTTTATAAGTCCACTTAGTTACTTGTGCCAATAGAGAATCATCAAGGGGGCGTGGGTCTGGCTTTTGCTGTATATACACCATAAGTAGTTGCAGTGTACTTGCTCTATCAGAACAACCTTCAAAACTTAAGTTTGAGGAGTGGATTTGCTATATTTCACAGGTAAACCCCCACATTTTAGCATGTGAGGTGGTACTTACACTACTTGTCAGTATTTACTGATCACAGTATCATAAGACCTCTAAGATCATCAAGTCCAACTGTCAACCCAACACAACCATGACAACTAAACCATATCCCAAACTGCCATGTCTACACATTTACCTTTTAAAGTAGGCTATTGAAGTCCTGACACTTCACACCTTTTCTACCAATGCATAATTTCACGTTTAAGTAGCTCCAGAGAGCTTTTAGAAGAACCCAGTTCTGCTGCACAGCTTGTGCAGCTGCTGATTTTAATGGGACCAGTGACATATAGTTAAGCATGGGCATCAGCATGACCTTCGACTGTCAAACTGCACTTTGGCCTTGATGAAGTTGCTGTTGGGTGTTGATGTTGATTAACATTGTAGGCATTTGTACAAAACTCATCTGAAGAACACAGACCCTGATTTGTGTCTCTGATGTCTCCCTGTAAATGTTTATGTTTGCAATGTTCAGAAGCCTATAGAGGACTCACCCTCATGATTCATGCAAGGTCAGAGTCAAGAATGGAGTCCTGTTTTTACACAAAAGCCCTCTCAGTCCATGGCTCAAGAGTAGACCACACTTACATTGCTACAGCAATGATATACAAGTGTACATTTTCAGCCCTTAACTGTTAATCTCCTGATTTTTGCTTATTTCATTTTACAAAGGGTTTTTTGTTTTTGCCTAATGGCAAACTAAGAAAAAGATGTACAGAAAAAGCACATTTACCCGTTGCAACTGTTAAATCTCTCTTCAAAGCCTGCAGGTTGTACATCCCACAGGACCAGTTATCTTCTGATGAGCAGAGTTGCTTTGGTTTCAGTGGAAGTCCTTGGCTGATTTGCACTAGGCGAAGATGTGGTCTACAACTCCAGCCTGATGAGATCAGTGTTTCCTTTGGTAACAACTGATAGTTCTAATTAGTAATCTGTATCAGTGCAAGAATGAGTGGGGCAACTAGGATTTGATTCATTACTTCATAACAAGAATTAAGATGGGAAAAGGGACTCTCTTAGAATTTTATAAAGTTAAAATTGTAAACAACAAGGAAAAAAATCTATGGCAAAGACAAAGAATTAAAAAATGCTGTTCCTTTTCTATGATGACAAGTGTTTTCTAAGTAGGGATACACAGCACTTAAGGTGATTTGAACACTTCTACCATAGTTAATATTTGAGAAACTTTGAAACTTTTCAGATGAAGTCCTTCTTTCAGTATTCACCTCTGCTAATGGAACTCAAGGATAAATTGTGACCACACGGTCAGTCTAACTCCTGAAGTCAGAGTGAGAAAACATGCTGACGGAAATCAGCTCAGAAATATCCACTGAAATATTTCCAGATTTTCTAACCTAAGGCTGATGATCCGGTTCCAAGAAAAGATAATGCAAATTTTATAAACGCAAACCAGCTGCTTTCTTTGAATCTGCATAATGTTTTCTTTCAGAAATGGGCCAGAAAGCTGAGCACACTGAACAACAAATTTACATTCTTAGTTTTGAAACAACTGTCACTTATCTGTAGTGAACTTGTTATTTAAAAAAATCACTGCGGCTTAAGGCTCAAATTAAAAATCTTTCCAAATTACACTTTTCAGGCTCCCTCAAATGGTGCTGTGTGCTGTCCTGAATAGTGCTTATGTAGTTGTGTATGTTCTGACAAAACCTACTAACACTTCCTTGGCACGTCAGTGACTTTTCTTTCAGTATCTAAACCATATAAGATAGATCTGTTAGAAAATTTAACCATGATTATTAAGCTTTGTGAACCTCTTCTCATTTCTGGGGTACAGATTGCCTAGTGTGAAAATGCACTCTTTACACAGCTAGTTTATCCCCTGTCTCCTGCATCAGTTTGTCTTCCCATTTTTTTTTACTTATATAAAAACATGTAAAATATAAAAGCACCTAAAGGTGCTTTCTAGTCCATCCTCAGACTCCCCAGTAGCAGAGAAGCTCTGAACTGCTCCGCATGGTTAGACCTCCATCCAGCTTTACCATTTGACTCTTGGCTTTTCCACTGCTGGCACTGGCTGACACTTTCTGACCCAAGATACTGTTTGTAATCAAAAGCTGTATCTTACTTAAGGCAAATAGTGAAGTTGGCAGTTTTTGTGAACTATTTTAGTCAGCTTTGTAGGTATGCCCTAGTTCCTTGCATTTCCACTACGTTAGACACTGCACATGTACTCCAGCCAAACCTCCTCTGTGTTTGTATTGATCCATGAGAGGAGAGAGGGAGTTATTCTAACCTCCTTTCAGAAGATTTAAACCCAAGATACATAGACTTGTGCAGGGTGATACAAGCAATCTGTAGTAGGCTTGGAAAGTAAGCTCTTATCTCCCAGATCCTATCCCAGCGTGGCAAGCTTATGAATGCAGAGTATTTGATGTAGCTTGTTCTGAAAATAGAGTTTTCATTTCTCTTTTGTTCATTCCTGTGATTTATGAGAGCTGTTGGCTCTCAGAACTTGCCATTAAATTGGCTTGGTCAGTCCATTGACAACACTCATGCAGGAATCATGAGAAATGTGAATGAGCAAAAAGATTTTACTCTGGAACAAAGTGAAGTTCACTTGAAACCATCTGACTTTCACCAGATTGTGAGAACGATATTAAAGAGCAAAATGCAGAGTGTTAGAGAATACACACTGAATCAAGGCTGTTCAAAATAAGAGTGCTAAGAACTGGAGAAATTTGTTTCACCATTAGATGACTGAAATATAGCTTATATAATTTTTTTCCCTACCATTGGAAGAGCTTAACCCATCCTGTCTTTATACCCTTTCAAGAAAATAGTTGAACAACCGATACTATTTTATAGCAAAAATAAAACAACTAATTAGTAATTCTTAAAGACTTCATTACTACATTTCTCCTCACCTCTAAGAGCTGTTGTAGGGAGTTATTTATAAGATGTTATTTTATGTTTCCTGACCTAAATGCCTGCCTAGTCTTAGAGTTACTACACTGTAATTTGTTACACAGTCACCAACTATATTTTAGTGGTATGAAAAGTGCCATTGGAATGTAGTAAAGCACAGCTGGCACTGAGTGAATGTAAGGAATGAAAGAGAAGCAGCACTGGTATTATTTTAAATGATAAATCAATTTTCAGACACTTAAGAGGTATAGCAAGCTTTGTTTTTTCCTTGTGCAAGCATCTATCAATGCTTACTTCTGCTCAGTTTAGTACCTCACTGAGGATTCTGAAAAGGCGGGTGATATAATTTCCAACTGTATATCCTCCAAACTTCAAAATTACCTTACTGAACACTATATAAGCTAAGATCTACCACAGAGATTTAGAGGCAAAGCCAGGTGGGGCAATGTTTTACTATGGAAAGCAATCAGCACTTTGAATTGTTGGCTAAATAGGATGAATAATCCAATACCAGTAGGGATATCAGTAAGAAATTAATAAAAATATTGAGACTGAGCTCCAAGTTGTTTGTACACTCAAGGTTTTTTGTTATCATATTCAAGCAACCAAAGGGTTTTCATAGGTGATCATTTTAAATATGAGGAAGTAGAGATTTACTACAGCTGTACCCATTGCAATAAAGCAGAATATATCCCCTAAGCATGAATATCACTGGTAAAACCAAAATACCTGATTTCAACAAGTCTTTGCTTTCACAGAACAGTATAGAGCACTGGAAAGTATATACCTCATTAACAAACCACAGTCTGTTCTAATTTAGACACATGTAAATAGCATTGGAGCTGTTCCCAATTCGTATCCATGTAATTGATACCAGAATTTGAAAAGTATGTACACAAACATATAGATATATACACAATAAGCTTTCCTCACACTACTGGGCACAAGGTTTTGGGAACATAGAAAACTCTAAAAAAGCAATTTGTATTTTGGATTATAGATTTTGGTCAGAACAATCTTTTGCTTATTTTATACTGACGTGAATTAACTTCTGTAATTCCAAATAATTGATTCTCCCTTGATAATCGGAGTTCAGATTTAGGTTTCTGGACTGTTTTTTCTTGTAGTGTTTTGCACATTGTCTTGGAAAGTCCTACATGAGAAGGCCAGGAGTGAGCTATTAGTTTACTTATTTCTGGCTGGATATTTGGCTGATGTCTTTTACTCTCTATGCAGTTGTATTAATGTCTTTCATATGGTAAGAACCTTTTTCATCAGAATATCTCAGCCATTTCTAAAGGTGAGGTCAAGATCTGTAGGTGCAGAGGAGTGGTGCGCGGGGCAGAAGACAGCACTAGAAACCAGTTTCTTGATCTTACTTCTGTATTCCAACCACTGGATTCTACTGTCTCCACAGAGATTTAAAGGATTAGTTGAAAACTAAGTTCTACGAAACATATTCAAGCTGCACTGGCTATTTTTGCTAAAGTAGCAACATCTAATAGTGTAATGTCAAGGAAACCACAATAAAGATCCTTGTGCGTTCAGACTGGGTTGCACTGGTTATAGATGCTCCAGGGAGTATTTGGCAACGCTGTCAGTAATTTTATCAACCAGAAAGTGGTTCATCTGTAAACCAGTGGTAAGGGCCACATAATGGTTCCCCTTGTTCAAGCAGAAGAGAGGAAGAGGATGGTTTCAGCAGTCTCAAAGGGGCAGCTGGTAGACTGAAACCTTGTGGAAGCGCCTTGAGCAAATTATCACTCATTCTTCCACAGTCATCTCTAGCAACTTGAACAGCCCCTTGGGACTGGGGGCAGCTTGGTGCAAGTTAGAGCAAACCTGAATTGCTCTGAGTCTTTGTCAGGAGCTCAAGCAGTCTTCTCACCCAAAGAGTGTGAAAGGGCTAGTTTAGCCTCCACCTCCAGGAGAAATCTTCATCTTAACAGGCCTAAGAACTACCAGGAGGACTTTGATAGGATTCCATTATAGGCCTTGAACTGGATCAAAGAAATACAGGCCTTTTCACCCACGATGAAATACAACCTCTCCCGGCTCAGTTCTACGCCTGTAGCTTGTCCTTAGCAAAGAGACTCACTAGGGTTCAACCAACGTAACAGGAAAGTGCCAAAACCCAGAAAGGTCCAACCAGTAACAGGCAGCAATTCTTGATCTAACGCAACTAAAATACAATTTGGATAGCAGTTTAAAACTTCCCATTAAAACTAAAGACAGTACTGATAAAGCAAGGCAGCAGTAAGAGGACGTCTTACCGATAGTTCAGTGATCACCAGGCAGAGCTAAGGCAGCGAGCCAACTCCATTATCAAGCCAAGAAGTCCAAACAAGCCAGGAACAGGGCTGGAAATGGCACACCTCCATCACAGCTCAGAAAGAGAGTGAAATCCCCGGGCTGAGCTTAAGTGGACATCTGGGCCTGGGAAGGGGGGTGGGGGGGTATGAGCAGAGACCCCAGGTGAGGCTGGTTAGGGCCATCAAGGCCTCTGAGTGCCCTAGGCAGTCCCAATTTCTCCCAGGGCAGGACAAGGGTCTCCTGTTGGTTAGGCAGGATGACTTTAGGGTCCCAGAGACATATTCTGCTCTCACGTGTATCACAGTCTAAATCTGGAGTGAATTTGTTGTGGTTTTAAGACCCTTAAAGGCCTACATCCCTTCTCGGCTGTCAATCCAACAGCACAGCTTCACTTCACTTGTTCTCCCCTTTTTTACAGACTCCTTAAAGCTTCCAGTCTTTCCACAAGTGGTCTGTGCCATTGGTGGTATTCATGACCTGAGCAGAATCCATGTCACCAGGAGACTGGCAGTTCCCCTTCAAGAGGTGAAGGATGGGAATAGCAGGGTTGCTGCAGGTCACTGAACCACTGTGAAAGTTCACACACCACCTGCTATAGCCCTGACAGGTTACCCATCATAAAATAATGTTACTTCAAAACCATGGGAGGTCCACTTCAGCTCACTGGCAGGAAGCTCTGCCCCCTTTCAGTGACAGTGTGTGGCAACAGCAGGTCTGGTGTCGCTGGTTGTAACAGTTTTGCTTTTCAGCTGACTCCTTCTGCTGTTTTATCTTCCTCCGAAAGACAGATGCTTCATGTGTAGCTTGAGTAAGGTGGGGACAGTCTGGCATCAACCCATGGCAGTAAGAGACTCCGTCTTTATGCTGATCCATATGTGCTCCATGCATTTTTCCCCTTCCCCCTTTGCCTGTCTGGAAGGACTACCAGCCCTGCTTTTTTCTTAAAAGGGTGATAAATAGGGGCTTTGTGGGCTTGTCCCAAGGCCCTGCACAAGTCTACAGGATGAGTAAGTTTCTGACTTGTCCTTAGTAATTTGCTACCATATAACCAGAAAAAAATACTTGCTTTCTGGAGTAAGACTAACAAATATACCCAGAAGAGAAAATATACATATATGCTGGGGAGGGGGTGGGTTTGGTTTTCCGTCTCTTATTGTAAGCTCATTGGTAAAGCTCTAAAAACCAGTGCTGGCCCCACCGGCTGGGTAGCAGTTTGTTGTGCTGTATCTATGTTCACTTACACTTTTCCTGGTTTTGCTTATTATCCTGATAATAGTAATCCCTCTCCCTTTCCTCATTTCCCCACTTCTTAAAGCTCTTCTCCAGCCAGACCCAGATCTCGCTTGTCCTGCTCACACAAATGACCCACTGACGTCCCTGCACACAAGGACAGGCTGCAGAACAGGGTGCCTGTCGCACACCCCCCTCAAGGAGGCAGCTGCTGGCGTGTGCAGGAGCCAGGGTCCCTATTTCTCCCCCTTTTTTCCCCTCCCCTGCCCGGGCAGTCCCTCTCCCGAGGTTCTGGGCTGCTGTAACAGGATCTCCCTGCTGTTCCTTGCTCTGGACTTTGTTTTTCTTGGCACATGGCTCACCGAGACACTTTAAAACAGAAAGCAAGTCAGAGCGCTTTTGGCTTACTTCCTCACCTCTTCTCCCCCCTTCCCTTTCTTGAACCGTTTAGGAATAAAATAGCAATATTCTCTCTTAAAAGTGCTGAGCTACAGTGTTATATCAGGATTGGGAGGACTCTTTTTCAGTGTTCAGAAGTGGCAGATGTTTGCAACAAGCACAGTGGGAAAACCCATCCCGGGTTCCTGTAGCGGGAAGCGAAGGTGCAGGCTTGATTTTTGGTAGAAATACAAATCCTCGTAGATCACTTGCTGCATATTTTAATGACATTTAAACATAACCAGATACAATTAATACTTGAGAAGCAGGGAACTATTCTAAGCAGCAGGATCTAAAAGTGCTGTGCTCAACTGAAGACTTATTCACCATTCACTTAGAAATGGGCTGAAAACAGTCTGTAGGAAATTAACTGAAATAACATTTTGCCCAAATGGAATCTTTTAATTCCTGCTAATATGAAAAGCTAAGAAAATATATGTTTCTGTAAAGGATTCTTGTAAGCATAAACCAAACAATACTTCCCATGCTTCTTTCTCGGCACGGCTGATACTTGTAGAAAATGTGCAGGAATTTTAATCTCTGGTGGCTGTGTAGCACAGTGCTTGAGTCTATATGGGGGATGGAAAATTTACATGCACCTGGAAGCGAACATAAATCACCCTCAGGCCAAGCACTTTGCAGAGGCTCCATGGCCTCCTCCAGCCATCTACACACTGCAACTCATTCCAGACATTTTCAAGACCAGAATATCTGCTGCCTGTTTTTTACTCAGCAGCACTACACCGTTTACCCTCACCCAGCAGCTTGCAGGGAGTTCAGCTCTTAGGCTGTGTAAGCTGGCGCAGGCAGATGTTGGCCCAGGCTTCTGTGATTTTATCCTAGTTGATGATCTGGTCCATTGAAATGGGAAAGTGAGAGCAGCTGAGGCTCAACAGAAAATCTATCACATCTATAGGACCATAAAGAAACAGCATGGGAGCCGAATAGGCTCGAGTCTGCAATTCTCCAGCATAGATCTGCTGATGTGATCAGGGAGATTCTGGACAAAGGTTGGACTTGATGATCCTAGAGGTCCTTTGCAACCTAAATGATTCTGTGATTCTGTGTTGAGGGCTGTGGGACTGACACTGGCTGGCCCACCACCTCCCCAAGCTCATACTAGCCATGTGAAGACCATAACCCATTTCTTCCTCTTTTACCATTGCCCCTATGGTCAAAGGAGATCATCTCCAAACAATGCTCAGAACAAGCCAGCACTGCAGTATCTTTGCAGAGGCACGAGGCAGGACATTCAGGGCTGTTTCTCCCCAGAAACCACAGCCCAAAAGCTCTGCTTGTACAAACCTGGAGGCTCATGTGTGCAGTCATCAGAACACCACATCCCTTGAGAGACCCAGCTCATTCTTGCCATAGAACTATCATTTCTAGTACATAAATATCTTGCACAAAATAGAAGTGTAGTTCTGGAACTTAGTATCATGTAAAAGTTTAGGAAGAAAATTAACCCACTTTTTCTAAGTTCTTCTAGCAGAATGATTACCAGAAAATCTTTATCTCTCTGTGTTACTGCAATGCTGGAGGTTTGTTTGCCAGGCTTTGCTTTTAATCTTACCTACATTACTGCAGAAAATTGAAGACATCTGAGAAATCAGAAGGAGTGCCAGATACACCCTATAAGATGCTGATACGATACCACAGTTATACAAGTACCTACAGCTAAATCTCAGTTTTGATGACATCAGTAAGTATGTAGTATGACAGAGATAGGCTGTATGATAGAGGTACTAACCTGGCATCATGTTACCCAAAAGAAACAAACAGAACACTAGAAGAAAAATGCAATGGAAGGTACTGAAATGCTTCGGGCTGTTGTACACCACCTCTCACATTGCATTTTGAATGGCCTGATGCACCATGGTTCAGGGCAGGGTGCTGTGTCCCAGCAGGAATGTGCTGGGATGTGCCAGGGAGAACTCATGGTATATTTTATACCGTTCTTATGACAGTGGTACTCAAGTGTGAAAATTTTTGTGTCAGTGATGCTGGGACACCTCCTGGCTCATGTTATTTCCCCATTTTTGCCTGGTTGTTCAGAAATCTTACAGGGAAGGTGAAAAGGGGGAGGGAAAAGAGAGGAGGAATTGGACATGATTGCTGGTAGGATTATTGATCAGAGATCAATTCCAAAATAGTGGTATTTGCAGATGCTGAGATTTCTTTTCCTTTAGACTGTTTGAAAGTGCCCTACTAGCAGGGTTCAAGTAAGGGCAGTTCTGACAGTCCCTACTCTTAAATACCAAAATGCAGCAGTCAAAATATGAAATTTTGGGGAATACTCTGTCATAACAACAGTGATTTCTAAATGTTACATGGTGCATTTCGTGTAACTTATTGTATAGCATAATGTATTATATATAATATTTAGTATGAGGTAGTTAGAATGCTTTCCTGGCTAGTGCTTTTGGAGAGATTCTTCTGGAAAACTATGCAATAGCTGATGATACTAATATCCATGTAAAGCAGATAAAGTCGTTACTCCAGTATGCAGTGAATAGTGAATAATAATAATTATTATTATTTTCCAGTTTTATGTAAGCTTCTCTTAAAGAACAGAAATCAAGTTGCATTGTGTATCTCAAAGCTTGCAAGCTTTTCTTGTTGCATGTGATGCCACATAGAAAATTTAATGCCAAGGTCCTAAATAGATTTTTTTCATCATCATCATTGAGATTCACTTTTAGGTCACTTGCACCAATTTACAGAGCTCTGACAACCAAGGTAGCTGTTGGTATGGTTGTGTTAGTCTAGTACACTGAAAACTACTCTACTAAGACTAACCCAGATAAAACGAGTTAAACCCAGCAAGTGGCCTCTTGGCTGATGGTTGCAGAAGAGGAACAAAAGGTGGTCCACAGAAACTGAACCAGTTTGAGGACAAGTCAGGGGTATTTCTCCTTTGGTGGGTCAGAACCTGTCCCATGTGGTTAGGATTGGCTGCAGGGCACAGCTCGTGCTGGCTCGCTTCTGTTGACAGTTAAATTTCAGGCACTGAGGTGACAAAGTGGATTATCAGGAGACAGAACCTGGAGTAGTCCAGGTGACAGGGCAGCTTGAGCTGCTCCGTCTGTACCGTGGTGAAGCCAACCCCTGCTCTGCAGGAAAGCCCAGGCAGCAGCAGGGGACTGGCGAGGGATGGAGGTGGCACATGGACACCTCACCCCAGGATGCTGGAGGGATGTAAAATGGGCAGCTGCTGCTGCTGCATCTCATTAGGACAAAGCAGCTAGGAACAGTCAAACTGTTGGAAAATGCTATGTTTGGTAAGAAAATGCTGTCTTTCAAACTCCTATTCTAAACCCCCATAAAAACTGGGGTGGGAGGTATTGCAAAATAGCCTATCATTTATACAGTCTGAACTCAATACAGTGTTAATAAATGTAAACATTTGCCTCTTATTAGTAAGAAAATAATTGTAATGGTTTGTGCCTCTGCTTAGTTGAATAGAACTGGTTTACATCTCTGGTACGTGGGCTTAGTGGATGGGACTTATTAGAGAAGTGAGTGAATGCCAACAGATGGGAGTTATTAAAAAATCACTGTATGCCAAAAGCTGTCAGACGAGCTTACTGTTGAGTAACGGGTGGCAAAAACATTGTGTTTAGCAAACAGAAGAGAATTAAGGCAAAAGCAGTCATGTTAGACTAACATACAATGTATGTTTTTCCTGTAACGCTGGTCTTCAGGAACACAGTATTGACTGTTGTTTGAGCACATGTTGTCTCCAGAGTCTTTTCTGAGTGTCCAAGCTTGGGCTGCCTGGAGCAGTCCTCTTCTCTATAATCCTGGGCAGTTCCCCTGGTGAACACGGGTAGTGTGCCATGGATGGTGTGTACCTGGCTGTGTCTGTGTGCCCTGCCGTGCAGAAAGCGTTTGAGCTGCTTATGTGAGCTGAGAGACACCTTCACCCAGGAAAATCTTACCAGCAACTGCAAAATACAAACTGAAGGTAATAGCTCATAATGAACCCCTGACAAAGAATCATAGAATCACAGAATCATGGAATGGTTTAGGTTGAAGTGACCTCAAAGATCATCTAGTTCCAACCCCCCCGCCATGGCAGGGACACCTCCCACTAGACCAGGTTGCTCAAGGCGCAACCTGGTCTTGAACGCCTCTAGAGGTGGAGTCATCCACAACCCCCCTGGGCAACATGTTCCAGTGTCTCACCACCCTCCGAGTGAAGAATTTCCTCCTAACTTCTAAGCTAAATCTACCTTCTTCCAGTTTGAACCCATTTCCCCTTGTCCTATCACTACAGGAGTAGTGAGAGAGAAACCCTTCACTCTAGTATTTTCTCCAGTGGCTGTGGACCTTTTTCTGCGCCTCGGAAATTCTCAGCAGCGTCTCTTACCACTAATGTAATGCTCTGAGATACACCATCCTCTGTGGCTAGAAGGAGGGAGCCCACTCACTCCCAGATGTGAAGATGCAGGACCTCTGGCTCAGAATACTACCAGATACCATGATGACAACTCATTTTACGGATCCAGTTGCCATAGGAAGACACAGATGTGAAACAGGAATCTGACTGCTTTGTATAATCTTGGCTACTTAACAGAGACGTGGGAGAGCTCGTAGGAGAATGAGGCACAGGAGAATACAATTGTGCACAGAAAACTGGAGGAGGGTCACACCCTGCACTGTCCTGCCAGTTGAGAAGACAATTACAGAGAAGAGGCTTTGCTCAAGCCACACACATTGAAAAAAGTGGAATTAGAGGGAAGTGATTAAGAGAAGGGTTAAGAGAGGGAAGATGTAAATCCAGTCTCCTGGGCTTTATTTAGAAATGTCTGGCAAGCAAGACTTCCATAACAAGTCAAAAAGCACATTTGCATTTTGAAGTCATGGCAAAATACATGTTATGCTCCATAATGTTCCACTTCGGTGCTTACAATTGGTTTCCATTAAGTTTGTAGGTTAGATGTATTCATACAGATGCAGAAATGGATGGCCTAAGTTAACTATTTGTCTCCTGGTTTCCAGGAAGGCCACAAAGAACTGACATTACGACATTGGATATTTTACCAGCAGAACTCTTGATAACCACATTTTGGCCTCTCCATTTTGCCTCAGGACATTCTTACATCATGTACTACACTGTGTAAGAGCCAAAGAAAGTCCTTCAAGAGCAGAAACTGTCCTTCAGGTGATCACAGAGGCAAGCAAAACCGCAAGTCCTGTAGCATTTATTCAGATCACTGGATAGAATGAGATCAATGAAAGATTTTAGCCAAAAGTAGAAATAGGATGGAGAAGTAACAAGTGCTTAACTTGCACAGACGTGTCTATCTTGTGAATCCAAAGACAGCTATTTTTTTCAGGGACAGGCAGTGTAAAGTTGCAAGGACTAAAAGATGAATAAAATTATTAGAGGCTCCAGTGCTTGTTTTGTATGTTCACATATCTTTCAGGTACTTCCAAATTTGGCTTGCCTGTTTCCTTTTTCCATGCAGGCTGGTTGTCCTCTAATACCTCCCCCCTCCTTAGAGTGTCTGAAGAACAAGGGAAAAGCCCATAGTTGATCTGTTCTTGGGGAGCATTTTCTGTTGAGGAATGCACTTCAGCATGCAGAGCTACAAAGCTTCACCAGCCCCAGTAGCACAAATGTTTTGAGTTGAAGATAATCCTGACCAACAGCTGGATTAGCAGAGCAGGGAGAGCCACCTACCTACAGGTCCCAGATGTTCCGAGTGGACACAAGTTCCACTGAGCAATGGACCATCATGGGCTCGTTTTTTGGGGAAATAGTGAAGAGTAAATGTGTATTGCAGCATGTCAGAATTTACCTGCCTGTAGCTACCTAGCAGTGATCATTGACATTTAGGATTAATTTTCTCTGCATCTTTTCAACACCAATAAAGCAGCCACGGGAACAGAAACAAACCTTTTTTGAGGAGAATGTTGCACCATGGTTCGGTAGGTGCCTTTACCAGAGTGAACTGCTCAGAAAGACCAGACAATGTTACTGTCAGGCCTAGTGATGTAGACTCCTGGGCTTCAGTCATATAAAAGGAAAATAGTCGTACTTAAAGAGCTGCTGAGAAGAGCCTCAGTTTCTCAAAGAGGAAATTAAGCTAAATATTTCAAAATGGAAAATTTAAAATACAGTCAAAGTAAGTGAAAAAATGTCCTCGGGTTCAAGTGAGCTCCTTTGGCTTAGGTCTCTGAGCATTAATTCCTGCCAGCAACACTTAGAAAAAATATAAACTTAATGAGGACAGAAGGACTGGTGCGGGTATTGGCCTTATTTTTATAAATCCTTCAATGTTGCTCCATTTAACCCTGCCAATGAATCTTTTTCTTTGATCTTAAACTAACAGGATTAAAACCAACTTGTTAAAATTGAATCCTGAGGTCACAGTGAAGATTTGTTAAGGCAGAATTTTGTTAAAGCTGCAATGTATTGTTTTAGAAAAATAAAAGCAGTTATTTATGGAGTTTATTATTCCTAAAAGCTTTTATTTCAGAGTTCCTTAATTGTGATGGTAGATAATAGTTATATTTTTACAGTTACGTATTTTTTAGTTATAACAAAAAGCTGTTTGTCATCCATCATCCTTTCAGTCTGGGGCTAGAAAGGTTTATGTTCTGGAAATGGGTTGTCCCCAGTGCATCACGGCATCTTGGGGCTCAGGAGGACTGACAGCTCCTCCAGCATCTTTTCTGGAGCTCCTATACTGTCCTTAATGAAAATAAGTGGAAAAAAAGTTTGAAAGTAAATCTTCACAACTGTGATACTTCATTGGATTTCATGAATACTCAAAAGGGAAATGGCTTAGCTGAGTTAATTCCGAAAAAAACAAATGGCAATACACCATATTTCTCTGCATGCTGAAATCCTATGGAAGAGGCTCCTGAGATGATCTAGCAGGTGGGCTTGACTTTCTGTTCTTTGCTCCCTTTCTGTGCAGTCCAGAACATTACTGGGAATCTCATGAAATTATTGGGAATCTTACCCTGATACTGTAATAAGGAGTAGGTTGCAAAGCACTGTATCATTTGATTCCAGAGTCTTTCAGAAATTTATGTTTGAAGTGTTGGCAGCAATCTTGAGGTTACTCATATTAATAACAAACTCTATAACAGCATTTACTGCTACACAGAATTTAATAGGTAAATTAAAAATACTAGTGGTTTCATTATTTAGTAGTGGCCTTACGTAACAATTTTATTTTTATTAGCAGAGGTGTTATATTGTAAAAATTGCCTATATTACAAACTACAAAACTACACTATAAACCTTAGCACAGAGGCCAGTCAACCACGTGTCTGCATTCCAGAGTCAACATACTAACCTAGTCTCATGTCTAACATCATTCAGTATAGAGCTAAGGAGAGTAAGTCATGAGAGACATAAAGAGTATGTATTTATGTAGAAAATGTGAACCTTATTCCTTTATGAATAGTCATGGAACACATGTGCATGTAAGTAATGGTAAATGAGTGAAGTGCAGCCATAAGACTAATTCATAGAGATTAATTCATAGAGTTGAAATGCTGGAGCAGTTCAGCACCAAGTTAGTAAAATGCTGAAGAATGTAGTTTAGGGGAAAGCTTTGAGTGGCTGTCATCATCTCATCAGTTTGCTGGAAAAAGATATGGTCAGTTAAAAAAAGTGATGGGTTAGGTTTTTAGTTAATGTAGATCATCAGCAGAAAAAGAACTCTAACCCCCAAAGATCTGTCCTAGTCTTTTGGTTTCCTTTCATCTTTTCCTTTTTGTTATAATTAAATTAAAAGAGATTTCTCATGTTACTTAGTTGAATTTGTTTGAAAGCTGCTTGACTGCTGTACTGGGTTTGCGTGGCAAGGGTTTGGTAGCAGGGGAGCTACAGGGGTGGCTTCTGTGAGAAGCTGCTAGAAGCTTCCGCTGTGTTCAGCAGAGCCAGTGCCAGCCAGCTCCAAGATGGACCCATCACTGGCCAAGTCCGAGTCTGTCAGTGACCGTGGTAGCACCTCTACGATAACGTATTTAAGAAGGGGTGAAAAACCCTACCCAACAGCAATTGCAGCTTGGAGAGAGGGGTGAGACTCTGAGAGAGAAACAACTCTGCATACACAAATGTTAAGACCATGGTTAAGGTAGGCTGTCCACTGCAGCCCATGGAGGTCCACGGTGCAGCAGATCCACCTGCAGCCCGTGGAGGACCCCATGCTGGAGCAAGGGAATGCCCAAAGGAGGCTGCAACCCCAGGGGAAGCCCGTGGTAGAGCAGGCTCCTGGCAGGACCTGTGGACCTATGGATAGAGAAGCCCATCTTGGAGCAGGTTTGCCGGCAGGATTTGTGACCCTGTGGGGGACCCACACTGGAACAGTCTGTTCCTGTAGAACTACTCCCCATGGAAGGGACCCACGCTGGAGTAGTTCATGAAAAACTGCAGCCAGTGGGGAGGACTCATATTGGAGAAGTTCATGGAGGGCTGTCCTGTGGGAGGGACCCTACACTGGAGCAGGGGAACAGTGTGAGGAGTCCTTCCCATGAGGAGGAAGGAGCAGCAGAAACAATGTTGATTGGTAATAAATTAAATTAATTTTCCCTAAGCGGAGTCTGTTTTGCCCATGACAGACAGTGCTGGATGATCTCTCCCTGTCCTTATCTTGACCTACAAGCCTTTTGTTGTATTTTCTCTCCCCCATCCAGTTGAGGAGGGAAGTGACAAAGCAGCTTTGGTGGGCACCTGGCATCCAGCCAAGGTCAACCCACCACAACTATTTACTTTCTTATTCCAATTAAAGATCTGTGGAGTTACGGGCACTGTTTATTTGCCTAGTCAATTGACTAGATTTTAGATCTGCTTTATTATTATATACTAAATTCCTCTGAAGTCATATAATATTTACTTGTAGCCTTGCCTGAGTGCAAAAGACAATATAAATTCACATCTTTGACTTATTGAAGACTAATCATATACCATAAACAATTCTGAACAGGCAAGATGTGTATCAGATTGCCTACCCATATGATTTTGTTAGACCTAGTTAGAGATTTAAGTACAAAAAGAAGCATTATTTTACCTTCTGATTGCATTGATGTGTTCTGTGTAACTCCAGAATTCTTCATTATTAGTTAGTTATACCATTAGTAAATATTTTAGTGGAGTACAAAGTGATAAAAGCACTTGACTGGTAGTGAGAACATTTCCTTGGAACTAAAAAAATATGCTCTTTGTAATCAGCACAAGTTAAAAATACTTCAAGTTACACTTTGAAGAAGAAGAACGCTGCAAGAGTAGAAAATGAGTAGTGCGTTTCAACAAGTATTTACATTGTGAAAGACATTTTCTACAAAGATGGAAAAAAATCTTGTCATCTTTTCACACTTCCAGCAGAATGGCCAATGTGTTAGTATGAAGTTGGCTTACTTCTCTGGATCATTTACAAATACACATGAATAAGCAGGTTGTGAAATGTCCAAGCTCACATCAGAACGCTGGTAGCAGTGCAGGGCATGGGTTCCAAGGGAGTTTCCGCGCCCTGTGTCATGGAGCCAACCATTCATTGCAGCACAGAAAAGCCCAATGGCATTCTGAGGTTGCACTCTTACATCTCAGAAAGGGTGCTGGGATTAAAACAGCAGCATTCTGTTAAAACCCTAAGAAAGTGTATGGCCAAAACCCTAAAGAGCGACCATGATCTCCACCCACAGTTGAGATGAGTGGTTGTGCTCCACCACTAAATCTTAAAGTGATGCTGCAAAGCAGTAAGATGAAAGCATAAATTACCATGAAAGATCATAGTAAGCAGTTCTGTGAGGAGGATAATTGCAGGTTGTATCACTTCAAAATACATGTTTTACTTATGTTCTGCATGGGATCTGACTGAAGACCCCCACTGCAGAAGACAGACTATGCAAGGATGAAGAAACACAGAAGGAAAGTAAAGAGATCATTATTTTGAAGTTCATTAAGTCGATAATCACACTTCTTGATTTGTCCTACGTCAGTTACTCTGTACATTGTCCCACTGACTGAAGTAATAAGGAAGCAGAGAGAGGATTTCAAAGAATGGAAAGTTCAACAACCTGTTTTTTCTGTAGTTACTTTTAACTGCAAGTTTAGCAGCAAAAAGTGTTTGGATTATCTGGAGAATTGTAATATGAGAATAAGGAATGTTGGTTCTTGGTCAGCATAAGAAACGGGGACACAAAGAACGTGCTTATCTGCATGGAAAAAAAGAGGATTCAAAATTACATGTTTAAAGCAGAAAAAAAAATAATCCATGTGGAATGCAGCCACAGGGGAGGAGACAGCACAGAAAACCTGGGCGTGCTTTTCAGACAAGAAGTAATATCATCACCACCATGGCCAAATCCCATCTTAGAGCCAAAATTAGACCTAAAATGATGCAAAACTGAGCACTGTAGCCCCTAACAAGGATCCTTGCTGCCTAATGAAATCCAGACCCCCAAGTTAGTCACCCAGCTACCTTTTCCATACAGCAAGAAGAGTTAAGCACCTGAATATCCAGAGGAGCTGAACACTGATTGACACACTGCCTCCCAGCTCCTCACGATTTCACCCCTTAATACATCTGAGCGTGACTTTTGCTGCTGGGGTTAGAATTATAAATGTCACAGTTAACATTGAGGTTTTTAAAGTTGGAAGGGTAAAGTGTTGTTTCATGTTGAATATTAGCTTCTTCCTGAAAAGGCAATAATAAAAGTGTCAGCTATTCCCCTCTAATCTGTTTAGGCATGGCAGCTTTCCTCAGGGAACATAAAAGCTTGACTGAGGAGGAGAAAAGCTTTGAATATCAGACTAGTCTTTTCTCCCCAGCTTCGTAGCATTACCTCAACTCTAATAGAGATATCATCTACATTGTCCTAATGCTTTGTATAATTTGTGTTGAAACTTGTCTGGAAACCATGAAGCTCTAACGTCCATATCCTTCACACATCCATTTCTATTTCAGATGCATTTTTGGGTGTTCTTGCAGGTGTTTAAAATTACGCTGGAAGTTCCTCATGAACTTCAGGGAAGAAAAAAATAAAAATCAGGCAGTTTTAATCTTCATGAAAGCAGTCACTGGGCCGTTTGAGGGATTAACCAACGGGAGCTTTAAACTACCCACTCATGTAAGCAAGCGGCCCCGGCAGCTTCCAGCGAAGCATGAACGAGCGCAGCCTTTAATGGCAGCTGGCACTAAAGAGCACTCCTGCATCACATGCTGCTCTGGGCTTTGGTGGAAGGCCCCTGACATCAGAAAGAGCTGAACTCTGCCCTTGGCCCTTGCCACCTTGATTAGCAGCGAGAGCAATTTGTCCGGGGTTATTGCAGGTCTGCACCAGTTGGGCAGCTCGGAATTTCTAAAGCCAACAGCACGAAGCAACGTAATGTGCTACATACAAAAGGGTTTCACGTTTGGGTTCATGTATCGCACGTTACACACGCAGATTGCATTAAAAGATGGTTAAATTGTCCACTGAAAGGCCCAGCAGCCTTCGGTACTTTTGTGTTACCCTTAGAGTTGAGGGGGTGTTTCATGGGACCTTCTGACACGGGCTGAGCTTCGCTTCATGAACAGAACTGCTGATTTTGCCACAGTTGTCCCTTTCTCTGTCTTTTTCACAAATGTTACTTTTTCCAACTGCAAAGTGAGGTGATATGAAGAGGTAGGAACCTGAAGTACAGGGGGAAAAGTCATAATCCTTAGACAGGATCTCTCAGAGTGTTTAGAGTTACATCATCACTTGGATGTTTGGAGCAGGGACACGAGTGTAGTGTGAGGTTGTGGGGTGGCAGCACTCCAGCAGAGCTCAGCCAGATGAGGTGCCTCACGCTGGGTATTAACACACTGGGGAATGTTCTGCTTGTGGCCACCTGCAGAAAGCTCTTTTGGAGAGATCAGCACACCAGCACAGCGATGCTCAACTGTTCTAAAAATCACTCCCATCATCATCCCTTGCCTTTCTGGTTTCTCATGCAGCATGTGTCCCTCCAGCTCCTTTCGCCTGGTGCTGTACCCTGTAGTGCAGATCTCCTGCCCCAGCCTCACCCAGTCACAGCTTGCCCCTCACACTGTAAACCCAGCCTGTGCCACTGCCCTGTGGTTTTAGCCAGGTTGTTGTCTTCTTCTCATCCAGTCACTTGTCTCCTGTCTCTCAGCACAAAAAAGACATGGATCTGTTGGAGCAGGGCCAGAGGAGGCTACAAAAATGGCCTAAGGGCTGGAACCCTTCTGCTGTGAGGCCAGTCTGAGAGAGTTGGGGTTCTTCAGCCTGGAGAAGAGAAGGCTCCAGGGAGACCTTATTGTGGCCTTTAGTACTTAAAGGGGGCCTATAAGAAAGATGGGGATAATTTTTTAGCAGGACCTGTTGTGACAGGACAAGGGGTGATGGTTTTAAACTAAAAGAAGGGAGATTCAGACTAGAAAGAAAGAAGACATTTTTTACACTGAGGGTGTTGAGACGCTGGCCCAGGTTGCCTAGAAAGATGGTCGATGCCCCATCCCTGGAAACATTGCAGGTGAGGTTGGATGGGGCTCTAAGCAACCTGCTCTAGTTGCAGATGTCCCTGCTCACTACAGGGGAGTTGGACTAGATGACCTTGGAAGGTTCCTTCCATTCCAAAACATTCCCTGATTCTGTAATTCTCTAGGGCAGGAGAGGGAAGCTGGAAGGTCCTGGCTGCAGGGTTACTCTGCTGACCTCACCTGCAAAACAATGTGCCACCACAGCCCATGGGTGAAGTGAAAGGTTTGATGTCCTAATACTTTGGATGTGCACACCAGCGCATTTTCCCCATATTCATTCTCAGAAACAGATGAGCAATTTTTTTCCTATAAATTTTTTCCACAAGACTAAATGTGGAGCAGATATCTATGATGGATAACTGCAACTGCCTGGGTAAAACTGGTACACTGTAAGTAACTGAAAAGTGTCTGAAAAGGCGCCAGGGATGACTAGTTACAGGTATTTTTAGCAATCTCAAGTAAAATGTATATAATGTACAAAAAAAGTGCTGTGAAATACTATTGTTTTGGAAACTTTCCTGGTTATTCCATATTATATGTGGAAAGGATGGAAGTTCTGCTCAGCAGTGCATGTTCTGCAGCCAGGCACCAACCAAAGCGTGGGGAAGTTGATTGATGTTTTGGAGGACTGTATTTCAATGATCCAGAGCGTGGTAGGGATGAAGTAAGATGGCTGTCAGACCCACTGATCACAGCAGGCAACTGAGACTGGAGGGCAACCAGTAGAAAGACAAATATCCAGGCAGAAATGGGAATTGGGACACGACACAGAGCAGGGAACCACAAGACTCTGATGCTGAAGCCAAGTCAAAACACAGGCAGAAGAAGGCAGAGAATCGGGCCCCACCACAGGGGCCACAGACTCCAGATGAAGGGTGAGCAGCCATCTGCTGAGCTAGGTTTGGAACCCTGCTCCCTGGGTGCCTCCTTAGGTCTCCCGTCCTGCTGGGGCAGAGCTCTGACCCAGAGAAAATTGAGATTCCCATGGGTAGTTTCAGTAGCTGATACAAATACATAGATCTGCAGTAATTTTTGTTGTTGTTTAATTCTGATTTTGTTTAATTTGATACTGACAGTTTTCATTTATGACCTGATGCACTGAGGATTTTGATTTAACAGGACAGGTTTTTTAAATAATCCACTTAAGACAGAAATGCATACTTTGGCATCAAAAAATAGTTCTGTTCCCCAGCGTCTCTGAAAAGCAAAAGACTTGAAAGCAAAAGTTTTTGTTGTATAAGCAAAAAAAAAAAAGTGCATGTCAAAGCTGAATTTTCTTCATTGTTTTCCATGAAAGTATCAGCAAAACTTTCCAAGGGAATACATTTTTAAAGTCCACATTGGTTGATTAGAAACAAATCAAACCAGATGCACTAACAGCCTTCATATGAAAGTCCCCAAGCTAGACTAGATCATACTTTGGAAGTGAAATTCTGCAGCAGCTTGAAATCTGGAGACTGAGAAAATATATTCTGTACTCTTGACTCTAAGTGTTACCCTGGAATAAACTCACAGCTTTCATGGAGTTGGGTATGTTCTGTAATGTGCGGGCTGCAGAAATGAACTCTGGATCTGTTTTCAGCTTCAAGACTGGTAGCTCTGTCAGATGTCATCCTTCCTAGTTAAGGTGTTTACTAACAAACCACTCTCTAATTCTTGGAGAAAGGCATTCTGGATTTCCAGAGCTATATGTGCAATGCATTGTTTGTATATATATAAAGTTACTCTTGCAAAAGTACCTGCCAGGTCAGGACCTATATTTTCTCAACATAGCAAATATGAACTGCATGTAAATACTGAAACCACTTTCATCACTTACTGTTAGAGCGTATGACAGAAGAGCAGTGCCCTTTGACTGGGGAATCTATCATGAATGAGATACATAAGGAACAGAAATCACTGCAACAGCTCTAAATTTAGTACATGGTATCGTCTCCTGTGCTGTCCTAGTCTCGCTCTGTGCCAAAAATGAATTTTTCATAAATGCAGTCATTGAAATGGTTTGTTACTTTATTTACTAATGCTGAATTGTGGGGCAATGCATTAGGCCAGTCTCTGAGATCCCACCTGATTTACACATGTTTAGATGTGTGTAGGTGAACACCACCTTGGAGCAAGGAAATACAGTAGACGGGTCCTTAACTACACTGAGGTACACCAGCTGAGAAATCATTTCTCTTTATGACACACTGAAGAGAAGCTGAAGTATTTAGTGGTTTAAAATTTGAGAAAACATCTTGAAGAAAGCACAGTATTAAAAGGCAAAACCTTAGTTATTCAGGGTGCCCTTGCCCAGCTCGGCACCCACTGGAGTCCAGGAGAAGACTCCTATGAGTGGCACTTTAGAGCCCTACAGCAGCTGGCAAAAACCTTCAAAAGGGGCCTCCTCCTATGTGAAAAATTAAATTATTCAGCACTCAGCAACACCACATTTTCTGATGCATTGACTTTTAAAATACTGTCCCCTTTCTATAAATTTCATATGATTACAAAATCTTTTCTTTAATGTTGTATTTCCTATTACAAATGCAGCTACCATAGATCTTCTGCTTATAAATCTGAGTTAATTAAATTGGGGTATGCCAGTGAAAGCAATCTCTTTTTAAATGCAGACTCTTTGGGTCCTGAAAATCCCTCTTACTAGGAATAACTGCTGTTACTTCAAAGGAACTAGTGAAAACGGAGTGCTCTTTCATTTTTTAATAAAGAGATTTTCTGGTCCAAGGGGGCACACCTGATATTGTTTGCATCCAAAGCAAGTGGTCTGTAATAAGTGGCCCAATGGAAGTTTAAGCCTGCTTTCAAGGGTCAGCAGCTTTTCTGGCTGTTACTTGATCTGTTTAGAACTGGCTAATTTGTTAATCAGAGCAAAGCTTCAGACTTACTGTGATCACCTCCTTAATGCTGTTTTCACACACTAATAATTAAAGCAAAAATTCTGTACAAAAAAAATTGTCATATGCTTTTCTAAAAACAAAATACATCAACACCTGCTGCAGTATTAAACCATGCTTCAGATGTCAGAAGTTTATTCTCTTCATATCAGGATTTTAAACTATTTTTCTCTAATATTTTGCATCAAGGATTTTCCTTTTACATACTGCCTATCAAACTTTTCATCTCTCACTGGTTTATGTCTCCATGTTTTAGTGGGATTAGTCCCTATTCAGATGGTAAATAATGCAAAACAGACTTGCCATCCTCTGTATCTTAAAGCAGGTCACTTTTGTTACAGAAAGTGTAGGATCTCAGAATGATAGAGAATTTAAGGGTTTCTCTGCATGGAAAAGCCACCATGATATAATTCAAGTCTTGTTTAAAACAAAACCAAACCATAGTTAATTGGTGCCAAACTCCAACTTTCAAATTAAACTTTTATCATTTAGTTCACTTGAATCTTTTGCTAATAGCTTTACATTAAATAAAAATATTCCAATCTCCAGTGAAAAGAGTGTCCACATAGGGTTTTACTCAAGTTTTGCGAAAAGAATTTAAGTTGTGCCAGGTCAATTTTCTCCTGTAAACTGCCTTCCCTATAACAATATGGACTCTGTGTGTAGGGAAAACAGAGTGAGAACAGCGGAATGCAGAACACATGTCAGCTGGAAAATAAGCGACCTGCTTGTAGGAATATTTTGTTTTCTCCTGCCTTGGCTTGGGGAAGAAAACAGCTTGACAAAACATCAGCTGGAAGCAGGATGTTTCTGCCATTGCAAATCCACGTGGTTGTATTTGAGAGGCTTCTGGAGGAACGAAATGCTTTAGGTTAGAGGCTGGAGAGTTTATTGGAAAGGCTTTTACCCCGGTATCCATCAGGCAGGGCATGCATCGCCCGCTCCGACTGCTCACTTAGCAGTTACCATAATAATGTCTTGCTTTTAGCTCTTTGGTGCATATTTAGTTAGCTGGAGAAACCACAGTGAAATCTTTCATTACAAATACCTTCGTAGTTCTACCTATTTGCTAATTTTTTTAGACTCAGTAGAATATTTTCCCTGGCAGAACAGCCTTTGAAAAGGAAAGTGTATTCACATCTGAGCTTGCTGAAGCACAAAGTCCTCCTCTTCCTTGCTCTGTGTGTATATAAGCCACTGAAAAAAAAAAGCAGTGAAGTTCAAAATCATTGTTCTTTATAGTCTTTCCAGTCTGGAAGTCAGATACATGACTGTAGGCCAGTCTTGTTGCATGAAATAAAATATTTCTCCGGAACACCACAGTTAGTCTTTAACTGATTTACTATAGTTAAACAGTAACAGTGAGAGTGTTCATAGTACCAAGCCTGGTGGCAAAACCCCCCGTACAAACAAGCCATTCATGAGAGCAGGAGAGGTTGTGAATAGTCTGAGCTTTTTCTCTGCCTTGCAGCGTGGGGCAAGGCTATCAAGGAAATCTCCATCCAGCTCTGCAGTCCAGCTGGAATAAATTCTAAAATGAAAAGTCTCTGGATACCAAGTAAGACCATTAGTATTTTGAACATTACAGGGGAAAAGATCAGTCTGCACGAATGTCTGTGGTGAAGTCACCTCAGTGCCTGGCAGCCTCTCTAGGCAGTAGATGAAAACAGGAGAGTCCCCAGGAGTGGGGATGGTCGGCATTGCTGGCCAGGGGAGCTCGGTGGGCCATCATTAACAGGAGCTTCTACTTCTTTGCTAGTTAGAGGAGGGAGCTGACAAAAAAGATAATGAGGATTATTAAATCTGTTCAAGGTGGATGAGCTAATCTTCCGTTCCATCCATTTCATTTCCATCACACTGGCCATGATCAGCCAAAAAAAAAAAAAAGAGAGGAAAAAAGGCAAGCTACTGAACATTTTGCTTAGGTACCACTTAGGAAAAACAATCTTCATGTCAGATGATCTGTGATCTATTTATTACATGAAAATTGCTTCAGTTTAGGTGGCTTGGGGAGTAGCACCTCATCCACTTCAGAAGCCCTTCCACCTTTCTCTGTTCTTTTCTAAGCTGCGTATCTGGTCTCTGATTTTGTTACTGTACTATTTTATAGGCAATGCTGCTAAACAGAATTTTACAAACTTTCAGAGGATGTTTGAATTTACCTTTTGAACCACTCATTACACTAAGAATTTCTTTGAACACTTTGGACATCTCCTGCAGTGTTTGTATTCTGTGTCATTTAAACCAGAGTGCCTGATGACTTTGGGAAATACTAATATCTGTGGAACACAGTGGCCTTTCAAAATGTCTGCAATTTTACAAGATTATTTGTGTCAACAGAAAACAGGAAATGGGATGTGGCAATAGCTGAGAGGGTGCAGGGAGCAGCAGCCTTGAGGAGCTGCCTGGAGAGCAGCTCCATGGCTCTCCTTGGGCAACACCAGCTGATGGAGCCAGGCTGGAGGGGATTATGGAGTTATTTAACCAGAGCCCTGTAAAGCTATAGTTAAAAAAAAAATCACTGTTATGTATGTCATGAAGAAAGAAAATGGTTCAGGGAGAATTTGCAGAGGAGATGTTGTACTAAGTATGGTTCCATTTATTTCTCATGTTATTGGATGTTGTGACTGCCATAGCATACAAGGCATGCTCCGTCAAGGAGCAGGAGTCCGTGAGCAGTGCCTGGGTCTCCCCAAAGTGCTGTATACTCCAGGTGTCACTCATCCCCTCTCTAGGCAAATACAAATGAAGGAAGCTATGCTGGTTACCTGGGCCAGGCAAAGGAACCTGAGGTTGGCAGCCAACAGGCAAGCTCCAGGAAGAGCACGTTGTTAGCGGTGGGCTCCTGGCCCCTCTATCATGATCTGCCCACCCAGCATCAGGTTTTGCGCTGAGCTGGTCATTTAGCCAAGAGGTCCCCTCCACAGGTGCCATCAGCTCTGGAGGAGGTCCAGGACTCCTGCTGCTGCTGTCCCCATAGGACAGCAGTAACGACAGAGGCTGAAACTTCTCTTCTATCTACTTCATGCATCTCACTGTAAAGAAATACACCTCTACTACAGTGATGATCACACAAAATAACTATTCTTCCCGGGAGCAGAAGGGACAAAGCAGTAGATATTTAATAAATAGTATGGTCCTGTGTGTATAGAAAAATCTCAGCTAGAACCCACTTGCTTTTAGGTTCTCATAAATACTGTCCAACACTTTCCCTTTGGAGAGGCATTTTCCACAGCTGAAGTCTGCTCAAAACAGGTGGTCAGGGTTGTTTTGGTGTTTGTTTGGTGGAGCTTTACAGCAGAATTACAGCTGCCATGTTACAGTTTTCAACACATGCAGAAAATAGAAACAAGTAGCCTTCTTTGTAGAGCTCCAGACAGACACAATAAGCCAAGTTTTAAGGCTGCTTCAGTGTTTGTGGAGTTCTCACCAAGGGAAATTTTTTTTCTATGAGCAGTATGACTTTTCTGATTGCTTTCTGTGCCCAGATTGCAGCTTTGAAAGCTGTTGACACACATGCACAACAGACTTGGACTTTTTTTTTTTTTTTTTGGCTCAATTGAAAGCAGCTTTTCTTTCCTTAGATTTATGATATCTTGTTTTCCTGAATATTAAAATGCTTTGAGAAAAGAGAGAAAAATATATTAATTTTCCATGGGCAATATATTTTAGTAGAAAATTGGTGAATGCTTTTGTTAAACCCAAACCATGCAAGCTGTTAGGACACGGAAATACAGTATCAGCAAGCCCACTTTTAAAAAGATAATTAGGCAAGAAACGTGGAAACAGCCCCCAAACCTGAGCAACTTATCTGTAAAAGATTAACCTCACGTGTAAGCATATGCAGCAGGATGCCTGCAAGATTTGTTTATCGTGACCTTTAACTAATCTATGTTATGATTTGGAACCGGGTCCAAGCAGGATCTTCTGTCAGCTGCGTCTCCTGCAGCCACATCAGCGGCACTTTCAGGAGGCAGACACTGTAGCAGAGAGTTCGGGTCGTCATTCGGTTCAGGGCTGATTTGCAACAATTAAATGATAATTAGGAAATTCTGTCTCAATTCTGGAGCCCTTTATCATAAACAGAAGTTACACCAATGCATCTAAAATAGATACGCACATTTTGTGCGGTTTCTGGAGGAAAGGCCCGAGGATTTGTGTATGGTTTGCATTTTGCCCTTTGGCTTTCACATAATTAAGGACATCTCTAGATTTGTTTTTCAGATTGAGACCATTAGGGGAGGACAGTGAATTCCTGTATGAGCTGTGTTTGCCAAGGTGCAAGGCTTTTCCCAGGAAAGGAAACAAAGACTTCATTTTAGCTGGCTTTATAATGAGCCCTTTAGAAAAGATGGGAGAATGAGTTAGCAAAGAATAAATATAACAGAAACAGATATTTAAATTGTATATCCAACAGAATTATCTTCTGGGGTTTTAAGGTTTTAAAACTTCAGATGTTCTTGGAGGGGAAGTCAAGTATTCATTTTAGGGAAAAAAAAGTCAAGATGACTAACATTGCACATATTTAATTTAGCTCCACCAGTGTTTATAGCACTGGACACACAGTGTTTTACTGCAATAAGATGAATATTTATTAACAATTCAAAATGATCTGTTCCAAAATGTACAGCGTGCTCACAGGGATGTTTTACCACAGAAGTCCAGGTGTTTCCTGTCTGAGCTTGGAAAGGCCGAGAGCTCTTGGTAGGGTTACTGAGCAATGCTTTTGTAAGTTTAATGTGCAGCAAAATAACGTTTTACTCTGTCTCACCCCACAAAATGCAAATGGTTAAAATTTTTTAATTTTTAATTTAATTAGGCTGGTATTGCCTAATCTGCTGTGGAGGATGGCCCTGAGAAAATCTTTCTAATATGCACAAGGAACTGCCATTTCTTTATTCCCCCATCTCTGCTGTAGTTCTCTAAAATGTTCCACTAACATGGAATGGAAAAGTGAAGAACTTGATAGAAATTGATATTTTCTACATTGTGCCTCCACATGACGTTTATGTTAACAGTCATTTCACTGATGATTGCTGGTAATGTTCATAGTTTTGTGCTTTGTTCTTTGTTGAACAGTCCAGCTGAGCATGTTGGACTGCTCAGTAGGTTGCACCTCAGCAAAGGGTTTCAAGACTATTAAGGTAACCTGCCTGAGCTGTAAAGTATACCCTTTCCACGTATCCAGGGAGAATTTTAGTTATGATTTTACTTGCAGGAGATTGCAGTGACATGCTCCTCCTTAGCCAGAGAACTGTGAGATAGCAAAAGATCAATGTTTGATAGCAGAGATGAGCAGAATAGATCTTGCTGATACACTGCAGCCCTGCTCCCAGCCCATCGCTGCCCACACACGCAGCTTTCTCCTTCCAGGAGAAACAAGGGAGCTGGAGTAGAGAGACAGGCACTGAAACAACAGCCGTGATGTCCTGAGGTTCTGCAGCAGAAGCAACCATCCTCAAGGAGCAGAGGAGCTTCCAAGGCCAACTGGTACCACACAGCCATCATTAAATGGCTAGAAACTCCAGTGTTCTCAGTGATTGTAATCTTCAGAAAACTCTACTTACATCTGAAACCTGTCATTATAGAGCTTGAACTCTGGAGTATGTTACACCAGCATTTCCACATTACCAGTGCGTGTGTCCAAGCCACTGGATACATACCCAGTGACAGGCAAACTGACCATGGAAAACTGTGACACGTTCCCAGATGGAAAGCTTTACCTTAGGATGGTGTGTGCCGTGTTTAGAGAGCGTGCTCCTCTATCTGTTTGCACAGAGAGGAAATTGGGTTTTTGTTTGTTTCCTACTAAGTCAATCTGCAGATTTTTGGAGGAGCTCGGAGCTGCACTGCTGCCAGCAGTTGTACTTCTGTGTGATCTCAGCAGGGAGGAGATTTCAAGAGCATTCAGTTGCTTACAAAGTCCATTTCTTTTGAAAATCTAAGCTTGATGGTAGGTGTTTGCCTTCTGAAATGGCAAGATGGTTGTCACTTTGTCAGAAGGACCAGAAATACGTGCTTCCCCATTGAAAAGTAACATGAAAATCACTTCCAAAGAGACACGACCAGCCAAGGGAAACCAATTAGTGCCAATTAAGCTGGCTCCCAGCTAAGCTAGTTCAGTTCTGCAAGTCTTCGTGAATGCTTTGGTGGAAGTCAGGAAATGCATCCTTCTTCCCCAGCTATGTCTTGTGACGGCAGCTCTGGCTGTTCAGCCAGCTCCTCTTAAGCCCCATGCCAAGAGCAGGACAGAGCCCCATTTTCTCCTGTCTGCTTCATGACACAACAAACTACACGGTGACCGTGAAGGTAAAGATGAATTGTAAAAAATGCTGTATGAATAGGAGGGAACAGAATTTTTTGGACAAAGTTCTAAGCCAGGAAGTGAAGATATTATTAGAAAGCTCAATTTCTGGGGAAAAAAAAAACAAACCCGTTGCTCGGGAGCCATCTAGTGTCTGCCTGGACTCTGCACAGGGAGAGTCATTCGTCCAAGTGTCACCAGCTCAGACCTGGCTGTAAACTAAACAACTAACCCCAAAACTAAATAAAGGGACTCATAACGTGTGGAGTCAGCCATCACAAGTGTTGGTGTCCAGGCCTGGAAGCCTATAAGCATATAAGTGTTTGGATTCTTCTGATGATTTGCATCTCAGTGCTCACAGAATCTGACCTTTATTTTAAATGGTAATTAACACTGTTGGCTACAGATTTTAATCAAAGACAAGAGGGTAAGGAAACAGAACATGCTTTCTGCTCTGGTTTGGGTAATGTTTAAATAGGTGAGAACGGAGGTGGTGTCAGGGCACAGCTAATCCTACAAACTCCTTCCATGCTTACTGCCATTCATTGTGTGCAAGGGATGTTCAAATTAAAGATGTGCTTTGAGCATGGAAAGCAGCATGTCTGAAGTTAGAACTCCCCCCCACCCCTCGCCTCTTACTACTTCTTCATTCTTGCCTTATAAGCTTTAATTTGTTTTTCTTTCTTCACTTGGGAATACTGGATATTGGGAGCAGAATTATGTAAAGCATAATCCTCCTTTTTCAGGGACTTTATATTCAGTTTTTGTCCTAAATAAGCCTCAGGAGGGTGTGACTTGTATTTAAGTACTGTTATTGAAACAAGAAAAAGTCATTCTAAATGTCTTTTAGCTGAAAGTTTAGGCAAAAGGAACAGAGATTACACAGGCTGTCTTCTATCTTAATGCTATATCCAGTAAAAGATGTGTGATCCAGCTGCCTATTTTCACTCACAACACCACAATCTACCTTTGAATTACAGACTCAAAGGTGATTATTACACTTTATTTTCCAAAGTGACCATAAAATACTGTTAAGTGTCTTCAGACTGTTCCAGCCCAGCCCAGTCACCCTAGAACTGTGGCTCCTGCCCAGTCCCTGTGTCCCACCCGCTGCTGCTGCATGAATTCTCCTCTGTGCCAACTCATAAAATCATTAAGGTTGGAAAAGACCTCTAAGATCATCAAGTCCAACTGTAATCCTTAGATCCAGCTTGTATGTTGTAGGAAAAGGTCCAGTGTGCCATTTTACACAAAGAACTGTAACTGGAAATCAGCTGGCCCTGGAATGTGTACACTAGAGATGCTCTTCAGAGGTCCAGACCAAGGCTGGAACTGCAGCATCTCTCTCTGTCTTACCCCTTTGTTGAACACGGCTCAAAACTGAAACAAGAGATGAAATCTTCATGAAAGAAATACTATTTTCAAAATGTGGTCTCCGATTATGGATGCCAATAGCACCACTATGAGCATACGAGGTGGAACTAGGTGTGTTCCACCACACAGCTTGAGCTGATGCCATTAAAGAAAACAAGTTGTTCTGTAACTAGTAAAGCAAATTAAACCAATTTTCTGTAAATTAAAGTCTTTTTTTCTAAAGGATTTTCCTAGATCCTTTGTTTCCCTCTCCCACACGAGCCTCAGCCTTCCCTCATGTCCCTGTGACCCATCCACCCAGCGTACTGCAGTATGCTGTGGCTTGCCCAGAGGGGCACGTGTGCTCCTCAGCCACCTGGCTCCTGCCCTCCCTTGCCCCCCATCAACTTGGTGACAGCTGGCATATCTTCTACACTTCCCACCATCTGTCAAGGTTGGCAGAAATTAGCCAAGAAGTTCAAAAGTTACTGGGAGGAGACTGGAGAGAGCACATTAGGACAAGCTGCACTGCCCTGCAAAGTCAGGCTAAAAAGGACCTGGAAGCATTTGTTGGACACTGAGGAGGCTCTTCCTCTTCCTCCCTGCAGAGCATTTCCAGAAGGCGAGTATTTAATGTACTAGCACTTACAAAATGTCACACCTAATGCAAACGTGTGCTCCAGCACATGGCTTTTGTGCCAAGTGCTTTCCTGTGCTCTGCTCAGAGGCCGCTGTGCCCATCTGGGAGCAGGAAGGAGGTGCCAGGCGAGTCCTCCAAGAAACAGCCATGGCTGCGAGCCCTCACAAACTCACCACTTGCACTGAGTTGGCCAAAATCTAAAGAAACTGTCCCAGAAGGCAGGGAGACAGCAGCGTGTCAGTCAAGGTCTTGGCAAGCCAACATGAAATTGACCATCTTGGGCATGGATCAACATGCCCCTGTGGAGGTGCCACATGGTGGGGCTGTGGTGTGACCACTCAGTTGCTTCTCTGGCCGAGACCTAATTCCACCAGGTCTCGGGCAAGTGGTTGGAGCTCGAATTCAGAGCTGCTTCCAGGCAGCTCTAGTGAATAAAACCCCTCATTATTTCAGAGTTTTACTAATTGATTTTTTGATTCGGAACACTGGAAATGAGAACACCTATTTTTCTATTTTCGCTGACTCCGGCGCTTTTTTGCTGTAGGCACCCTGGGGAAGCAGTGATTTAGTCATCCAACCACGTAACAACGTGGGGCCTAATGAGTAACACATTTGTACTTTCCATTCTCGCTCTGAGAAAGGGCCTATAAATAAAGCATATTTGCCCTCAGATCAAGAAAACTTTTTTTTAAAAAAATAATGTCATTAAATTTTAAATTAGATGTACAGGCAATTACTGGCAAAAATGTTAAATACTGGATAACCTATGAATATGACCTAATTTAATATAATTTCATAAATGCTTGAATTCAATTAAATAAAAACTTTTGTATAATATTTAAAGTGTTTGCTCAGCTCTCCCCAGAGCTCACAGTAGGTTACTCTGAGCCAAGCAGCATTACGGCATTTGTTTAAAATGCCAGAAGGCTTAGGATAGATCCCGTACACTCCGAGCTGAATCCCTGGTCACTGGACAGCAATTCCTGGGCAGAAGCTGCTCTATTAAATAATTGCTAGCTAATAAATATATTTTAGACACATTATAAACCTGGATGTTAAACCTGCTAGAGTAAATGAAATGTTTATTGCAGGCAAATATACAATTTGCTGTTTTGACCTAGGTGTGTTGTCCTGGAAACCAAAAATCTTTCTTGTGCAATAAAAAATCTGCTTGTCATCTGATTTGACCCAGTTATTTGCACAGGTGGTTTTCTTAGCAGACAAGTACTTGGTAAAAACAAATCTATTCTTTCTCAATAGTTCCATTATGTGTTCCCACAACAATGTGTTTCATTTCACTAGCTTTGTAATTAATAGCCCTTTATCAACTAATTAAATCACATTTAGATTTTATATGTGTTATCTGTTACGCAATGCTTGCTCCCCAACCCTCCTTCCTGGGTGCCTTAACCTTGGGAGAGTTTTAATTAATGGTGAGAATGAAGGATTGTAGGTTGCCTGGTACTTCAGACAGGCTAAAGTAGTAACAAATGTGGACACGTAAATATATCCAACAATTTAATACCAATTTCCTTAAATGAAATAAAGCAGCAGTAGGAGTAACTGAAATCAGATTGCCAAACTGTACGTAAAACTGTTGTAAAATATTAAGTTCATATGGTCGCAGACAATGGAAACTGAAATGTGAACTATGCTAACAGTTCCAAAATGTCATCCAAAAGAAAATTCAACTTAATAGGCAACATCTTTGCTGTTAGGCCTGCTCCAGACCTCACTGAGATCAGTGAAAAGACATTCATTAGCTGGTCTTGGATCCAGTCCTTGCTGAGCAGACCTTTGGGCAGAGGCTGTGTCCATGGTACAGCACCACTGGGTTGTACACCTGGGCCAGCCCTTTTACAGCTTCATAAAGAGCAGAAAGAGGAGAGGTGAGGTGGAAACAAAGACAAAAGAAAGTACTTTTGATGGTGTATTTTCTACAGGGTTTTAAGAGAGGCTAAAGTGACATGATGCTAGTTTTACAAGCAATGCCTGTGTGTCTTCACTGACTAAAGTTATTTCTTCTGGAGACTAGCACTGACCAGAAGCTGTTGGCACCAGGCAGACGATGTTTTCTCATTTCCCTCTCAACCGACTGACAGATAGCAATGCCATTTACACACAGATTTATCCAGATTATTCCTGAGACTCACAAGACATCCCCAGTGGAGTGCTCACCCCAGCACACGCTCTGCAGCTTCCCACGTTATACCTCCACCTGTGTTCTGGTCTCCCACATGGCAATGGCAGCTCATGTGCCAAGTCTGGCATCTGCTGACCCCAGAGCCCATGGGTACATGGTGCCATGATGGGGTAAAGGTGGGATCAGCAGGGAGCTGGATGTGGAGCAGCCAGGCTGCAAGGGGTGTTTGGTGGCTGTAGTGAAACGTCAGCAGCTCTTCATCCATGTGCCCATGCCTGGCCATGTTTCAGGGTGCCCCCATGGGGTGGGCTGGACTTAGCCCTGGTTCCCATACCTGGAAGTGCCACTCGTCCAAAGGAGGCAAAGCCCTAAAGAAAGAGGTTCTATATCCTACCTGGAAGGATGGGGAAGGGTTAAACCTGAAACTTCCCATTTGAAGCCATTGGCTCTTGAGTTGCTTTTTTAGGCAGTTTTGAGCATCTGCTACAAATAAGAAGTTGTGCAGGATTTAAGATTTCAAGAAAATACTGTAGGTAAATAAGTCCCTTACACATTCCTTTGCAAATGTGGCAAATAGTGTAAACAGCTTTTTGAGAGCGATTATACAAGTTATATGTTTAGTCTACAAACTGGGTACCCTTAACTAAAGTCCCTTTGTTTCTCCTTGGAATGGCTTTATCAAAGGTTTAAGAATCAACTTTTATATGTGCAGTGGAACATTAAATCATGTGCAGCCCAAGTGCCTCAGGAACACAGCACTTCAGGGTGCTTTTAAGAAACTATATATTAGTTTAAAATTTTATCTGATCGCTATTTGCATGGAATTCTGCACACTCACAGAGTGGGAGTACAATATACTCTGTATTATATTTAAAAATAAATTTGTTTTATTAATGCAAGAATGAATTTTACTCCCACACTGGAGTATCCACTGTCGATATTTCACTAGATGGCACTGCAGTACTGTGGACATGGGAAGAACGTGTAGTTTGGTTCCTGTGTCCAAGTTTATCTATAATCAAGTTTACTTTTATAATACATATTACATGAGATGGTGACGAGCGTTACGATGAAGCAGACAGTTTTGAGATCTTGACTTATACTTGTTGCTTTGCTCTGTCCCCGACATGGACACAAACATACACATTGCACTTTGAAGGTCAAAAGCTGGGACACAACGGAGAAACTCGAGGGGAATTGTAACTAGAGCAAGAATTACCGTTCACAAAAGAAAAGAGAGGAAGAAACTTCTCTGAAGAGTGAAAGGAGCAGGAAAAGTACAGGTTTCAAGTTTTTGAAAGGAATCAGGAAAAGAGGGAGCTGTGGCCAAAAATGGAACAACAGCTTTAACACATTAAAAATGCCAACAAACTTGGAAAGGCTGCGTTTATGGAACAGAAATTCTACAGAAAGCTTAGAAAAGAGGAAAGACCTTCCAGACTGAATTTGAGGGTAGATAAGAGGTACTTTAGGGATATTATATTTCTTTACCTAGGAGAAAGAAAGTATTCTGCCCCTAATCTTACGATTTCCCCAAAGATTAGCAAATAGCAAACTAGGGCCAGCTCTTCATCTGCTCTTGACTTTCATGGCTCCTCTGACTTAACTGAAGTCACTCTGACTTAAAACAGATGAAGATCAAACCTCTGGAAGTTGGAAGCATTTATCAAGCAAACAGATAACATCTTTTTTTTTTTTCTCCCGAAGAATATTATTGAATTATGTGCAAAGTTTAGGCATCCTGTATTTTCTCTAAATTGTGTTAACAATGTGTTTTGTATTGAAGCAATCAGATGTTCCAGTTGTTACTTGTATTTTTCTTTAATTGATCTCATCCTGGCTGATGCATTGTATTTAAAGTAGTAATTTGGTAATCTTAAGGTTTCATCCACACGAAGCTAAATATATGAACTGTGTGCTCTGACAGATGAGATTTGGCAGATTTAGCAGCAGTGGCTTAAGCCATGACTGCCTCCAGCTGTTCACCTAAGACCTCTCTGCCTTCCAGCATCAGCCTCCTCTGGAAAGGGTGACAGAGCAGGACACGTGTCAGCACTTCAGGTGCCCCAGTTCACAGCCTAAAGCACTGGTGAGGGAAGTGTGAAATACAAGGCTGAGCTAGACTGGTGTACAGACACATACACCCATACAGCAGCAATCAGCAATCGGTGTCAACACCATGTGGGCAGGAACAGCAGCCCCAGCTAAATCTGCCAGGGTTTGATAATAAGAGTCAGAGGTATCAGCAGACCTGCTAAAGCTCATGCTTCAGTCCGGCCCTTTTAACAAAACACCATTAACAATCAAAATTATTAACAGAATGCTATGAACAAAACTCATTCTCACTGACTGCACAGGTCTTAATGCCTAAACCAAAGCCTATAAAACCTCACTGAATAACTTTCAATCAGTTCTGAATGAGGAGTTATAACAAGGGTGTTCCACTTCATCATTAAAAGTATTTTCACTTTTGTGCCTTCTGACGTTATTGCAGGACATCCCATTCCTTAGAGCAGTAACAGCGCTTTGCATCAGCAAAGTGTAAAGCCTCTCTTGTGAAGGCTGCCCTGCAGTGACAGCCAAGGGTCAGCAGAGCGAGCTGGAGAGGAGGATGAGGCATAAGCACCTTCTTTTTAGAAAAAGAAATTATTTACCCAGTATTTTCAGGCCTGTTAATCATGTTTTTCCTGTTGATTCAGTGAAAAAGAGTGTTAATCTTCTCCCAGAGATGCAAGTTTCATTGTGTGATACATGCTCTTAGTATTGGAACTGGCACTATGGACAACTGTAAGTTTCTGAGTTAAAAAAAACTTTTCTCAAAATTGTAACTGCTGAATAGATGTACTCGGTTATGTCACATGGCTGTCACACAAATCTTCATTTTAGCTCTGGAGGATTTAGAGGCAAGTGAAACTTGGGCTTTTCCCAGATTCCACAAATCTGAGCCAGAGAATGCCAGTGTGTCTGTCTCCAGTCACAACTCCCAGCAAGTCCTGAAACGTGATATGCTGGAGCCACCAAACACCATCGTCTCAGGAGGAAATGCAAGATGAATTCTGTAGCGTTCAAATAATTATTTTTATTCTGTCCCTGCTTTGACTTCTGGTGCAGAGCAGCTGAAAGCCGCTGCCCAGCTGGCAGAGAGCACGAGTGGGTGGTGGTGGTGCTTCATCCTCAGTGCAGTTTCCAATTAGTTCCTGTCCAATTCAGACTGCTGAGACATGCATCCAGCCTTCCTCAGACAACTTGTCTTCTTACAACCAGAAGCATTGACAAGTGGAGGAAGAGTGATTTAGCCATTTGGCCAGGATTTAAAGGCTTTGTTTTGCAAATAGAATGCCTGGCTTGCAGAAGTGCCAGATAAATGGGTCCTGCTCCCACACACATTGACTGGGCTCGTGTTCCTTGTGACAGCAAAGTGAAAGGTGATGAGATTTTTGTGTTTGATTCAAGCCCAAGTTGGATACTGACCCGTTTTGGACAAAAGGCTGGTGTAGCTTTTGCTCAGGAGAAGGAAGCGATCATTGTGGACATGACTGAAGAAGCTCAGTGGTTTGGCAGCTAGTTTAGCAAGCAGGTGACACCTACAAGTGCATCAGCAGCTTGGTGCTGAGGTTTATTCCAGGTGGGAGCTTCCACAGCACTTTCCATTCAGCCTAATTGGGTTCCTCTGGAAGTCAAACGGTGCTTCATCACTGCTGTCACCAGGAGCAGGGTTAGTTAGACAGAAAGCACTTCTGTGCCAGTAGCATATATAGGTATGACATATACAATTACTTTAAATTGGCAAAGAGCTCGTATAATTGAGGTATTTGAATAAAAAGCCTCATTTAGAAATGTTCACAGGGCTGTAACCCTGTGCAGTGTGGCACATGCTTGGTGGCACGTGAGGCTTGAGCGCCTGTTTCCCCTTCATCCTGATACGTGCAGTGTTATTATACCAAAGAATATGGATCTATCAAAAATGGCTGAGGCCGTTGTGTTTCTTAAAAAATACTGGAATAGAATTCGCTATTAAAGTTCATCACTGTGCACCCATAAATATTTCCTTATTTTTCTGAGCATATTCATTGGCCATGACAGATTCAATGTCCGATGCTTGAATTCATCAGTAAATAGCAACAGTTACGTGCTTCCTATATTTTAATAACTATATTTATTTAAATGTTCTCTCAGTAGTCAGCTGCACACTTCTAAATGACCATTCTGGAGGTTGTCTCTCCAGACAGAGATACAAAAATATATTTGACCCACTTGTAATATATTGGATTTTTCTTTCTAATCTCATTAGAAAATGTGCAGTGAACACAAACCCATAATTTACCTGGTGTTGTAGTTTCATTAAACATCAAAAGGGTGCTTGATGGAGTAGAATAATCCTATTCTGCACCCTTCATTGAACATCTTTCAGCATAAGTTTATTCATTTAATTAGAAGATTTCTCTAAGTGAAGATTGCACCGGTTTTACTAGTCTGACTGAATTTGCTTTTATTATCCAAAGCACTCTCTACTTCTATGATAAGTGTGTTGAACACGTGGTGCAAAATATCACCACAAACTGGTACTTATTTTCAAAATTATGTTAGTACTAATTCAAAAGTGAAGGAACAGAGAAGGAGCATTACACTTTAAATCAGAATTCTCCCTTCCAATCCGTGGATTAGTCGTGGCAAACAATGAAATGTTTAACTCAACATTAAATGGGATTATTAAATATCTTTTCAAAGTGGAAAATCACATGCATTATTCTATTCCCAGTACAAAAGGACAGTGAATTAGTTTCTCTCTCCATTCAGTGTAAAACAATGAATAATACCATGGGCATACTTGAGCCTCAGAGGGCTCTGCTGAATCACACACACTGAGCACTATCTGCATCGTTTTAATATGAAGGTGACATTCCCTGTGACTAAAACATGGCATTGTGGTGATGATGGTGAGGCTTGTAAAAGTTGGGATGTTGGAAACTGGGATATAGTAAACTGGGATGTTGTAGCCAAGGCAGATTTTAACTCCCCTCTCAGTCCTACGTGCAGACAGTTTTGGAAAGACTCTTTGTAGCTCAGCAGCAAAGCCTGACACGCAGTTGGGAGAGTAAAGCCGTTTCATCTCCATTTTTCTCTTTTATGTGTCTGGCTTTTGGGGAGTGTGACCTTTCTCACATCTAGATCGATATGTCTGTAACCATTAATTCTAGGAAAACCAGGACTTGTTTGTAACACTAGGGATTAGGAGATAACACATGGTCTGCTCTCTCCCGCTGAAGAATGGATAGGTGGCTAACTAGGCAGTTCTCCTAATCAATGGCATTGGCTTCCCTGGGAAAGGGATGTACTCAGGCTAGAGAGGTGCAGAGATGGATGGCTCTTCAGCATCCAAAACATCAAGAAGGTCATGAAGCTGGAATAAGTAGCCCAAAAACTAACACATTGCAATAAAGTAATTTTTTTCTTCCATAATACCTGACTCCCTCTCATGGCTGTACTGGAATAGGTGTAAGCTTATATCATGTGCAATATAAAATAAATTGTAGGTATTTTCTAGAATTAGGTGCCTTTTCTCATGTGAGTAATAGTCACAATAAACCTCAATAGGTAGCGAAAACATTGCTAAGCCCCAAATTTATGGTACACAAGGTTCCTACCCAAAGGTAACCATGAAAAGCTTTCAAGCCAACCATACAGAATTGTTTTTTAAGGAAAAAAAAAATTAGATGGAAGTGATGCCAGCCTAACAGAAATGATCTTTCTACAGGCACCTGAAAGGATCTTTGGAAGTAGGGTTGTTAGTTAATGAGATCATTTGAACAGTCTTTGCAAGCGGTTGGCAATCCCAGGAGGATGGAGGAAGTTCCAGCCCTTCACCTTTTGGCTCTTCTCACACTGAACAATGACAGGGTTGCCTGAAATGTATTCTTTGGAGACTGCTTCAGAGAAAACAAAGTGAAGGGCACTCACTAGGTTCTCGTACTACACCTCGTTTGCTGAGGGACACCTCTCAGGAAAGCCTCTTCTTTGCCCATGGCTGGGCTTGCTGCAGTCCACAGGGAACAATATTTTCTTTCAGTGAAAAAAGTCTGTTTCCTTAGCTTCAGCCTGGTTTCAGAGCTCTGTGCTTTTTGTACTGAACTATTCCTAGGTAGGCAAGTAGGAAGAAGCCTTCACTGGTGCACCAAGTCTGTTGTGAGTTGGTGAAAAGGTTTATTCTGAGTTGAACCAGCAGTGTGCTTAGAACTAATGAAGGACTTTGGGGGTTATTTCTGTCTATAGGAGTAAAAGAGAATGGGTCCCAGAGGTGTTCAGATGCTTCCTTCTTTTGTTACTGTAATACTGGAGGCAGGTTAGTATTTAAAATGATCTGATACTTCTGTTACACAAATCCCTATTAACCCAACAGGATGACTGCATAGCTTGAGGGGATCACTCAGGTGTTAGTAAGACTTAGGGCAGTGGCCAAGTCACATCATGTTTTGAGGAGCTCCTAACAGTCAGTACAATAAAACTGTATTTATCCCAAAGCAGATTTTCCTGCCTACCTGTACACACAGGGGAGTGATGTAATGGCTTTTATAGAAAGGAACTACAGGGTGAAAAATAATTGAGTCTGTATACAAAATACTTTGAACACAGGAGATGCATTTTAAAAATGTATCTTTTAATGGGATGAAATAAAGGTTAATCAATTGATTTTGCACTGAATATTTCAGGGTAGGAAATAAACCTTTATTTCTTTTAGCAGTTGCTTTCAGTCATCTCTTGTCCTGCTACTATTCAAAATCCTGGCTATTCAGTGCTCCTGTGATCTCCATTTGTAGATTTCTCTCACTTCACTTTGTGCCCTCCCTGTGTAAGGCGGTGGCAAATGAGGCAGGATCAGGTACAAAGTCATGGCAAAAACTCTGTCCTTGAGCTAAGAACAACTTTGGGTTGAGTCAGCGTTCTGTCGTGGTTCAGCAAGCTGGTGTTTTTCTGGGGTGACTGCCATCCTGTGCTTCAGCAGCCAAGCATTCCCTGGGAAGAGAGTGTGGGTGTAAACCCAGCTCCACTAAGTCAGTGGCAAAATTCCCACCAACTTCAAGGAGATGAGGGTGTCTACTGGGCTCAGTGTGATATTCCTTCTGTGGGGCATGCTATGCCAATGCTTTGCTTTTCCCATGTTTCCTGTGGATTATTTGATAAAACAACTACTGGTCTATATTAAATCTCATTTTCCTATTTTTTTTAAATTTCACTTTCATGGTGCTTCCATCCGACCCTTTACTAAAAAAATAAAACATTTGCCATGAAGACAAAGTGAGTCTGTAGTCTCTTTGGATTTGAGGTAAATCTTCAAGATACAAATTGAAGCTTGAAGCTGTATCTAAAAGATGCCAAGATGAAATAAGCTTTGGGAGAACCGAGAAGGGCAGAATTCGTGGCAGTGGCACATTAACTCTGAAGCAGAGTGGCAGCTCAGAGAGCATTAACACTCAGTATTGCTATTATTCTTTCACTGCTGTGCAGTTAAGAATGAGACACACTGCACACACTTCTGTGAGTGGTCGAGACTGAAGACTGAAGTGCTAATGGACCTTCTGAAGTACTGATAGAAAAAGCTTCTATTTGAAGTTTCTTCTGTATCTTGTTTCCTATATAGTTATCAGCTCTTTCTTATCCAAATCTGCTTTGCTCTTACAACTTGGTTTTGTTTGTCCCCGTGTGCTTGAGGTAAGATGTTGATGGTGCATGAGGAGTAGATGTATAAGTAGATTTAATTAATGATTACTTATATTCTTTTTCTGCATTCAGTGTTTGATCTTGCTCTCTTCATCATCCACTTGCTAGAAAGTACCTAAATATTTGTCTTATGTAACACGTGTCAAATCACAGCTGAGGAGATACTGAGCTGAGATATTCAGCATTACAGCCTTATCTGGTGCTGTGGGATTTCCACCTCTACAGGGTGAGAACTGGATTAAGTTGGGCTGTTAGAGGGACGAAGCCTGAAGTACTGGTGTTGAACCTGTCCCAGAGTTATCTATATACAGCTACTGAGAGAAACAAATCTAAGTTTGTTTTAAATGGATTAGTCAAACTTCACTAAATGCTTGTGTCGACATTCTCATTCGGAATTAAAGCGGCCTTAATTCAGTTTCATTCACTTAGAAAATTGATTAACTGTATGGACATAGCATTGCAAGCAATAATATCACCACAGCTTAATGAGTTACCATTCATCAGCTCACTGTCAATAACTTCTTGTCTATAAGCTCCCATTCCACCGCCGGTGCAGGGTTTGCCTGATACTTGTGAGGGGTTGAGAGCCCTGCACATGGTCAGGGAAGCTGCCAAGCTGACGGGCAGCAACCATTTCATCTCCATTGCCCTGAAATCATACCCCATCCCACTGAAGTTTAGACAAGCCCTACACTGGTTGAGCATTTAATGTGGACTTCTGTGCAAACAGCCCTTGTTCACTGCCAGCATGTTCTCATACTATTTTTGGACAGTATATACTGTCCCAGGGTGGTTGGTATGTCCATACAGGTAGCAATTTAGCTTTGCCAGCAAGGTACTTACCATGCCCTACTGAGCCTCACAGTAAAGGAGCTCAGACCACGCTTTGTGTTGCAGCTGGTGGTGCTGCCCTCAGTGCAGGGGAGCTGGTGGGAAGCTCACCAAGCAATTGCTCGCTTCCCGGAGTGCAGAACAGACGTAGCTTAAGCAATGCTAAATTCAATGCCACCAAGGTACAGACAATTCCAATTTCAACTTTTCCATAATTATTTCCAATAAGCATTCCCATAATTTAAAACCTCTCCAAAGTTGGCCATGCAATGAAATGACTGTTCTTGAGTTACACAGTTTAAACTAATTCTGAGCCCCAGTGAAGGAAGCAAGAACAAGTGAAAAGCAAACACTCTGCAGGGCTTTTCAAATTATTGTAAAGTTTGGAAAATTGGGCCCGCTGTGTCTATTACCCTCTTTATAACAGTCATAACTAGATTGTTTTGTTTGTTACACTGCTGGATACTCTCGTGGATCTTAAAGCCTTGCCAATTGTTTTATTTATTGGTAATTTTGTTGAGTGCCACGGTAAAATGAAATTATTGGACTTTGTTTATAGTGCGTTTTCCTGAACGGCTGTTTCCAGCAGTCAGTGCAGTTCAGTAACCACGTGGTCCATACACCACAGAGAGATTTCAGACTGGTATTGGCTATTGCCTTCCTGCATTGTCTTCAGATTTAAATCAAGTAAAGCACAACTGGTTTTAACTTAAAGCAGCTCTTCACTACTTTCTGTTGTACTTGTTTTGAGATAAACTACTTGTATGGAGTTTTCTCCTCCTCATGGTCACCCAAACTCGCTCAAACACCCACCTGATCTTGGAATTCTCTATAATAGAAACACAAGTATGGACTTTGGGGAAGACAATGTGGAGTTTGGAAATACATGTTTAAACATGGAGTAATGGTTTGACAAGGAGTAATGGTTTTAAGCTAGAAAAGGATAGATTTAAACTGGATATTAGAAAAAAGTTCTTTAATATGAGGGTGATAGATCACTGGAATGGGCTACCCAGGGAGGTGGTGGAGGCCCCATCCCTGGCGTCATTCAAGGTCAGGCTTGATGGGGCTCTCAGCAACCTGACCTAGGTAGAGATGTCCCTACTTGTGTAGGGAGGTTGGACAAGATGACCTCTAGAGGCCCCTTCCAGCCTAAAACATTCTATGATTCTATGAACTACACTAGACTGCACAATTAAAAGATGCTTGGTCAGTCTCTGTGGGGATTGACCTCTCTTTTCCCCTCACGCGGTAATGTCCAGTTTCAGCTACCTTGAAGGGGTGTGATTTTTGGCGATTGCTAATATCTGATGTACATGAACGAGTCCCTCTGAAGTCACTGAAAATGGTGTATTTGAGCAGAAGCACTTTGACTCCTTTTGTCACTCTTTCCCTGGTGTCTTGGAAACATCACAAATAAACCAATTCAGGAAATGTGTATTTCGAAGAAAAAAGGGTTTTCTTTGATCAGCAAGAAGCAGGCTTACAAACTCATCCTCACAGCTGCGAAAGGCACTCGATACACAGAAAGACACAAAACCCCAGTGACACGGTTCCGAGTCGCTGCCGAGTCTGAGGAGATGGGAAAGGCACGGGAGGAAAGCGGGGGGGGTTACAAGCAGAGAAGCAACACTGCAGGTTGGGGGACAAGCAGGGACACTGGTGTTTTAGTTAGATAAAAATGACAGAATTCATTGCTGCTTATGAAAGCCACCATTGGCTTATTTTTTTTTTCCTAATTCGTTCAGCTCTCTTTTTATCAAGTAAAAAACCATTTCTAGTTAGGCTGTATGAAATTTCTCATTTTAAATGAAAACATTCCAGTAAATCACCGCTTTCCCACCCTTCTCTCTTCCCTAGAACTCACCAGACATCAAAACACAACCAAACAGGGGAAAATGAATCTAAAAAAAAAAAAACAGTCTGCTAATCTGTTCATTTAAGTGTTGCTTTAAAATAGCCATTGTGGGGTCTTTGCCATTATCCATGTCAGGCGTATAATTGTGGAAAATTTTAAAGGCCCCATCTGGCTCCCCAATACATTTATTCTAATTGTGAAAAAGCAGGGATATTCTTGCCTCTCATTAGTATAAGCTTACTCGCCTTAGTTTCTTTCTCATAACAACATAGGTCAAAGAGGAGACACCTTAATGAGAAACTTGGTAACATAAACAGGAAATATGGTTCATTTTCTTATCTTCATTTGCAACTCAAAACTTCATACCCCAAATGAAAACACTAATTTTCTTTAATTCATTTCTTTGCTTTGTCTTTCTCTTGGGCCTTTATCTATTAAGCAGGGCAATTATAGGATGTATTTTCATCATAAGTATTAATATTCCCATTTATGAATTAATTTACTAGCATAGGAGCAAGGAACTAAAGGACGCTATAATTTTAATTCCTTCATTTTATCTCTGGAAACAGTTGTTTTCGCTTCTTCAACTCACGAATTAAATGGAAAGGAAGAATTACATAAAGTCAAAGCTATTTAAAGTTGAGATGATCAAAAAGAAAAGAGTGGGGCACTTCAGCTTTCTGTCAACACATATTTTATATGCCTCGCCTTCGTATAGTCATATGGAGGCCAAAGATAACAATTAGCCGTATTTTCCCTATATGCTGGGAAAGCAGAAAAGGTGACACTGTTCCAAGCTTGTCATTTGGTTTCTCACACACAGAGAAGCCCACGGTGCTCATTCATCACACTGAACAATTGCTAAGCTGTGAATTCAGGAGAAACAGAAAGAAAATCGAATAATCCCCATTTTATTCTACTTATGATGCAATTTAATGTGCATTTCTTGGCTAGGAAGCAGGGTGATGTACTGCATCAGCTGAGAGCTGAGCAAGCGTGGTCAGGTTGAAGCTGGAAGACTTGGCCAGGGTTAGCTGGGTGAGAGATGCTGCCCCCAACCCCACGTGGGATGTCTTTTGGAGCTTGGCTGCTCAGTATTACCTGAGGTTTAAACTGCCCTGTCTCAAGCTCAGCCACATGCTAATTCCCAGGCCAAGCCTAGCACTGGTTTTAATTGCACGTTGTCATAAGCAGCAGCTCGAGCCAGTGAAGCTCACGAGCAGCTCACACGATCCTGCTGTTCAGCTCAGGTGGCATTTCCAGAGGAGGCTGCTCTCCTTCCAACTGAGCAAACACGAGAGGAGTTCTTTAACAAAAATGAAGTCTCCTGGGAGGACATGCCAGAATATGTTGCCTATTGTGCAAAAAAGTTTAATTCAACTCTTTTCTTACACTTCTTGTTGATCCTGGGATATGAAACATCCCATATCAAGTTGTTGTATATTTATTACCCAATGTAGAATATCTGTCTTTTTTTTAAAAAAACAAACAATGCTGAAGGTGGGACAGTTTAATCCACCAGCATCTGGGGAATCTGAAGTTGCCCAAACAGGATTGCCGACGTGTTCCTCCTCTGTGTTCCAATTCTGTTTAATTGATAGAGAATACTTAAAGCACAGCATGCTAGTTCCAGAGAGCTCAGCTGAGGAAGATCAGGCTGCTCTTTAAGCCACTTTCTAAAGCAAGCAACTCAAGTGAGAGGTTAATGAATGGTGAAAACCTACTCTGCAGCTGAGGACGCCCTAGTTCAGAGAATCAGGGCTGCATCCACAAGTTACAATTAAAGCTCATCTCTTCACAACTGATATGTTTACAGATACGTCTAGTAGAATACTAAGTACCTAACTATGTAAAACTGTCTTTTCCGCATTATATACATTGGCTTGGGAATAATTAGAGAATTGAGTAGTCTATGAGGATCAAACTCATGTTTTTAATGATATATTTTCTGCATACCTCATGTACATTATTTTTGCTATGAAAAGTCAAACCCGAAGGTGGCTTACAGTTTGGTAGAGGAGAATGTGAAACTTTGCATGAAAAGTGCTCATTTTTCTTCCTTTCCAATGAAAAAATTGCCTTTGAATGCTCTCATTTGGATATTTAAAATAAATGTCTTCCCAATCAAATTGCAATTTAATTGAGTTGAAATTAAATGCTAAATACAAGAGCTATAGATTTTTAATATGTTCCTTCAAATCACTGCCCTTTAGCATAAAAGTAGGTTACTATCGCTTTTGGGAATGGGATCGTCCCATGAAATCAAGTGGCAAAACCTCACCAAAGTCACTTTTTCTGCAGCATTTTAATTGAAGAGCTAAGTACACAATCACTACATGCATTTTCATAAAGCTACTCGGGGGATGATGTGTGAAAAGAATTGATGTCTGCTTTATGCAAGGTCATTAGCGCTCATACAGAACACCAATAATGACACTCAGCCATCTCATAGACTTCCCATGTTTGCATAATACAGTATTTTTGGTGAAAAAAAGAATTTCATGGTGAAGGCTGTGTCTTTTGAAACAGAGTATTTAAAGGTTGCTGATGTTTTGATGGAGGGGTTTTTTTGTGGGCTGTTTAGTCTGTATGTGAGTTGCATAAAAATAGGCTCATATAAGTGAAATTTCTGTGCAATTTTAAGCAAATTTTAGCTTTAGAAGAAAACAGCTGTAGCCATGAAGTGAACCAGCTGTGTACTGTAAGAAGTAGTTTTGCTCCATGAGGATGCCTTGTGTATGTGTGTGTTCTCTGCTTCTGGGCTGCTACGTTCTCTATGGGTGATTAGACCATCCAGGTGAAACACAGACTTCATCATGTGTACCTTTACAAACAGAGTAAGAATCAGGTTCTGTTCAGAAGATTACAGTTGAGGTAGATAAACAGGATGGAATTTTAAATAAAAGCAGAAAAAACACAATGAAGAAGTAGAACTGATACAGGACTTGGTACAAAAGCATTCATTTGGTCAAATAGAAATGGTTAACTTACTTAGTTCAATTTTTTAAAAACGCAACAGGATCTTTTAAATTCTTTCTGGTTTTTGCACCACCCCAGGCAATTCAGCAGTTTCCTTCTACCTAAGCCAAGTTGCAAAAGCAAAGCATTCCTTGCTTCAGTCGGCTGACCTGAGCAGGTCACTCTCTTAGGTAGATTCATTCTATCCCTATCCCTACTGACAGCACTGGGCAATTAAAAAAAAAGTAGTTGAATTGGGTTTTTTCCTAAATAATGCATCTGGTACTTTCATAATAATCTAGGGTATTAAGTAAGAAACCTGTGTGCAGTACTCTTCAGATCCACGCTACCCACAAGCTAGACGAATGCCTTATCCTTTTGCATAGGGCAAGGGGATGCAAATGCATTTTCTATCTGTCCTGCTTAACTTGTGACTCTCACTGGGTCAGATTCTTCCTAGTTTGGATCCTCTTAGATCTCTCTTGTGGTCACACTCCTCACCATTTGTTTACATAGTTTTTTAACAAAATGTAATATAATGCCATGTGTTGCACTGAAACTCAGGGGAGCAAACATTGCGTGTGTAGAGAATCCTCTTCAGTTAGATCCCCCTTAGTGCACATGGTGGAACATCCTTCCCCCACATCATCCCACAGAAGTGCTGGGGTCTGGGCTGTGGGCCCCAAGTTGGAGTTGACCTATGGATGAGTCACAACCCAGCAGTGTGTTTTGTTCCCCAAGGTCCCAGAAACAGAACCTGGCCCACCTGTGTGAGGCCCTGCCTGCCCCCAGGTGATTGTGGTTGGGGTGATGGGCAAGGCTAGAGATATATCAACCAGGAGCTGATCAGTGGGAAGAAAGTTCCTGTTGGGGGCAACTTGTTGAGCTGTCTTGTGGTGTGTTCCCCCTTGCCTGATTTGAGATGGCAAAGAGCAAACAAATGAAGAACAAAAGATGAAAATATGTTTCTTATTTGAGATGGAGAAGAGCAAACAGATGATGAAGGTATGCTGAGGGGATGTTGTTGAGTTTGGTGTTGGCCTGAGGAAGAAGATAGCTAGCAGCACACCCACACAAGGTGGAACATCCTTCTCCCACATCATCCTGCACAAGGTGGAGCAACCTTCTCCCACAGCATCCTGTGTTTGCACATCAGAATTGCCAGTTACAGCGTGTTTGTGATAGGTACTCACTGCGACCATCGTACCCATATTGCACTGGCCACAGAAAGACATGATCTAAGACTTAGGTCCATAGGATGTAGGTGATAGTAACACTGTTCATACACAAGACTCTGTGTCTCCTTCAGCATTATCTCAGCCTTTCCTTACAGGCACACACATCCCTCACTACCTGCCAGCTGTGTCCGCTCATCCGCTCTCCCTCACCGCTATCCCTATTCACTGATTAAGATAAAATTTTGTGGACAAAAGAGGCAAAGCAGTATCTCACATGCTGTTTATTGTTAAGGGGATATTTAATAGCTTTTAAATTCATTTAAGAAAATGGGAGCAGTGAGTCACATGTAATTATTCCCAGATAGATCATTAATTACTCGATAAAGTTTCTACATAATGCTGCCTTTTGCTTTTTTGCCATAATGATGGGTTATTTCTCATTTATCTCAGTTTGCTTGTCAGTTATTCCAGTTCCCTTTCATCCCCTATCTGTGATACATATGTAAATATTACAGATGGAGACTGATAAAGGTTTAAAAAAAAAGGCTGCTACTTTATTGGATTACAGAAGAGTTTATGAGGAACTCATTTGATTATTGTGTTAGAATGGCATCATTTGCACCAATACACGTATGGCTGGTTTGGTACCTAAACAGTAACTGCATTTTTCATAGGTTTGTAATTCAGCTTTAGAAACTGGAGTTTGAGTGCCAAACAAAGGTATCAATACAAAAATCACAATTGAATCTAAAATTGCTCTTGAAAACCAAGTTCACCTGGTTACACCAGGCTTTTCTTCATGTAATCACAACTTTAGATGAAGAACTTTAAACATGCATTAAGAGTGAGGTTGCAGGTACATTGAGCTCTATGTTCTTTAAAAACAATCAGTATATAGAGTCTAGCAAATTAGTGAGATGGATGTGCCAACTTAAATGGACATCTAGATTGATATCTTCTTCTCCTTTGTCTCTTTTGAGACTCAACCTTAAGAGTTCAGAAAGGAGAATCATGAGAGGCTGGAACTCAAGGAAAAGTCATTACTTCTCTCTGATTTCTATCAGTTTGTTAATTTTCCTGTTGAACTGATTGGATGTCTCATGGCAACACAGTGCTGCTTAATCTACCACCTGCTCTATCTTCAAACATTCCTCCCCAAATAAGTTAGAGAATAACAAGAGTACAGAGAAAGTACATGGCAGTACTGCTTTCTCAGAGGTGACATCTGATTACTGGTATCCCCTGCCTGCACTGCCTTTGGAATTCAAACATAATCAGAGTATCCGCGCTAACGTCTCCCAGACACCTGCCTGACACAAGTAGGTGTGTACGTTTTACACAGAATAAAACCAGCATCAGGTAGTCAGAGGGCTGATGATTTGATGGTTCTTTGTAACCAGCCCATAGCGTCTTACCCCACAAATGATTTAAGTATCTGACTGGGCACAGCTCCCCAGTAATACCTATAGAAAACCTGGAACAGAACAGTGATAACTTGCTCAGTAGCAGCTGCTGAACTCTGGGAATAAATTTATCCTCCTCCATAAACACTTGGACATTTATGAGTGCAGGCTGTATTTGCTCTCTGATACACCCTGTGCTGTTGGGAGGTTATTACTAAGTTATTATTATCCTGCCAACTAAAACACATTTAGCTGAAATGGTTTAGGTCAGCTTTACTGTTCCACATTATACTCTTTATTTTTCCTTAAATAAACAAAAATAGAACTACCATAGGGAAGTGTAGAGAGCTGAACTCAAACATCTTTACTATGTTTGAGTCCTGACTGTTCCCAGTGTCCCAAAGATTGGGTACTTCACCCTAGGGCAGTCACTTGCTACAGACATACCATGAGGGCATGTCTTCAGAGTGTCTTCTTTCCAAGAAGACAGGAAGGATCATCTGCTGTTATGTGGACTGATAACACGACCATCATCCCTGCTGCAGCGTTCCCCTACATCTGCCGTCAAGTCCTCTGCAGTCAGCTTAGTGGGATGTACGTCAGTAGCAAGTCTTAAAACTGTCTGTGAAAGCTAAACAAAGCTTAACAAAGCTCAACATTTGAAAGGATGCCCAGTCATTGTCACCCATAACCAAGCTCAGCCGTCTGTCCAACCTTCAGGCACCGTGGGACTGAACTAAAAGTCTGGGTAGACACGACTTGGTGCTACAGTCAGAGAGATTAAATAATGCACATGGTTACAGGCTTTAGGACTAAGCTCAGCTATAAATTCTTTGGTCTTGGTTGTAGCACCTTTGTACTCCTCATTCAAAAGTAGCTGCCTGCTTCTCACTGGTTGTTTTCAGTGCCTGAATTACTGAGTAGATGCCATGATATTGTAGGGTTTACAACAAAATAAGCTTTTGCAAATATTTTGGCCAAAATGAAAGTTCAGAAGTACAAATCATAGAATCATAGAATGGTTTGGGTTGGAAGGGACCTCCAAAGGTCATCTAGTCCAACCCCCTGACAATAAGCAGGGATGTCTCTAACTCATTCAGGTTGCTCAGAGCCCCATCAAGCCTGACCTTGAATGTCTCCAGGAATGGGGCCTCCACCGCCAAATAACAAAGTCTTTTCTTCCTGCAGCACGGGTGTATGGCATAACTGGTTTATTGACACAGCCCATATGAATGGAATACAGGATCAACCTCAGATAATGACCCTAGAAATGCTCGTTTGCATCACCAGTGTTCAAAACCTGAGGACCGTAGACAGTGAAGTGAAAATCAGTTTATATTCTAGCCTGGGGAGTTAATGCAAATACACCTCACTAAGCTATTAAAGATTAAGGCATATTTCACATTTTCTGGTCAAGATAACATTACTTGGGAAAATAATGAAAGCAGGATGTGTCTCACCAGGGTTTGATGAAGCAAGATGCCAGCTCTGAGAAGCACATGATGACGTTAGCCCTGCCCCACACAAACCACATTTATATCAGCCACAGAGATAATCCCTGATGCAGTGCAGTGGGGTCATAAAACAAACTAAGGGGAAGCAGCTGAATTTCTAGACTCTTTGATACTTTCTTCAGGTTCTCATGGGATTTGTGTGCTCCCCGGAGCCTGATGTGAAGGCGTTTGAAGTCTACAGAAATCCTTCTCTTGACTTCATGCAATTTTGGACTTGGCTTCTAAGGCTGTGGATGTAGAAATGTGCTTCATCCCCCTGCCTCAATGTCATCAGCTTTCCTTGTCCTTTTAAGGACAAGCTCTGGTTTTAGAGAAGCATGGTACGATATGAAATAGAAGCAGAGCAAACTTTCCCAGCTGTTCCTTCAACAGAATTTGGAAACCTGTTGCTTTGGAGCAATAGGCTACTACTTCGGTTTTTAGCATCCTGGCTGTGTTTTAAGGATACTGATTGCTGTAGGATTTTAATGACATTCCCCAGATCCTGATCCAGGCCCACCCATCCCCTTCCCACAGGACACTGACGCTCAGTCAGCTGGAACAGATTTCTGCAACCACTGACCTGGGATAAATCAAACCAGTAGCCTTGAGATAAAACACCTTTTGCTGTTCCCAGCCCACAATCAATCCATGGGTTTAATACTGTTATATGTAACATGTGAGACTTCAGAGCTGATTAGCAGAACTCGCTTGTAAGAGGAGCAGAACTTCCCAAAATCTTATTTGTGGCAGTTTAATAACAGCCCTCGTGTGCACTGCGTGGTCTGTGCTACACACGGTCCTCTGCACGGGAGAGCGTTCTGTGCATTCCATGCTAACGACTGCCGTACAGCCAGGGACAATTTATACCCAGTTTCACTTCAAGTGCTCTAAATAGGCTGTATTTTTATTAACATACTTTGAAAATATCCAAGGGTCCAAACAGTTTATTGTCATAATATATCTGTCAGTTCACAAAACGAGCTGATTTAGGGCTAACTCAGTACGCACAAAAGTTAATCTAAATACTTAAATTGATTTCAGACAGACAAATATTTCACTTCGTGGTCTGCTGTATTAGCATCCAAGTTTTTGGACATAAAATACATATTTAGATTGCATCTATTTAAAACATTTACGTTAAAATATTTTAATGTTGCCTGTTAAAATCCTAATTCTAGGGAGCTAGAGGCAACTGCCACGTTACACTTTATAAATTACAGTACCTTGATTTGTGTTACTGGTGTTTTGTATAATGGTGCCATTATTCCAGTCTGGTTTTCTGTGGACACCAGCTTGCCTCTGGAGCAGCAAAGGAGTGTGCAGCAGCAGGGCTGCTGGTGGGACAGCGTTCCCTGGGAACACTGGGAACCTCCTTGAGCAGTCAGGGTAATATTTCTGCCTTCTTCAGCTTTCCTCTCTACCCATTCTTCATGTTATTTATCTTCGTACTAAAGATGGTTTTTATGGGATGGGATAAGGAGGACAGAAAATAACCTTGTAGCGATCAGGAGCAGTAAATTTTGCAGTGGATGCTTTCACTTTAAAAAGGAATGACTCGTTTCCTTTGTGGCAAAGCACTAACAGCTCACATAAAGCAGCCCCCTCCTGATGTTGAGGACCCTTAATTGCATATATTTGCATGGATTTGAGCATGTACGTGTGCAAGGTTTGATGGAAGTAAGCAAGCAGGAACTACAATCAAGTGGTGTACAAGTATAAATTAATTAATCAGTCCATAACTGTGATTTTAACCTTATGGTCTTTGGTTTAATAATGCTAAACTTTGAATTCAAGCCTTAAATGTACATCTTCATTTCTCCTCCTGGAGCAGAAGGCATCTGTGCTCTAAATTCAGAGGATTAAGAACCATCCTGTTTATCTTATAGCTCATTTCACAGCTTACTGCTTTTACACCTCAAGATTCATCTTTGGGGTTTTTTTTGCCCTTTCTATTCACTAAAGAAAAATTTCTTTACATAAAAACCCCATAAAATAAAGGACCTTGAATGGCTATACCCCATGCTGATTGCTTTTGCTTAATGGCTTGTTTTCTGAGCTTTAAAAAACAACTTTGAACATAATAACGGCATTTGCTCTATGCTTGGGACTGGAAGAAAATTATAGGCCTGAGCCATTTTAATGTAGCCACCTTTTCTTTTGATTCCTTTCTGAAAAAGAAGCAAGGGGCTGTATTTACCACTGTCAATAACGCTTGATTTATTATTTATTATATGTCATGGTATGTGGTGACTTAAATTTACATTCCAGTTGTACAGGAGGAGAGTTGTGATATAAGTTATTTTTCATTGTAATAATAATGGCTGCTGTGTTGGAAAACCTCCCTGTGTTGTGTAACACTTTGTAAATAGCTGAATATTATTTTATAAATATTTATTAAATCATTTATTTCTTTGGGTTGCTTCATTAGTCATTCAGGACTTGTTTCTCTTTCAATGCCTAGAAGAGGTGGGAGTAGGAAGTGAAAGAAAAGGCTACTTTACTTTTGGAACCTTCATGCAGAGGTAGAGGTTATTTACACTTTACCACTGGAAATAAAATTTGGGGGGTTGGAACTTTCTGGCCCACATTCTCCAATACCAGGCAAGCTGAGCTTGGCCTAAGTCCAAAGAGAGAAGAGCAAAGATGGGTTACAGCTACCTGGAGAGTCCTTGGATCTCAGAGTGATCCTGCTGACAGTGTTAAACTGGGCAGTGCCCACGAGCTGCTTTCACACCACCTGAAGGCACCCTCAACTCAGCTTTCTGTCTAGATGAACTCAAAATAATTCTCCATATTAGCACTTTATAAATAAGTAGATCACTGTGGTGATCCACGGACCAAATGTGTCCATGTGATAGCCAGCCCATATTGCTCTAAAGGAATGTGGTGAATTCATGGAGCAGCGACAGCAGTGATGCTTTCAAAAGAGGTGTCTCACACACAGAATATTTTGCCCAATTTGTATGATTGTGGGAAGGTCAGGCTTTGAACAAAGATGATAAAAAAGTAGTTGAAAAAATTTTACTGGCTTTTCAGAATTACATTTACAATTAACTTTTGAATGTTTTGGTCCTGAAAGAGGAAAAGGAAAGAAGCTCCTGGATGTCTGAAGGAGCAGGTGGAACTAGAAACCCCCTGAACTTCAGGCAAAGGATGAGTGTGGAGCATGAGGAGAGCCTGGCTGGCTCTGAAGGAAGCATTTCTTCTATTTTATAGGAGGTTGCAGGGGGTGACCTGTTATTCATCTCTAGCCCCCAGGCTGCTGGCTCTACCACTAAATTAGACCTTTTAAAACAAATGAGTTCAATGTTAGATACTAGCTGGAGGGGGGAGTGTTGGGCTTTTTTAAATTTTTCAGTCTTGAAACTCATCCAAACCTCAGTATTTACAATATTTACAACCTCCTAATAATGCTACAATATATGTATTTTTATTAGACTTTCTATTGAACACTAGTCTAATACCTTTGCTTTCCTTATTTATGATGAGATTGTTTCCAGCTACTGTTAATTTATTTTACACAGCCCATGATGTAATCGTTAAGCAGTTGTAATGAAGATTGAAGGTTTAATAATGCCAAGTGTTACAAATTTCTATTTAATCATTCCTAAATCGATTAGTTACTTTCACCCAAATGCCGGGCCATTGAATCGGCGAGAGCTAAAGATACAAACCGCTGTGGCCAGCGCTTGATAAATGTTATTTTGGTGCAGTGGTAATTGAGTTATTGAATTTACTCATCTTCCAAATGATGTTTGCATTGTCTCAGCCATATGTGTTTAGGGCCAGGGGAAGGTCATTAGGAGCTTCAGACCGGGGGCATGTTTGGGTTAAAGTGATTTTGAACAGCCAGTGTTGAGGTTAGTCAATTAAAAGAAATAGCACAGAGAGATGCTACAGAAGGGCATGCTATAGGCTGGGCAGCAGGGAGGTCCCAAAGGCCTGTTTAAAATAGTCTAAAGATTCTGTAAGTAAATGTCTACTCCTCGCCCCAGGCCCTTCAGCCGCTGACAAATTGCTGTGCAAGAAGCCCTTCACTTAAACAGGTTTCGGCCATAAACAAATTTCACACTTTTAAGGCTACATATAGGACAAGCCTATAAAGAGCAAGGTAGAGCATTAAATGATGATACCTTCTGTATATATAAACACACCCTTGAATGAACTTTCTTAAGGGAAGACAAGGGCTGGAGTTGAGGCAGAATGTTCCCAGGCTGCTCAGGGCACAGCAGATGCTGAAGGTCTGTGTTTGGTGGCTCATCCTTGGTGTGTGTGACTTGTCACTGCTGAGCCCTGGGTAAAGATCCGCTCCATATTCAGGGGATTATTAGTTTGATATGATTAAGCTGTTTCAGAGATAGTTCAATAGATAATATATTTATATCTCTTTATATCTGGACACTGAGCTTGCAAGTGAAAGCTCTCTCGAGGAGCGCGTCATTTCTTTTTAAGACTGTGTGCTGATGATCACATCTCTTGGTCATCAGCTGCCCCTGACATGGGTGGGAAGATTGCCCTCATAAATAGACAGCACATCTCCTGAGTGACCAAATACCGGTTCCAGCAGAGTTCAAATACCCAACCCACAACTGCTGTCTGCATTTCAAATTAAAACCAAAGGAGTTCGTCATTTTTCAGGTGTTTATGAATAATTAGACTGCTGGAAACGGGCAAGTGTAAGAAGGAGAAGAAGCCCTCCAAGTTTCTGTGTTCTAAAATTAACTGTAAAAATGCTGAGAGTACCTGATGTCCTCTACCACTGTGAACAGACTCACAGGGAAGAGCAGAATCTCTCCTGAAGTGAAAAATGGGCCCACTTTATTTCTAATACTTGGCTAGTTGCTGAACATAGAGACCATTTTTTAGTTGCACAGCACTGGAGAGAGGCACGTGTTCTCTTATATTTCTGTTGTGCAATTCTTTAAAAACCTGTTGTTTTACAAATACACTGGTTTGTATTTGATTTCTGTCCTCTAAACACTATTTAGATCAGAAGTAATAATTTCTAATCCTGCAAAATGCCCAAAGCTTAAATCAATAAACATTTGATGAATACATAACCCGAGGACACTCTGTTTGGCTGATAAATGATAATTGTGGGAGTGCCTGGCAGCTTTTGTGGTGAAACCTTTGCTTTTATACAATTAAATGGCCAACTCCTTCAAACATTGGACACACTTTTAATGATAATTGCACAAGGAGTCAAAGAGCTTATTGGGGACAAGTGAAACAAAGACCTTTCTCTTGGTGCCTGTAAATGATCTGTGGGGAAGCCAGGGTGGTTGGGCTCTGTGTGCTGGTTCCCTGGGGACCTCAGGACACTGTGCCCAGGTCCTGTGCAACTTTTTGGGTCACCACTCATGTCATTTCTGAAGTGTCCCCTCTGTTTGCCTGCCCTGCAGCCATCCCCTGCCACCCCACCACATCTGCTGCTGCCATAACCTCTGCCCAGGGCCATAAAGTCTGCAGTGGACCGAGGCCAGGCAAGAGTTCCTGAGACAGAGCAGCACTCCTGTCTCAGGGGAACACATAAAACAGGCCAGGACACATCTGTACCCAGTGGTACCCAAATGACAGTGGAATCCTCTGCAGTCATTCATGGTCCATTTACATCATTTTATGAGATCTGAGCCCAGTAAAGGGACTCTATATGGTCACTGTAATAACACCCAGACCATAGGATTGCCTCCTGGCAGCACTGTGCATTACCTGTGCATGTATCTCAGTCGTGTTAATACAAAACCCATCCCCCATCCCTCCACTGTCCACCCCCCTCCAGCCCTCCCTGTAATTTTCCTCACATCCAGCAAAGCCACCCCGCAGTCTGTGCATACAGGCAGCTCCTTCCTCCCCAGTCCACCCTGTTCCAGAAGCTGCATCTCCAGTACATCAAACCTGTTTTGTGTTTTGCACAGCTGCAAAGGAGAGGGGTCGTTACACACAGAGCTGTATTTTGTCCCGGAGTTTCTAGCTGCTGAGTCACTTTCAGCCTCTGCAGTTGCTCTACCATATGCCAAATTTGTAAAATCCTGTTCACATTTTCCCCCCCCCCTTCACCAGAGAACAGCTCTTTAGGGGAGAAACATGGAGCTGACAATTACATTGCTTCCCACTGTGAATAAACTGTAGGACATCTCTAGCCATCAGGCTATACAGGGAGACTTAAGAAGTATCTTTAGCCTTTCTTCCCTCTGTTGATGAAGTTACAAAGTGGAGGCATGGGCAGTTTGACTGTAAGATTAGAAATCAGCCAGGAAAAATGATCCTGTTCTAATGCAGTGGGGTTCCTTTATATTGACTCCTGCATCACTCAGGCAGAAATGATGGAAAAAAAGTGGGAGAAAATGAAACGCTAATTATTTTTATTTTTAATGATCATTGGCAAAATAAACAGAGCATTTAGAGATCCTGGCATGTATGAGATTGTGTGTGTTTATTCTCTGTGTTATTCTAGCCACAGTGTCACCGCATCTCACATGACAAGGGCCAATTAAAGGAAAATGTGTCCAGGCTATGCCCCTGCCAAACTGAATCATGACCCTTCTTTTGGCAGCCTCATGCATGAATCCCTCCCCTTGGGGAACACCAGCAGCAGCTGATTTGCCAACTGACATGATACATACATTTTTCTGTGCGTGTATGTCATGTTAGCGCCATTACGCGCTCGTTGAAAGCAGAGCTTCTGTCTCAGTGTAATGCGCAAGGTTTTAATGTCACTTAGATATCCAGAGATCCACAGAAGGGTCCAAGGAGAGAGGCATTGTCTCTTCATAGGGTGTTTGCTTTGTTCCCAGTCAAAATTCACAGCCATTTGATTTTAAAAGACTCTGTACAATATATACAGATGTAAGCGTATTAAATTACCTACTTTGAATATAAACAGCTATGGGTATAGTAGCTGAGAGCACCTGGGGAGTTGTATACTACAGACATAGGATTTTCTGTACGATTTATTCAATTAAAGTGTGAAATGTGTCTAAAAGAGTTATTTGAAGGGCTTTTGTTCTCCTGCACAATTTCTGCCTCCCACTCCCTTCTTTCTTTTGAACCAAAGTCCCAGAACACAGCTCAGAAAGGGAATAAAGTATCTGGGAAGGACAGGCAGCTACACAGCAAAGCAAGCTTAGCAACATCACTTTCAGTATTTCGGGTCCACAGAGGAGATTTGAGGAAGTGTCCTCTATATTTGATATAAAGCTGGTCATTAGAATTCAACTTGTTTATGTTTCCTCTGCAGCAAATAGTTTCTTTATTTCAAGTAAAGACATCTCAGTAGCTAAAGGAACATTGCAATGACTTATGGACCAAAGCACAGTAAACACAGTGAGACACTTTATACAGAATCACATCCCATCTATGTAAATGTGTATTTCATTCATCTAGAGGTAGCTACAGCTCAGCTTGTTCCAACTGCCTGAGCAGCTTGGCAATTGCATTCGTACAACGCCTGAACTGGGATTTTGCTGCCCCAACAGACACATTTACTGGCATTTTAGGCACTGTGGAGTATCAAGACTGGCCTCCAGATACTGCTTCAGAGGGCTGCAGGTCCTCCCAAGTCCTGCATCCTATCTGCCAGGTGTGTGGGTGTCATAAGACATCTTGGATGACACTGGGGGTACCTAGATCTACATTTCTGCAAATGAACCCCGCTCTTAGAGAATAACAGTGAAGTTGCTGACTTGACTTCTACTCTGGAGAAAACATAGAACGTGCCATTTACTTGTGAAAGACACTCACAAGGCACAGAAATGAAGGCAAGGGAGCAAAACCTCCAGATTTCCATCGTGAGAACATAGTTCTGTTGATGCTGCAAGTCCTTTATTTCTGCAGACCAGCTATCCAAGCCTTTGCTTCCCTAGCAGTAATTGCAAAAAGGAAGAGAAATACTTTCTGCACAGACAGTTTCCATGAGAGAGTCCACAGAATCTCCTCCTCAAAATGCAAAAATCTGAAGTCTAAATACCCTCAGAAAGGCCCATGGTTTCTAAGGTGCATCTAAGAGATGCCCTAAGGCCCTGTACAGAGTGAGAGGTCTTGCACGGGCACTAACCAGGTATGTTTCCTCACATATTCCCACCCGTTTCACATACGTGCTAAAAGAAAATTCATATTTCTTGGCAACCGAAATCAGCTTTTGTTAACCCGAGCTTGCCCACACAGACCACGTATTCACGGATCACCCAGAAATGTCTCTTCATACAACAAGACCTCTGGCAAAAGCCTGAGATGTTGCTCCAGGAGCAGTAGCCCATGCTCTCATCAGAAAGCCCATTACACAAATAATGCTCTTAGGAGATAAATAATTTATAAGAACTAACATTCTGGGGATTTCATCCTCAGCCCTTCATTTCTTGTACGTCTGTTATATCAGCTGAAGATCAGACTGAAAATTTGCCTTATTTAAAGACCATCTCAGATCACCATTCTGTTCTGTCTGTACCAAATGACACCTTCTCAAACCAGACTTTTTCACCATTTTATTCTACATTTCCTCTTTCTCTCCTTGCTAAAGAATATTTGTAGCACAGAGTTATACGAGTACCACCATTAAATACAGATTCGGGTTTTCAAAAATACAATTGTAAACTCTTTCACACACGAGAGGAGTCATAAATTCTCAGATTTATAATTGGTCTTTAGAGTCATTAAAGTCTAATATAATTCCCTTAACATAATCCACCCCTTCTTAAATGAAATTTAGTTGGTATTAATCAGTATGAGAGATTCCATAATTAGCTGGGATCATCCTATGAACATGAAAACTCTACTGGTGATTAAGCATAATGTTTACTATGAAAAAATCCCAAGTCCAAGTACTTCAGTACTCAAAAGTATCAGTATTTGGAAAATTTTGCAATTGTTCCAGAGTAACCTTTTGACCGGCTGATACAGCCTGTGTCTTTGTGTGGTTACAGCATGAGCCAGCATTAATTTTACCAGCATCCTAATATCTAAAGTGAAGTGATACACTTCATAAGGGGTAGAAACAGTTCCTTTCAACAGAAGTTCATTCCTGCAGTGGCTGGTGGTGTAGATCAGGACATTCCAGGATAAGCTTCTCACTCAAAGTTGAACAATTTTTCAGAGCCAACATGTAATTTAAAGACATTTAGTACAAGCAGTTGTTCAATTTATCATCTTGGAGTGCCAACATTTTTAATAAAATTAACAAATAGACACCTCATGGCAAGTAGGGTGAAATTACTTCTTTTTGTAATTAGACTTCAGACAATGTTATATTATGTAGTTAAGGGAAAGGAACTTTGCCTCAAATTTCAAAGTGGTGAATCTCAGTTTAATTCTGCTAATGGCAGTTAACACAGATGGCTAAAAAGAGTAATTATCTTCTTTAGCTTTCTGCCACCTGCCACAAACGAACTGTTTTCTTTAATTGCTCAGAATTACTCTTAATCACACAAAACAGATACTTAAATCCTAGTCACATATTGCAACTCAAGAGCAAGATTTTAACCCTAAGCATGCGACTTAAGAAATTACCACCCTGACCAAGAGCACAATGCCAGATGTGACAGTTGAAAAGATTAATCCTTTCTCTTCCAAGTAGGAGCAAAGTTTGCAGGCTAATCACACAAGTCCTGTAGTCTGATCCAAGTAATTACCAGAGCTACCAAAAGGCTATATCCGCACTAGCAGGAAAAAAATCCACACAATTTCTTCCTGCTGATATGCTTTCTCCAACAAGTGGTCATTTTAAAAAGCCACACAATCTGACAGACTTATCTTAAAAATGACTTACTGAAGGACTTAAAGATCTAACAGTAAATGTACCTGAGTGTTGAGTCAAAGCTTTTAAGATTCCTGGAGATATGTTAACAGAGATGATAATCCCATTTCCATTGAGGCATCATTTTGAATTAAATCAATGTTAGGCATTTAAAAGTCCAAACATGACACCCTCTAGAAGTTTCTGGCTACATTATATTCTATAATAGCAATTCTTGCCTCCCACCATTCAGAGGTGATGTGTTGGAAGTACAGTAAGTCCTCCCTTCTTTACTACTGTTCTTGATGTCTGAACTAAAACCCAACAAATTCAGTTTCTGCAGAAGAACTCAGAAGCCACCTTTCGTTCTACCTACTGACCACATCAAATTGAAAAGGCACTAATGCAAATCCTGAGTTGTAGATAGATCTCTGTGCTTCAGAGAAAGGAAAAAGCACCAAACCTACTGTTTCACAAATGACAGTCAGTAATTCTCCATCACCATTTCTCCCAAATTTGCTAGGGAAAGGTCCCAGCAAAATTTATACGCAAGATGGTAAGAGCAGAATTAAGGTGGACACCTCTTAATAAGAACTGGTTGGACTAGATGATCCTTGAGGTCCCTTCCAACCTGGTATTCTATGATTCTATGATAATAAGAACTCTTTAAATAAAAAACAAACCTGAGAAAACAATATAACATAATCTGCAGTAGAAGCAAACTGTACTGTATGTATTACACCTCTTCAAGAACACATAATCCTTTTAAAAAATAATTCTGGTATTTTGAAATCAGATAATCACTGCAGTTGAGCATCCTTTTGCTGTCACAACTTCGTATTTTCAAATGTGTGAGTGGCAGGGAGAAATCATTTAGAAACACAGATCTGGCAAACAGCTTTAAGAATCTTGTATGTGTGTTCACCAACCTAAGGATAACCACAGACCTAAAATGTGAAATGAGCACTGACTGAGAAACTCCACAAAAGACGACTTCTGAACTTGATCTTTATGGAAATTAGTTCTCTCTGACACTAATGTTGTGCTCTGTGCTGTGCTCCAACTTAGGGAGAGTTTCTGTTCCATACGTCCCTTTAACTGGTCCAACTGGCACTTCTGAGAGCCCCAGCTGTACAAAACATCCGTGAGTAGGTGTGAGAGAAGGGGGCTGATTGCATCATTGCCCCTGTGTATTTAGAACCACGGCAGGGGAAGTTAGTCTAATAATAGTATTTACCTTTGTCACTTGGTAAATAACAAACTATTATTGGACAATTATAGTAAAGGTCAAGATCCACTTTTTTTTTTCCATTTATTAAACGTGCTTACTCTGTGTTTAGCTTCAGTTAAAAAGTGCTTTTCATAAAGTGATGCAGTGCAGCAAATGTATGAATTGATCAGAGCTTATGACGCTGACTTAATTTAATGGTAAAAGATAAGAATTTTTCAGTGGCACTTGCTCAGGTATCCTTATAACCATCTGGCTCCTGCTTTCATATGGGTTTGCTGCAAGAATAATAATAAGGATTCATAAAATGCAGCCTCTTTCATATGAATATTGTCCAAGTGACAATAGATTTTTATAACTGCTGTGGTGGTGACCAGCAAAGACTGTGCTGGTGTGGTGTGACTGGGAGCTCTGGCTGCTGCAGGAAATGAAAACAACCTCGGAAGGAGGAAAGATTAAATACAATCAATCCATCGCCGCACGATAAGTAACGGGCTCTCAGAGTTTTAATGGACTAAATAGTGTAATGTGTTTGGTTTGCTAGCCACAGAGTTTAATCAAGTATTTTTTGAATTTTTAAACAGGAAATGGCCTTTTCTCCAAAGGATATACACATTTGCAGTGCATAAATCAGATCCTGAGTCCCAGGATCCTGATCTCATGGTCTTTACCATGCAATTAACTTTAACTCTTTCTCTGAAGAAACCCCAGGTCATTCTGGTAGTGTAATGTGATTTGATGAGTTGTCGCTGTTGTTTTTCCAACATTTTGTTCCATTCAAGCTCTAGCCTCAATGCTGTTCCTCTAAACCATTTTCAGGCTTTGGATTAGCCTGAAACCTTGTCTGGGGTGAGCTTCAGGTCATGGTGTGCTCCCCAAGCAGCCCAGCACTGGCACGGCCATTGCCCACCCAGACCTCCTGCATGGTGCTCCTGGCAGATGAACCACCACTGTCTCAGCCAGCACCACAAACAACACCATTCAGTCTCCTCTTGTCTCACCTTTCATCTCTAAGCCTTTCCCAAAGTAGGACTGTGTTTGGTTTCAGCCCAGCCTGACTGGTCCTGTGCCCCACTGCCCTGCAGAGGTACGCCCACCACAGCTGCTAGTGAGGGGAAGGTGAAGGTCCACGTTGAGAGCATTGAGCACAGCACGGGCCCTATTTAACACCTAACAAATGTCAGCTTTTAGACAGGATAGCATGTAGCTATGACAGCTGTCTTTTAAATTATGCAGAAGAACAAGCTGAGGACAAATACAACAGAGCAGTGGCTTGTTAAAGGAATCTGCTGAATACAGCAACGGTTATTCCTTCAGAAAACCCATAGTATCATTTTGCAATAAAAGCAGGTAAAATTGTAGGTGTGTTTTTTCTGACGTGCTCGCTAGATACCAGAATATAAATACATATTACTGACATAAAATATGCACACACACACGTCTCCAGCCTGAGATTACTGATAACATTGCCAAAATGAGAGGGAATATTTACAAAATGTATAGTTAATATACCCACTCACGGGCTACTCCTGAAAAACCTAATTCATGAATTATACATTAAGTTAGCAACTCTGCACACCTCGACCGGATATTACGATGAGGAAGGCGGCTGTCTTTTCAGAATGTGGGGGACACATTGAAACACTGGGGAATGACAAGCAGAATTGGGAGCTTTTAGCAGAGCTTAAGCAGAGACTCTTCTGGAAGCTAAAAAGAGGAGTGCTGGGAATCCCATTCTCTCCAAAGAATCAGATGCCTCTGAGTGTAATCCCTGTACAAATCCCCTGGTTTACGAGCAGAAGATCCCCACAGACTGTTGGCCCTGCTACACCCTGCACAAGAAATATTTTCGGTATTAAAGCTTGAATTTAAGAAAGTCTTATTATCCAGAGTTAGGGTTTTTTCATCTTTCAAATTCGAAACAAAATTAAATTAATATGCAGAGAGAGAAAATGTTTGAAATGCTTTCAAGTAAATACTGAAACTAAACGGAATATGTTTGAAACATGAATATTCCTGTGTAAGTTATGGGAATGGTTTTCTGAAGCATGCACTAATGAAGGAAGACATCCTAGATACAGGGAAGTGTTCATGCCTAGAACTGTACTACTGGATGCGAAATACTGCAAAATACTAAAAATGTTGTCTTCCTTTCTGTTAAAGTAGATTTCAAGTAGAGGATGCTCCACTTTAATACACTCAGTTAAAGAATCACTATAAACCTGCACATGAGCAAGATGCTACGTTACTAAAATGCTTGACAGAGATGCAGAATAAGCCAACAAACTACTGGAGAAAAACAATTTAGCCCTGAATACAGCATTGCTTTCTAATGATATCCCAGTGCACATAGATAGCTCTATGTAGGCAGCTTTTACGATAAGAATCATAAACTGCTTGAACAGATGTAATAGAAATGATATCAGGGAAGCATACACATTAATATCCCCCCAAAATCTTGAGAATTTGATTATTTTTTTAGAATCAGAAATGCATTTAAAAACTACACCCACGGGTGGAAGTACTTGGGCTAATAAAACTGTATTTTAGATCATAACCTTCTTTTATAGCCATTTTTTTCATTGGCATTTTTTTCTATTCATTTGCTGCCTTAGTACTGTCTTCTGTGGTATCATGCCACCATGACCAAAGTGACAGACTTTTGTCTCTGCTGGATTAATCAGTGTGTTCTTTGATCCATAACATATGCTCCTAGTAGACATTTAGAGTCAACATATTCAAGATTTGTGGTCTGGCAGTTCAGTGCCTGATGTTAACCCAGCTGATAGACAGTTTAAAGTATTTAATTTCTTTTTTTTTTTTTTTAATTTGAGCTGGTCTTTCATCCATAATAGAGCTTAAACAACGGAGTAAAATATGTGATATTAAATATTTGGGCTGATATCTTTGCTTGGAGATTAATTTCTTTTGTGGGTGAGAAAGCACTGAGAGGCTGCCCAGACAAACACAGCTCTCCACAGGCACAGCGTGTATGTTTTTATGCACATCTGAGCTGCAGGGTTTGTGTATTCTTGGTCAGGGGAGCTTGTCCTCATGGAAGAGGACATGAGCTCCACATCACCACTTCTGAGGTCCCAAGAGGCTGTCCAGGACCTCACTACATTGACACTGCTCCAGGTACATGGCCAGGTGCTATGGCTGATGGAAAGCCCCAAGGCCAGTTAGTTACCAAAAACTGGCCTGCTGTGACTTAGGCTTGAGAGAACTTTGTGGTGAGAATCCAAAGTCAGTCTCCTGGGGTGGTCCTGGTGAGGGATGCAGGAGAGCTGTGGTAGCCACAGCATCAGGAGGAGCTGGGCTCCTTCCTTCCCAGGGAGCACCAGCTCCTAGCCCTGTCCATCCCCAGGGGACAAGGACCTAGATGGGGCTGTGAATGTGGGTGTGTGACACCAAGTTTTATTTCTTCTAGGTGCTGTGTGAAATTGTTAAAAATTTAGATCAAAGGGAACTGGTAAAGAGAACTTGGGTGGCAACCAAAGATATTTTTCCTTTAGTATATCAATTAAAGAAAGGATACTAATTAATGAGATTCAGACTATTTAATTATTTTTTCATTGAGAGGTATAGCACATGATTTATGGCTCGGCTGCTCCTTTACTGATCCTACTGCTATAAAGTGCTGCATAATATATTGCTTTATGCTATGTTGTGCACAGATAGAAACGGCAAGTGGAAAATAGGATTAACTGCCCTCAAAATAGTCTGGGCTTCAAATTACTTAGACAAGGCTGGTACCAAAACTCTCTTTGACTTATGAGAGTGATGAATTATCTCCTCATCCCCATCTTCTGTGGCACACAGGCACATCCCTGTCCATGGCAGACCTGTATGGGTCCCAAAATAGTATGTGTAATACAGAGAGAGCATCTATTTTTTTAAAGGTGGTGTCTTGCCATGAAGAATTAAACAGAAAATGAATGGAGAAGCCAAATGTCAGCTGCTCCCTTCAACTTCAAGGTTCAGGAAACTCTGCTTAGTGGGAGTGGGAGAAGACTGGCAGGCTGAAACGTAAGAGAATAATTGTATTATAAGAAGATTATGGAAGATTATTTTTCTTGCGGGCCCCAGATTTCTGCAAAAACAATCCTGAATTGCATCCTACAAGGCAAAATTAATCCACCCATTCCTCTAAACGACAGGGTTTTATTAACTGTGCATTCATTTGGTGTGTGATAAATTAAAAAAGGCCTCATATTACAAAACGTTCCGTGCCTCTTTTTTTTTTTTTGGTGTGCCAACATGGAGCCCAATGTAATGAACAACCTGATGGCTCATAGCAAGAAGAAAAATAATTGTTTTTTCAATATACAACCCCCATCATAATTCAGAAGTCAATATGCATCCTCAGAGAGATTCCCCCAGCAGAGGCAGGGTGGCCTGTCTTCATTTCCTCATGGATGTGAAGCTCTTGCAGCCCTGGCTAGCCTGCCTTTTTTTTTGGTAATGTTTAACTATAACCACTGGGACTGGAATCATAGCTTCTGGTGGCCTAGTATGAATATTAATAAGACACTGGGCCATGGAGTTCTTTGCTGATTTTGACAGTTTAAAGGATCAGTTAGTTAATTAGAAGATGACATGGCACATTGCATCCCTTGGCTCCGTCCTGCCTTCTGTCTCCTCTTTTGATTTCCTTTTTTGACATGTTAGATTACATCATTACTTGTAGTTTCACTTGTTAGCCATACCATGAAATGAGAATATTTTAAGCTGTAATTATTGTGATTTCTCTCCTCTGCTCAGAACATGAAACTTAAAGAAAGCATACAGAAACTTGAATTTCAAAGACGTAGGAGTACATGCTTGGTAGTTAAAACCTTCTAACTACAGGCAATGAACACAAAAAGATTTTAAGTAGCACGGAAAATAGTGTTGATCATCATATTGGCAACTCGTCCATTATTTTAACTGGGTGCCCTTATTGTCTGTGCTTTATTTGTGAGCTATCTAATGCTTTCATAGGTGCATTTCTCAGAAATCTGGAGTCTCATCCCTCCAGCCATGAACTAGTCATGCCTCTAGACATGTACACACAATCCAGCACATTCACTGCATTGTACTACCCTTAAAAAGGGTGAGTTTTCTATCATCATCATCACAGTCAGAACAGACAAAAATAAACTGACCAGAAGCACGGTACTATGCAGCAGCCCTCTCAGGAGGGGGAACAACAAAGGATAACAAAAATGGACAAGGGATAAGAAATTTCATTGAAACATTAACTTATTTCTCAGCTACGTACACCTGATACCCCAAAATATACAAGCAACAACTCAAAAAAATAAAAATAAATTAACCTGCAAAGCTACAGTCATACCATAAATCATTACAGCTTTGAAGTTCTTCATGCCAGTGTCATACTGCAGTTAGCCATCAGGACAAAAATTCTGGGCATGTAAAAAGACTTGGGAAGAACCACGACCACTTATTTTGTGTGTTACTAGAAAATCTCATTAATTAATATTTGTCTTGTAACTTTTATACTGTCTGTAAAATTCTTATCAAGGACATTGCTCTATTTCTGCAGAGAAAAGCAGAGAAACCCAAGTGGGTCTTACTTTTTGGTGGGCTTGCTGGTCTGCCAACAGCGGAGTCTGCAGGAAAACTGGGACATGGTTTATCCACGGTGGAAATCCTGCAAAATTGGCAATGACAAGATTAGTGGGTGAATGTGTCTCCCAGTAGGAATGATCACTTCAGGGTTATTATTGGTATTCATCATGAGGTCTGGCTGCCTGGGTGCTTTCACTTTTCTATTATCCAATGTTTGTATTTGTGTGTTCATTTTGATGCTACTTCATCAATACTAGATATCAGAATATGGTTTTTGACAGAAGAAATTGCAGAGGAGGTGTAACTAGATAATAACTCTGTGCCATTACCCAGTACAATAACCGATGTGGGTCATTTGTTTTTTCATTAAGGTGAACACGTAGCCTCCCATTGATTCACAGAGCAGCACTAATAACAGGTGGAAGATGCTGCCATTGCCACCCAAGATAAAGCCAGGCGATGCTACCTGCAGAAGGAATAAAGTTGGGAGCTGTGTGCCCTCCAACAGCAGACTTCACTCCCTGAACTAGAATCCCTTGTTCAAGACGGACCAAGTTAGGCATGAGAAGTGTGCTTGTATCAGAGAAGGGATTAATGCCTTGGAGTGTCTTTTATCAAATCAATGCTAATACAACAGTATTGATTTCATAATGAAACAAGAAATGAACCAGCACCGCTGTGATTTCATAGGCTGGTGAGATTATATTGTAAAGAAGATAAATGGGAACCAACCACGACGCTGTATTGTTGGTGTATTTCATACCCTAACCAACAGGAAAACAGGCACTAGAGCACTCGGGGGGACCTTGGCCATCTTCTGAATTCTTCCATAGTTTCTAGATCTTGTCTCGGTTGGCACTGGGAAAGCACAGGTGAAGTTTGCAGCACAGGCACACACTGTCTCTGGGGTTGCAAACCAGTCAGAGTGCTCCTTTGCCTCTGTTGCTCTTTCACCCCATACATCTAATCTATTTTGACTGTACTTCTGCTGAAGCCAAGACAACTGCTGCCTCACGAACACAGCAGAGTCCTGCAGTCCCTGCTGGCCCCTCTTGTGCCCACAGTGGAATTAATCACACAGACCAGTTCTGGAGCTAAACCAATCTCCTTCAGTGGAAATACATCTTTCCCAACTTCAAAGACAGAAATGAACACTTACATTTCCTTTGTTCCTAAAAGACTTAAATCTCCTTTCATTCAAGGTCTGCTCATCTTCTGGGTCTTTTCTGCATAGGAGCTGTAGTCGAGAATTAGCAACGAGACTCCTCATTGTCCACCTGAACCTGGAAATGAACACAAAGGCAAATACATAAGCAACTTTTTTTTTCATTTTGGCTGCCATTTACCATTAATACTTAGTATTCCCACATACTCTTTTCATCAGATGGTTAATATCAAACCTAATGAACCTTCGATGGCATTCCTGTTTTGCTCTGTTTCAAATTAAGAACAGAGCAGTAAAAACTGAGAAATGAAATTTAAAATTTTTTCATGCAGAAATGGCTTTAAATTCATAATATGAATACAGTAGCTAGAATACAAAAGTACGTGAAGACTGTGATCCTTAGCAGGTCTTGCATGTTCTGGCCATATATTATTAAGCGTTATTCAGCTGACCCTAAGGGGAGTTCATCTGGAGACATTAAGGTCAAAGAGTAGAAGCATTTGGACACAGTCAAATGGATTTTACACCTTTGTGTCTTTCTGACATTACTGTTTTGCTTCAGCAAACTGACTAATATCTGATATATCCTACTGGATACCTTTCTAAATCACTTCAATTTTCTTTGTCCCTGGGCTACAGTTAGATGACCAGGATCCAAAGTGATCGCAGGCTATGATATACTATTTTACTTGCTCGTTTGTATTAGAAGGAACTTTATTAGTTTTGGGCACGTGTCTATCAGTTTTAAAGATTAAGTATTATGTCAATAGCCTTTATGCAGCATTCAAGTGCAGTGAATCACTTTGCTTGCTCTGAGATTATTAAAAGTGTATTATCACTTTCACAGAAAACATTTTTATTGTAAAATGCACCATCACTCACAGCACTCTGTGCTTACCAATCCTATCCCTCTATATGTCACAGCAAAATCAAAACAGGGACAGATGCTCTGTAAGTAATTTTAGATTTGAGAGCACACGAACCTTACAAACACAGGCGTGTAACTAACACTTGACTCCACACTCCCATGCTTTCATTATCCTCTTTCTCCCTTTAAATATTCTTTATATCTTATATTCTTGTAACCACTAACAATAAGCATGGCACTTTCACCATGTAATAACTGACAATTTGTGCAAGCTTAAATTTGTCATTCCTCTTAAATAGAAACGATCTAGTTAAATAACCCGTGAAGAATTACAGAGATGAGCTTGGCTGTTCCAGTATCAAAACCAGGAAATCAAAGACGTTTTTGCGAAGGAGCGGAGGTTTCAGCTAACAGGGAAGAAGCTTTTAGCACAAATCCAGCCTATAATCAGATTTTCTCATTTCTGTGCTGGTCTTCCGTACTTTTGGTTTTGTGGTTCGTGGTGGCTGAGTACATTGTGTCACGAATGGGAGAATGGAGAAGGAGAGTAGGGGGGGGCTAAAGGACAACTATTTACGGTGTAATCTGTCTCCAGGTCCCTCACTCAGGCTTTGCTAGACTTGAAGCATCGCAGCTGGTGATTCTGGAGCTGGTTTATGATTAGGTGAAAGAGCACTCGCTTTTTGATTAGTTCATTCTCTGTCCTCAGTAGCTAAAACCCACTTCCATCACGGTGTCATCACTGTAAATCCAGCATGTGCATCCTCTGGTTCAAGGATCACCTTTTGTCTTAATCTTTGACCAAGACCTCTTGGCACTGCTGTAATAGACACCCAAAGAGGTAGAGTGCTGTAGGAAGAGTTTCGTAGTCCATAGGTCAGCTCTTAGCATCCTAATTCTCCCCATCAGAAGGGTCTCAGTAGCATATTAAACAGTTATTTAGCCTATTCTGACCTCATCATTTCTGCTTCATGAAAGACTGAATTAACACAATAGCGTTCTCGTATCTACTGGCCTTGCAGCATGTACAGTGATGTTGCTTTAATGTTCCTGTAATATTCCTGTCTTTCTCAAGTGGCATAAATTAAAGAGATATCGGACTCCTTAAAGAGCTTAGAGGACAGAACAGTTCCTTCAGTGCTTTAACAATAAGTATCATTTCATTTACATCACTTCTGAGAATTGGAACCCTCTCAGAGATGCTAAGTGGAGCAAATAAGGATCTCAAGACTTCAACATTAACTGATGGGAACAAAGCCAAAGTTTTACATTTGCTTTCACATCCTCTCTTGTGGTATGTTTTAGTTTAAATATTTTGGCTCCAGTCTTGATGCTTCCAATGCACAGGCAGATTGCTGTGCCCACATGCAAAAAAATACGTGGAATCAAGATCTTTTTGCTGTTATATTTAGAGTATGGATTTAATTGTTGTCCCTGCATAATGCCATAGAAAATCCTGCTTTGCTTTCATGTATTCAACAAAGGACTTTTTAGAAGGGTATTTTTAAAGTAGACCCACTCTAATTAAATGTATTATTAAGAATCTGACACTTCACAGCGATCAGTGGATTGTAGCATTGAAAATTTGCAAATAAACACAGGGCAACAGAACTCGACCTCAACACATCCTCAACAATGAGGCACTCCAGCTTTAACAGAGGTAACCCAGTGGCTAGAATTCAAAGGCACTCTAACGCGCCCTGAAAAATTCCAGATACTTACTTTAAAGCACAGTTGTGTAGCACAGTTTTCTTTTGCACCACTCTATGTAATCATCATCTGTACAGTTTCCTGACTTCTGTTTATATAACACACCAATGCGAGAATTATTTATAAAGTCACAGCTGTTCTCTTTCCTAGCCTTTGTTTCTCGCAAGTCTTAAATATTTGTAAAAACAAGAAAAGTAATTAAAGTATTGATACATTAAGCAAACATTCCCCTAATCGTGCTGCTTAAATAGGAATCATTTGTTCAAACAGAACTTGCTAAGTCTATGTACAAAAATATAACGTTAAATAGTTACCACGTACTAGGAAATCCAACTTGCATGTAAAGAAACCAAATAAACAATGCCAGAGCGTTACTAATATTGCAGCCAGCCTCTCAAACATTAGGAACTCCCAGCACCGAGTGAACGGCACGGTGTTTGCCCAGCTCTGTGCAGTAGCTATGTGCCATCTGCTGCTTGCACAAAGGACACGAGTTTATTCTTGCTGGTGGGAACTGCTGTCTGAGAGCCAGCACTTGGCAGCCTGAGTCCTTACCCTTGAAGAGCTGGCAGAGAGTGCTTTTTAGCCTTTGAGTTCCCTAATAATGTTCCTCTCCAGGGTGCAGGTCCCTCATGAATGCTTTATTTCCCTTGTTATTCTGATTCACCATCCCGTGCAGACAGTCAGGACACCTGAAGTGCGTTGGTCTCCTGTGGTTTCCCCTTACCTGCCAACACCCGACATCCTTAATCGTAAAATAAATCAAATATTTCAATAGTGAAATTTAGACTAGGCTCGTAGTTACAAGCTGAGAGATTGTAGGTTGCACCTAAGACAAATAAAAATAGCCAAACCAGCCTGTGGTGTGTGGCAGGATTCCCTCCTCACCATCACCCACCGTGTGTCCAGGAGACGGGAACAGCACCCTGCCCTTCGTGGTGGCCCATGCAGTCTGGCTGCCTTCCACCTTCTCTTCCTTGGGAATTGGCTTTTGGACACAGAAGCAAATGTTTGATAGTCAGAGCCAGGTATCTTGGCAAAAGGGATTTTGCAGACTCGGTCACATGTAATCACTCAGGGAGCGAGTAATCTAGATAAATGCTAATGAAAGCTCTTGCTGGCACCTTGTGCATTCAAAGGCTATTTACTATTGTTCCCAGTCAGCTGGCTCACTAACTTCCCATTCAATCTGGATTGCTCAGATTCAGCAGGGACCACTGCAATATTCACATTATATGTGATATAAGCCATCCACTGCGTGTGCATTTTGTTCAGCTCATTATCTGTGGCACACTGTGAGACCACACATGACACGTTGTTAACGTAGATGACGGATCCCGTAACGAGCTGCCTTATCTGGACAAGCCAAAGGAAGCCAGTTTACCTCCACCACAGACAGAAGGCGTTGAAGAGGGCTCCTGTAACACACTGGCCCTCCCTGTGTACGTGTGGTATAAAGCAAGTGTAACGATACAGTGAACGTCCACCCCATCCCAAATCACTCAGGTGGCTCTTTCTGGCTGGGTCCAGCAGTGAGGAGCACTGAGAAGATCTTTTTGTGCTTGATATCAGTCCTCAAACCTCACAAAGAGCAATTAGGAGACAGAACTGGCCTCCTCGGACCTTCTGGCATCACCCACTGAACTTGTTCATTGTGGAAAAAGTCTCATAAGAAGTAAACTGAAAAATTGTAGAAACATTGTACTGAGAACATACAAAATGCAACAGCTTGAAAGCTGACCGAAGTCAGCAGATTTCACAGGAACAACAGCAACATCTCTGTGCCAGAGGTGAAACTCTTGTTTCAAATTATGTTGATACTAAAACCTTCTCAGAGAAAACCAGAATCCAGCGTTTCTTAACATGGGCAAACAATGTCTATTTTTCTGCAATCCTACTCTTGGAAGTGACTGACTCACTTTAGCCCCAGTGCACCGTTAAAAGCAAAAATCAGCATTGGACAATGCCCAGAACACAAGTTTACAGCTCAAATATTTAAAATTTGGCAAAGCACCATACAAACCAGTCGGTATGAACCTGAGGCAGCGCTACCATTTCTGCCTAGGAGATGAAAAGAGAAATACAAATTTGATTTCAATAACGGAAAACATCTCCGTTGAGATAAGCTCTGGCCCGACCATCAGGCGAGTTTATTTACCAGAGCAACAGCACGACAGAGCCAAGTGCTCCGTGCACCACGTTCTGCTGCCCAGCAACGCGTCGGACTTCGGGAGCTGAAGAATCCAAAACATGGCATTTATGTTATCCCTCCACTCTTCCATCTAAACAACAGCCCTCTGCTGGACTTACCCTCCTGGCCTGATTTAGGGATTATCTTCTTGAATCAGGTGAAACGTTATCTCATGTAGTCTATCACATTACTATAGGAAAATAGCAAATAGGTGCATTTCCATTGAAACTGGAAGTGAAGTATCCTGCCTGTTTCTGGTTTGCTTCTAATCAGATCCAGCTGCCTGCTATTTCAAAAAAATTCTGGACTGAACTCAGCCACCTGAACTGAACAACAACATCTAAAGAACAACTTGTATTTAAGAAGAAATTTAATTGCATGGAAAAAAACCCCAAAATCATAGGCAACATTTTTGAAAGCTTTACCTTGAGTTGCTTAATCAAATTACATAACCAAAAATTATCTAATCAAAGTAATACATTTTTTTACAATTTCATTAGGGTCATTTTTTTTACTTAATTCAGTTATCATTGTCATCTTTTCTGCTTTTAGGGAACACTAGTTCCCTCATGCAAGAACAGTCCAGTTGTTCAAGATCCACAGACACTGGCTGTCAACCAATTTTGGAAGTGCCCATAGTGTGTGGTTGACATATCTAACCAGGGATGGCCTGGATTGTTCTTCAGACTGGAGTACCAGCACTAAGATACAGGCTACCTCTGCCTTGCTTTAACCTTGCAAGTTCTACCACCACGGCAGTGGTAATCTCCCCAGGGAAACATCACAGTCATAGCATGGGAATGGAGTCCCTCCATGCTTTCAGATGTTTGTTAGGGATCTGAAAAGGTTTCCTTTCTTTCTTTTAGGAGTTAGGTAGATGTTGCTACCAAAACATGGTCTCAGAGGGCCCCCTTCTTGTCACAGTCTCTATTTACTACAGTTTAATACTACACATATGGACAGTATGAACCACATTTCAACAGCTGGTCAATTTAATGCAAATTATGGGTTGGTACAATTGTAGCAACAGCTGAGTATCCTACAAATACCTATAGTGAGGTGCCTATGTACAGAGTTTGGACATGAAAGGTGAAGATTAGGATCCCTGCACAACACTTCCACTGCCATCCACAGAAACTCGCTAAGCAAAGACTCAGAAACCAGTTTGAGAACCGCAGCACGAGGTCCAGGCCCTCTGCCATGCTACGTCTGCGTCAGAATCACACCCTCGGGCTCATTCCCAGCGCTTCTCTTGTCTTCTTTATAGCAAAACAAATTAAAATAAGGATTTTAAAAATGCACACCTCCTGAATATTTAAACAATTGGAGAAAGCACGGTCAGTCCAAACTTGTAACACACCGTAGCGTTGCCTACAGACTGGAAAATATCCATCAAGCTTACAACATGCCAGTACTTCTCTAGTTCATTGGGCACTTCACTGATGTTTTATCCTTTGCATCTATGCCACAGGTTCAGTTTGAGGCACTCAAATACTGAGTGGTCATAAACACCATACTTACTTTATTCTCTCTCTTTCTATAATCTGATAAAGTTTATATTTTTAATATAACAATGTGTGAACCTGTCATTTACGCTCTCTAAACACAGTGGGAGTCAGTAGCATCAATGGCCATTTTTCACTTGCTATAAATATCAACTTAAAGCTAATCTATAAATATTAATTCCAGGCACTCTTTATTTTTTTTTTCCTAAAATCCACATACATTCACATGTATCTCTCTCTCTCAGCCAGCTCCTAAGGCTGCATGCAGGCTTGCAGGAACAGAGATGGCTTTTCCCTGTTGTGTTTGTTAAATGCCTAATTCAGAGTCATCTCCTGCTATAAAACTGAGCCTCTCAGATGCCACTAGAGTATGAAAGGAAAATAAATGCTACTAAGAACATTCAACTTTACCATGGCCGCTACTGAGTTCTGTACCATTACATTCACTTCGTTGTGACTTACATTTAAACTGTACTTCTGGCCTGCTTAAATATGGTAAGAATTATCCTGGGGGACCACAGTAAAACGTACTCGTGTTTATTTGTAATTGCTACAAAACGCTTTACAAAATTGTTAGTGTCTTTTATTATGCCTGCTACTGAAGCACTTGCCTGTTAATTAGAGAAATTTCAGCTGTCATAGCTGGCAATTATAGCTTCTGTATCACTGTCTGTTATGAATAGTCAATGAGTGCTGATTAATATGCATGAGGAGCAGTATATAGTGCGTGCAGTGGAGCCGAGCGCGGCAGCGGGAGCGCAGCGGCAGAGGGAGTGCTGGGAACTGCCAGGGAAGGAGGGACAGCACCAAGGAGCAGAGGAGAAGAGAGCTGCTCCCCCACAGCACCCTGGGTGATAGGTACCACCGGGAAAGGTTCCGGTCCCACCAGCCCAGCCCAGGGAGTGGGGGTTCTCTGCATGCATGCTCCCAGAGAGATCTCTGCGGCTGCTCTGCTGAATCGGGAGGGTTATTTCTGCCACTCGTTTAAACATGGGATGCAGTTTGTGCACGCTGCAGAAGCAAGAAGAGCAGTACAAGTTACTGTATGAAGTTTGTCAGGTAAAGAATTCAATTTCCTTTCTAAAAACAAATATTCTCTTTTAGGCTTGTGGCTGCTGCTAATGGGAGGGAAAATGCAATTCCAAAACCTGCTTGTACAAGTGGAAATGAAAGGGGCTTTTCCTCGTTTGCTCTGTGTATAACGATGGTGTTTTTACAATGTACCTTCCCAGTCACACTTGTAGAACATCAAATATTTAAATGCATGCTCTTACACATCAAACTTTTTACAGGACTTGACAGTATGTATCAGGTGAGATCTCTTGACAAGGACCATGGCTTGGTCACATACTCTCTGCAGTTAGGAGAGATGTGCAAGGAAGGGTTTGCATCTGTTCCTGGGTACCCCCAGACCCTTCTTTCTGTGCAGTGCATTCATTCAATGCTCAGTCCTAAGTGCCTGTCCTCTCAGTTGTGTCTAGTTGCTGTAGTTTTTGCACCTCTCCGTGTAGAAATAACCAGCTAACAAACTCAGATTTGACAGCAAGTTAAAACTACTGCTCTGCAGATCATTGCACACCAAATTACTCATATTAAGCATCTGATAAGTTTTCTAAAAATGTGATAACACATTAACCTCTGTTACAAAGATGTTATTTCCTCTTTCTGCCTTTCCTTCTATCTGTCTCTGAAATTTCTTACTCTGTCACATCTGAAGTAGGATTTGGATGGAAACAGCGTGATGGAACCATGCAAAGCCACGGCCAGGAGTTTAGGGACATACTCCTACAGATCTCTTTTGAAACCATCCCAGTCTGATAGTTTATGGTGTAAGCTCTGGAAACGTGAGGTGGGTTGTCTGTGCAAACACTCCAGATAAACAGAAACTACCCAGATCCCTCCAGCTGTACTTTACCATCACCTTGCTGTTCCTGAGGGGGTTTAGAATAAGTGACGGTTGCCCCAGTCAGAGGATGTTTCCCAGTGCTGTGTGTTCAGCAGTTGCCAGCAGAGGGAATTGCTCCACAGCACAGGGGAGGGAGAGAAATCCTCTGGTCCTCGCCGTGTTACCACCTGCATCTGATCCCAGACACCGATGTCACCGACAACAAAGTGAATAAAATATGTGGTTTGTGTGTTATGCTAGTAGGGAAGTGATTAAATTTTAAACACGTAGTTTTGATCTAATTCTTGCTTACTCACCCAAAGGACATTGACGCTTTGTGGGAGATAAAAAACTTGTGAGAGCAAATAGGAAGCATGTTTACTGTCACTTCTATTTATACTAACTCACTTCCACTTGCTAAGCTGCTGTGCATGTGATGGTGGGAAGAATTTCAGAGAAAGGCGATCAGGTTTCTTGGGCATTATTCTGTACTGAGAAGTAGTTTCAGATGCTGCCTGCAACAGCAGACCTGGTGCCAGGTATTGTTTGTGTGAACCATTCGTTCCGATCAAGCAGTGGCGGCGGAAATAGTTACTTATCCCCCAAGGCTGCCAAGTTCTGGTGCTGTCTGGGTTTGAGGACTGTCAGCAAATCACATTCAGAAGTGCAACAACCTGAACAAACTGAGACAGCAACAAATGATGCATATTTTGATTGTTTAGGAAGCTTGCACAATTTCTGTTGCGAAATGAAGGTAGCAGAGAACCTTTGCAAGTTACTGACATCTAACAGATGCAGGACAACATTCTTTAAATACGTGTCCTTAAAGTCAGTCCCAGGAACAGCCCTGCTGATATCTGAGATGACTGAACTATCCAGTGCTGGCTGCCGGTCCAGATCCCCAGCACTGGTTTGGATTTAGAAATCAACCTGCGAAGAGCTGAACCTTGCTTCAGCAATGCACAGAGCTCAGTGAACTGCATTCGTGGTTAACTTCAAGCTTGGAAGTCCTTTGGGAAACACGGCTGGAATACCCCCAGCTTCCACAGAAGTGAGAGGTGCATGTAATCCTATAAAACTGGGATTTCTAACATAGTAAAACCTGAATTATTTAAGGCTATAATCCCTGATTATTCCAGAAAACAAATTACTGTGCAAAATTATTTTAACAGAGTACTACTTTGATTTCTCTATTTCACAAGATAGGAGGGAGGGAATTCTGTAGCTTATGGAGTATGTCAAGATAATTAAATGTCACTATAACTATAAAAGTGCATCCTCATATAACCCACACATGAGAGTATAAGAGCAATGACTTAAAATTTAGTGGTGAGGGAGATGAAGAATCATTGTCATTTAAAATAATAGAAGACAGAAGTTTCAAAGCATGCTAGCAGGAAAAAAATACCTCTTACAGTGGCTTTATTTGGTATCATCCATGTGACCCTGATATCATGTGATAAGGCGACATTGCCATTTCTGAGAAAAGTAAAAGAAGCTTCTTTTGAAGTCTGAGTCAGACAATAACACATAATTTGGGTTTAGGAAATATTGAGGATTGTTACAAATAAATCCCCTTAGCCTTATTTTTTGAAAGTTCATGACTCTGAAATGTAGGAATTCAGAAAACACTTGCAAGAATTAATAATAGCACATAGCTGCACTTTCTCTATTAGGCCAAGAGCTTTAGTGTGGCTGGGAAATTAATGCTTCAATAAATTACAATTCCAGAAGGTCCAGTACCTCTGGCTCCGTAAGTCCTTATAACAGAGAGCACAAAGAGGATCAAATATACCAGGGCTCAGGCTTTATCCCTTCCTCATCCATAGATAATTCAAAGAGATCCCCTTCATTAAGGGCTTTGGCACATTGCCTACAATTTCTTTTCGGGCCGCTGTGAGCTTAATGATGCAGAACAATGGTCTTCCCCCTTGTTGAACACATACCTTATTGTACCTTTAATCACATAATAAAAACCAAATTAAGACACCTCGTCATTAAAGCCCATTGTAGCTGTGCATATCAGTGCTTTGTGTTGCAAATACAAAGGGGACAGTGGCAGCTCCAGATCTTGATGCAGAACAATGTCCCCGACGATAAGTGTGCTTGTGTCAGCAACGTGATGTGTGTGATATCTTAGATGTGTCCTGAGCTTTACTTCCCAGTTGCATGCAGCATATGAAAGGAAGTAATTACATGCTATGAGATTTTGGGGTTCTAGTTAAATGGAAATTTTCTTCAGAAGATTTTGAAGGTTGTGAAAATGTAGGGTGAAGGGGAAAGAAAGAAAACCAGAAAATTGAGAGGGTGTTTTAGAGCAGTTTTCCAGTTTGCTTTTCTCAATGTCATCAGCTCCTATACAAGCAATCACAGAAATAAGGCGGTCTGCCTTTGTAGGGTCCTGGGGGACCAAAAAGTAATCTCCCTTGAAGGAAACTTATAGAAGAATGAGTCATCTGAGATAGAGCTTTTGAGCTGGTAAAACAAAACAAAAACAGATTAAGACCTCAAGTTTAAGAAACTTTCTCAGTACCTATTTCACACTAAGCACATGTTCACACACAGTTTGGGAGGAAAGCACACACTGTGAAATCATTGCCTGAATGGACTCTTAATATTTTCAAGCATAAGAACATCAGTTTTTAAATCACAGATGACTCTAAAGTGCATGGGCAATGTTCAAAGCTGTTCCCTGGGATTCGAGATGATGGAGTTCATCTAGCTCTCATGGGGGGAAGATATCATAGAAAAACAACCCATCAAAACTGGCACTTCCAGCTGAGAAATCACGGGATAAGTGAGTATGGAGACCAGCCCCTTCCTCCAGGCTGTCCCCCCAGAATAAGGACAGGAAAGCTGGCAGGAAACAAGCTCACGTCGCCACTGCCCTTGCTTCAGATGATCCGAGGTCAGAAGATTTCTGCCTTCATGATTGTTGAGCTGGCACCTTTCACAAATACTAAAGTTCATATATAAATAAACAGTTGATGTAATGACCTTTCAGTGTTTTAGTAACTTGAAAGCCCCGTTCACATGCCCTTGGCGTGGCATGTCTCTGAGACATGTAAAAATGACAGTGTTGGTAAAAACAATAGTGGGCAAGCTGGATTTGTCTTTTAAACTAGACTAAGATACAATGCGGCCAAGGTTATCTAAGCACCAAGGTCAGCATACAAATTGCTGTGCTAATGAGAAGATGGTAGTGATGAGGAACTAACCAACACTGTATTTCATTGGTGACTTCCAGCAGCATCACTCGTGAGGAGAATGTTCCTTCAGCAGAACTCACAGGCAAACCAGTTGTGCTGAGCTATCACCAATACAGCTTCTGTCGCCATTAGAATTCCATTCACGTGTTCAGACTTGCAAAAATTAGACTAAAGTAATCAGTCATTAAGAAAGCCTGATTCAAGGAAACAGCCTAACTAGACGTACACCTCCTGAGCAATGGTGTTATCCTAAATCAGGGGAAGCTTGCCAAAACAAACATTCAGCTTCAAAAAAATTCTGATCAAAACGATAAGATTTGGGAAACAGAAGTAATTGCCTCTGTACATGTGCTTTTCACACCCTCAAATTTAATTGGGAAGCCAGAGAATTAGCTGGTCTACATTTCAGTAGTTTTCCACGTTAAGACCAAACCGGTTGTTCCAATTATAGCAAACTGGTCTACTTGAAATACACTGTATGGCTTCAAATGCTCTGGATTTGGAGTGTTGAAGTTGTGTTCTGTCACTTCACTACCATTAAACTTGACCTCAATAACGGTTGGGAACCTATCACACTTACTTCAAAGTGGGTGTGTGTTTGCTTAAACAAGATGTTAATTCCAAGGGCTTTGTTCTAGACAAGGTTTTCTACTGCTGAATTAGTTCAGCTGTAGAAAAACTGTGCTTGACAGACTGGAGGCTCATAATCTTCAGAAAACTGCCCTTTAATGATTGCGGTGCCTGTCTATGGCTCAGAAGTCCCCTTTCTTAATTAGACATTTACCAGAAACTGGCAATTGAAATTTTCCTCTTCACTTGACGATGAATAATGCAATGTCTCTGCTAGGATTTCTCTGAAAGATACTCTGTTTTGTGGCATGTTAGAGGAATATTTTTGTCATTAAAGGAACGTAAACAAGATGTGATGCGAAATAAACAAAGTACCTAACGGCCACCTCTGATATCGATGGATAATGGGACCTACTGTGCACATGAAATAACTTATCACTTCTTAATCTTCCTAAAAATGTACGGTGCCTTTCTCCTTTACATTGAGCAGATAAAATGCTCAACCATAGCCTAGATTTATTTGGAAGTTTTTTAAGTGATAAATGATTGAAAAGCTGAGTTTTGTAATGCTTTACACTCCTACATCTGTTTAATGCTATGAAGCAGGTGGCAAGAAGTCAGGAGGGAGAAGGCACTAGGGACAATCCCGCTGTGCTTGACTGTCACATGTCAGACATGGGCTGGGAAAAAGGAAACATATGGAGTAATGAAAAAGTGCAGAATTAATAAATGTGCTTTGTTGCTTTCATTAATATGAAACAAAAGGTCAGGCTTCATTGTCACTAGGACAGGACAACTCTACGTAGTTACACGTACAGTGGGATTGTTCCTTTCAGAAGCTCAGTGGGTAACTCTAAGCAGATCCAGCTGGCCCTCCTGAACTCAGTACTGAGTCAGGGATTTGACAGGAGGGTGGCAGAATAAATAGTATAAAATATACATAAGCTTTAAGCAAGACTACAATATTGACTACTTCAACAATGGCTATTGAAGGAAGCCTTCCTATCAACACAGTATATCTTTAGGCAAAAAGCTACAAGAAAAATGGTAAGAATCACAGCAGTGGTTTCTTACTTGTGTCAACCCAGTGATAATTCTGGACATGTAGGTGATGGGACACATTGTCCACTGGCACAGGAACTGGGCATATCATTTCATTTCTAATTGCTAAAACTACTTCTGGCTTTGCACCGACACCACCTTAGGTGTGTTCAAGTAGCTCTCCACATCTCAAACACTGCCATCCTTGGGAACACTCAAGAAATAAAATGCTCCACAGAAACAGTAATTGTACAGTCACACTAAAAACATATTTGGTTTATGCATTTTTCCAGATTGTGTGCATTTACACTGAGAAAATTAGCATCATTTTAGAGAAAGTGACCATTCATATGTTGCAAGGTCACAGCTGATAAGAAAGCCTTTTAAAAGGTGGCAGAGTTGCTTGTGGAGAACAACAAAAGCTCTTGTACCTGACCTGGCAGCATCTGCCATCAATTTTAGCCAAAAAAGGAAAAGGAAGGTGTTTTTATCAATAGCACACTATGAGCATTCCAGACCATGGTCAAGCAGCATGGACTGGAAGGGCAGAGTGAGGTGGTGATGGGATTTCTGCCTGCACAACACCTTCTGAGGTTTGTGTTCTTCTGCTGAGAACGCTGCTCTACTGGAAGCAGCTGGGCCAAGATGACAAAGCCTGCTCTGGAGTTACCAGGTAGCTATTGACGCAGCAGGACCTCTTCTCAATGAATCCACTTGGATCTGTCACTGCTGCTGGGTCCCAGATAGCAGCACTGGGTGGGTTTTCCATCTTTTCTTGGCACCAAATTCAGTAATCCTCTTCAACACAGATTATCATCAGAGCTATCCACAATTGCTATTGCATCCACAATGCTGTCTTGCATCACTGAGACATTTGTGGAAGAAGGGAGGGAGTGGGAGGATGGACTCAAAAGCTACCAATGATGAGCAACAGAGCAGAAGTGGGAATGTCGTGAATCAGAATGGTCTTAAACATGGTGCCTTGGAGATGAGTGATCAGGCTTCAGTTGTGGTGTGCTCTCATGTGACCTTAGCTACATGACTAAGTTGTCTTTCATCTTTTCATCCGTACAATATTCTTGTCTTTTTGCTTGGAGCAGGCTCTCCAGAGGAGGCACTCTCTTCTGTTCTGTGTTTGCATACTCTGATCATACTAATATTATTTTAGTAGTGTATTTGAAGGCCTGGTTTGTACATCAACTTGTACTACTCTGATTTCAATGGCTAGACTGTCAGCTCCGAGCTGTAGGTGCTGGAAGGGCATGGCAGGGGAAAGCTCCCTCCAAATATGCCTTACTCTTACACTGTTTCATAGAATCATGGAATAGTTTTGGTTGGAAGGCACCCTCTGCGTGCCTCTGTTGGAGAAAGATGACTGATGTATGTGCACTTTTGGCCTGATTCAGTATAATAATTAGTTTCTTATCTTACTCAAATTTAGTTTAAATCCATGTAACATTACACCCTTAACTAGACAGATTAATCTTCTTACACTATTTACTATCATTGTGTATTATTTTAAACCTAAATCTAGAAATACACAGCTTTTTTAAAAGTTCTCATTCATAAAAAAGCTGTAATTTGTTGTAGTAGAGGAATACATAGACAGAGATTTTGCCTCTTTGGAAGAGCACCTTTGAGAAGGTCACAAGACCTTCTCGATGTGGTGTGACAGCAGAAGCAACCCAAGGAGGCACAGTGCTACACCTGGGTAAGTCTAAAGAAGGAGAGAAAGTGGGTAATTGCACTTGCTGAATTCTGATCATTAGTAATTCATGATTATTTATGGCTGTCATTTGTACCTCACTCAAAGGTAATTGACTGGCTCCCTCTGGGTCGTGCTGCTGAAATGGCAGAGTCATTAAACTGGGGGGCCTGTAAACTCCTTTCTGGGTTTTGTATGGACCAGGGCTCTTAAACCATGAACGGGTACACAAAAGATCATTTTTTTAATACTGACAAAATACAAAAAAAGTATTTCTGTCCTGATTGAAAGTCATTTAACATGATGAATGCCTAATGCTCCAAGTAAATTTTGCTTATAGACACAGTACAGGAGTCTCAGAAGCCCCAGCATTCGTCTAAACCTGTTTTCATTGAATGATGAAATGATAAAATTCCCTGTGGTTTTATTTTGAGTCGCAATATATAGGAGCAGAGCCTGAGAATCCACCCAAAAGCAGGCACATGTTAGTATGCTGTGTACAGTACTGCTGCTGCCTTGTTAATACGTAAATGGGCTAATTACTAGCAGAATAAAAATTCCTGTATTTCAAGGGTCTTTCTCCCAAGATTTTCCATTTGGAAGTTAACGGTTTAGAGAACGAATGTATTCTGTACTCTTAAGTAAAGAATTTTTCTTTGGTCTTAACTGTTTTGTCATGGATGGCTGCCAAGGCAGAAGGGAAATGCACACACATGGAAACAGTCTATTACTAAACAATATAATTCTGGGTTTTTGAAAAAGAGAGAGGCTGCCCATATGAGGGAAATAAAAGAGGGATTAGATGGAGCTGCAAAAAGAATTAACCTATATTTTGAACCGTCTTTCTCCAATTCCTGAGGAAAAGGGAGTTTAGAAAATAGGCTTTTTGCTGCTCTAGTTTCTATAAAAATCTTTCAAGTTCTACTGCTTTTTCTTAATATGCATACTTTTGAAGAACTTGCTAAAGAAGTGAATCAGACCATAAAGAGCGTTTTAAATGGAGCACAGACGTCTGTAGTCTAACAGAACTAGCATTTTTATAGTGCACTTCCCAAGGATTTGCATGAATTTCTACAAAGAAGAGCTGCTTACTCATTCTTAGGCAAAAAAGTTTTTTTCTCCGTGACGTTTGTGAAGCACAGAAGAACCAACAAGCTGTACAACGCATACAAATTTACCATCCATGACATTAAACCCATATAAATCTGTCCAACCTGATGGATAGAAAATAATTTTCTTTTTACTGAAACCTTTCTAGTTTCTGTTGTGTACTACCAACATCCAGCAAACAACCTTACACACTATTTCAGCAAAAATATAGAATAATTGTGGCTACACACAGTCAACTCTTATATGCAGGGATTTTCTGGCTTTCTCAACTTTTCAGTTAACTCCTTCCACCAAGGTCCAGAGCTGCTACATTTGTCCTATTGCAAAGGATGTTTGCACTTGCTTGAATACAAAACTCCTCACCTATGTTCATTGCGTGTCCTGCCTCATTCTCTGCTGCAAAGCTCTTTGTAGCACAGCCCTGGCCAGTTGTCTTTGCACCACTTCTCCAGGGCTCCCTGGGGCTTGTGTGTGACTCAAAGTGGGAAACTGGGAATCACAGAATCATTTGGGTGGGAAAAGACCTTTAAGATCATCCAGTCCAACCGTAACCCTGAAAGTCAGTTCAAGGAACATCTGTCTTGGGTAAATAACCCAGGTGTGTAAATTCAGCTACCTCAGGAAAAAAGAACGAACAAATACAGGGGTTTCCATAAACATTGTATCAGAAGGGAAAGAAAATAAGATTTGGTGGTAACCAGGAGGAAATTTTGTCTATATAAACAAGTGGCACGTTTTGATATACCTGAAAGCCCCCAATTTATGTCTGCTATCAATGTAGTAGCAATTAATTATTCTCTACTCACCCAGAAAAATAAAACATGTAAATCACTTGCCTTGCTAAGTAATTGAACAGCAGCTATTGATAAAATGACATTTATGTAACAGCACAACCATGTACTATCTTATCAAAATACCTTCCTCAGACCTCAAACAAAAGTTGGAATGTGTTTTCTAGCACAGTTCTGTCATCTCAATCATGGCTACAAACTCCCAGTGCCTTGTCCTTGTCCTCACAGCATGAAGGCTGGAGTGCTCCCAGCCTCCAGACCCTGCACCAGTTTTGACCTCAGCAAGATTTGGCCTGAAATTAGCATCTAAACAGTGGTTGTTGGCTCAGGAATTGCTGGAGGATACCAACCAACCAGTAGAATAATTGTTAAGAGTAAAAGCAAGTACGTATGGTATAAAGCAACATGAGAAAATCTATCCTCACAAAAGATATTTCACTGTGATGTATATCCAGAATTAATTAATCTAAACATAAGAAGGAACTTTACTCTGAGGGTGCCAGGGCCTGGCCCAGGCTGCCCAGAGAGGTTGTGGAGTCTCCTTCTCTAGAGAGATTCCAAACCTGCCTGGATGCTCTCCTGGGCACTTTGCTCTGGGCGAACCTGCTGGAGCGGGGGAGTTGGATGGGATGATCTCCACAGGTCCCTTCCAACCCCTGTCAACTCTGTGATTCTGTAATAGAGGAGGGAGAAGATTTTAACAGGAGGGATGCCAGACGCCTCACGCAGCTCTGACAGAGGGAGAAGCTGTTGGATATCCAGTACATTACACACTTGCAGCACCATAAAATTATATGGAAAGTCATGTCCTAGTTAGTTACTGCCAATCCATCATGAACCTAAAAAGACATGACATTTTTTTTCTCATTTTTCATCCTTTTCTCATTGTTGATTCACCCAGCACTGATTTGTTCATCCTCCCTCTTTGTTGGCCCCATGCACTAACCCTGTCCTCTATAACATGTGCACCCAACATTAGGTGATGCAGGTTCAGAATGGTGCATCTGACAAGCTACCTAATAAGGAGCTACTAACCCAAGAGAGATTTGAAAACAGACTCAAGAACGCACTTGGGCCTTATCAACACAACATCCAGCAAGACCCTACTGCACATTTTTACTCTTTTATCTCCAAGGTAGCGCTCAAACTGCTCCAGCCTTTTTTCACAGCTATTAGAAATTTGATCTTTTAGTCACATTGTATTTGGTGCTTTCACATTTCCTAACTTGGGCTGTTCTTCAGCAGCTTCACCCTATCTTTAGGGTTCAACAGTGAAGTTCTGCTGCTGCTTTCATATTCAGCCAGATACTGCATGTTGTCTTTTTTCTTTCTTTCTTTTTATTAATTCCTGTTTATTTTTCTCACCATTTACTTCTTGGAAATAGGAATTAGTGAAAGCCCCATGATGGAATGAGAGTTTTAGAAGTCATTTCCATTTATTTGTTTGGTGAGACTCTCCTTATGGATTTCTCGTGGCCTCTGCTGTTATACCTTGTTGTATCATCTCTCTTTTTCTTAATTATAAATATATGTCACATTTTACCTTAATTGACCGTGACAGCATTTTTCTTTCCGTTACCATTTCCAGTTTGACTATGACAACTGAATGCTGATGGCACATTCAGCTTCACACCACCTTGCTCTGCTGTTGGACTCATCTCAGTTTCAATCAGAGCCTGAACTAAGGTGTTGCAGAGGCAGAACCCCCAGTGACTTTAGTGAGCATCAAATCAAACTCAAGCAACTGTTTATTTCCATTCCAAGTACTACAAGAAAAACTCCTAGGAGACACTGACCTCCCAGACAGGATTATGCCATGTTTATCTATGGATTTCTTGCTGCCTTTACAACATAGATTTTAGGTAGTAGAGATGCAGGCTACTTTTGTGGAAGAGAATATAATATACACTATATGATACATTTAGTATTTACTATACCATATTATACTATACTAACTATAAATTAAAATGCTATTCTATTTCATAATCGTAATTTATATTAGAAAAAATAATCAAGCGTTCCTTTTGACTGTATGGTCTTAATTCAGAGTATTTTTCTCTCATACAGTTGCTAAGGCTACTGTCTGGCTCCACCACATATTTCATCAAGGTCCATTCAGTTCAGTTTCAACTACAGCTTTCTCCATATTTCAATGTATTTCCAATGCAAAGAAGGTCCAAAAGCCAAGTATTTCAATATTTCAGACAAGTTAATTTATCCATCTTTTGAGCTGTGAAAGATCCCATTGTCTCTGTCACATGGCATGTAAGGTTCTTAAGAAATTATGCGTATTTGTAGTTTTTGGCAGTCTTCTGAAGTATTCATATGCATGGATTTTTTTCTTCTTCTCTGTTATTTCAGATGTAACTATTTATAAGGAAGAATTTTGCTGAGCCCAATTCAGCAGCATTAGGAATAAAGCCTATGATTATAGAGTCACTTCTTCTTAACAAAGTGAAATTGTACAGATATATTTATTGGCTTCTAAGCACTGGGAATAATTGTTTGTTAATTGTGACAAATTTCCCAGTTAGAAACTAAACATCTTAATATTTGCTAAAGTTTCAGAAGGACTCAGAAATAGCCACAAGTATTAATTCTAGACAGACAACAGAAATCAGGCCATTGAGGTCATCCCAGCAGATGTTTCTTCTGCATCATTTTTGTGCTACTAGAAATAAAATACCAACACCTGCTACTTTTTCTAGACAAAAAAGAAGTTTAGCTCTGTCATTTGTAAGGAGACTTAAGAATTACTAGTTTTTATTATCCAAATATTTTAGCATTCCCATCCTCCATTCAATGGAAAATTATATTATTGATATGCTTGGAAATATTAAAAAGGTAAATACAAATTATTCACTGCTCAATATTTACCACATAATGTGGCAGTTGCTCCAGGTTTTTAAGGGGCCAAGATCAGACAGTGTCATTTCCCTGCTGTAAGTGAATTTAAAGTCCATTTTAATGTCCTTGCATACACTTCCACTTCCACATTCAGAATCTAAATGGTTAATAGCGACAGCTCCATGCAACCCACAACTCTTCTGTTGTTAGTGCCTTCTGAGCACATCTGACAGGCCAGCAGTCCACCACCTTGGCCAGGACCTGCAGAGCTGAAAGGATTCCACTCTGTTTGAGTTTAGGAACCATCTCTTGTAAGAGATCCACAGACAGACCCTGAAACCATTCATTGTGTGAATGGCTCCTGTCTGCAGAATTGTTTGCCTAGTATGATGTAGGTGCTGCCATATTTCATAGAATTATTAACTTTTAAAGACAAAATCACCAACCATATTTTAGCAGTGGGTTAAGAAACCCGTAATAACAACAGTAGAGTGAGTTATGCTTTCATTCCACTATAATCATTGCCATCTTCTCAAACCCATGATATAATATTGTATATACATCAAATATAAATCCCCTTTTAGAGTTATTTATTTACCATGCTCTGCAGAGTCCTAGTATTCTGCAATGCCCAAGTGGAGGTTGTTGAATACAAATACCCCGTGAAGTGCTCAATCCTGACTTGGAGCCAGCAATACAAGGTGAAGGGTTCTAGTGGAGCAGCTTTGATGCCATTACTTACAGTGCTTTGACTGTCCCTGCCCCTGGGTTTTCTCCAGCCCCTCCGTCAGGGCTCTCCTTGTAGCCAGCAAAGCAGAACAAGATGAGCACATGCTCCTCAACACTGTAACTCACTGTCCAGTATCTACAGTTAAATCGCTGATAAAGGGGTGATTGTGAAAACCCCAGTTTGTATCAGTTCTGCTGCCAGAGAGGGAGCTCAGTGGCAGGCTGACAAAATTCTGAGTCTCAGCCGAAAGCCAGAAGGTTGCAAACCTTTTCTACACAGGGTGTCCTTTGCAGGAGGACAAGTTTAAGATTAAAATATAGCTGGCATTTCTCTCTAATTCTAAAATCCAGTCCCAAGTCCTGCCTGGCTGTGCAGCACATCCCTTTTTCACTGCATTACCAGCTTGTAGAAAACTTTGTCAGGATAATACTTGGAAATAATTCCTGTAGTAACAGTTGATGATAGAGTCCAACACCCACCTGTCCCATGCATGATATCAACCTGACTTTGAAGTTATGATTATTTATATATTAATGACATATGAAAGCACGAAGAGGGCGCCAGTCCATGGATTTGCAGAAGGTGTCCTAAGGAAACTAAAGTAAAATGCAGGCCTGTACTAAGCTGCCTGTAATCCAAGTTTGTTTCAATATTGAGCAATAAACTGGAAAGCTGTCCTTTGCAAGGGTTTACCCATTTTTAGCATAAAGATATACAGAAAGCAGCTCACATGAAAAGTTTCCTGCCCAAGAGTTATTCTCAGCACATTTCTGAGCTACACTACACTTGCTGCAATTTAGATCTTTTATTTTGATTGCTTCTTGGTTTTAGTTGGACTAAAAAAGAGGATGCACACAGTAAAATGTGCAACATTTAATTTGCAGCAAATAATAAAACTCGAACCATAATCAGCATTTCCTTTTTCCAGAGAAAACATTACACTGAACTTAATTTTACAGCTGTACAAATTGTTTTAAAGTAATCTGCTCAATTGGGCAAGTTAATGATATTTAATTTGACCAGGCTATGCATTTCTGTGAGCAACTGTGGCCAATACAAGTGTTTGTGTAATGTAAATGTAACGTTAACACCTTCCACTCTCAGCTGGCTTAACACAAACCCTGGTGTCATCCCCTGGCTGAGATAAAACAAAGATGACAGCGTAAAAAGTGTTAGTGCACAAGGTAATTCAGCAGGAATTCAGCCTTTCCAATCTATTCTGCACTCAAGTTAACCCTCTTTATTACCACCCAGCTTTTTGCTGTGGGCGATAAGTGAAGTATGGGCTACATTCATTTACTCCACTGAGTAATGTTACTCCTTGAGTTGTCCGACTTTAATGAGACTAAACATGGCATAGGACAGTCTGAACTAAGTGCAATCTGATACAGGTAAAGATAGCAGAATCTGGACATGTGTTTTAAGAGTTTTCAATTGTATTCAAGAAGCTAATGTGGCAGAGCCACCACACCAGTGTACATCTCAGACATTATTGAATGACAAAGTAGCAGCCACCTCAATTCCTGAGGCTAGACACTATTGCATCCATGTCCAAGCAAGGCAATTCGTTATTTTTATTTCTCAGAAAAAATACGCTACTTTTCCACAAGGAAGGCAACAGCTTCCTCTGTGCAGCTCTGGTTACAGACAGGGATGTGGTGTATGCAGTGAGGATCTGTCAGACTGAAGAGAGGACAGTGTAGCACATCACTCTTAAAGAAAACAGACAAACAAAGCATGCTTCGTGGTGAGGACTGGTACAATCGGGGCCCTTGCTCTCAGTGCTGGTGGCAGCTTCAAATCTGGAGCTGCAGTTTGTCTCTACGTGTCAGCCAACCCTTGTCCCAGCCCAGAGAACATGGTAACAATTATAGGAGAGCATGATGCTTTAGGATCGTAATTTCACTATACAGCTTTCACAAACAAATTGCTCTGGGCAGTTTCTCTTTAATTGTTTCTTTTCATCTGTATTAAAATGCCAACAGTTTGCAGGTTAAGAGAGGCTAAAAACTTAAGTGAGTTCCCAGTGGTTCCCACTATTTCTGAAAGATGTTTTTTTTGCATACAAGCCGATAGAGCTTTTGGATTTGCAGATGTCTCAACTAACGGGCCAAATTTCAAAAGAACTCTCAGCAGGACATTCAGTCCTGTCACACAGTTGCCTTTTTTCAGTTCATTCCAAACTGTTCATTGACTTTAGCTCCCTTAAAAATAGAATCTGTACGGCCACATTAACATCTCTCACAAACCAAAGCTCCAAGTGAGAATTATGGTTTTGCAGCTTTATAAAATTTCTGACAAACACAACCTCATCTCTTTCACAACCTGTGGGTAGACTTAGGTACTTATGGAAGAATTCATTAGAAACCATGTGAGGAAGTAAGCTAAGCCTGAGTGAAATGCAAAGCCACAGTAGGTCGGAGGTGCTCAAGAGCTCTCTCTAGATCAGGAAGGACACCTCTGCTTGCCAAAGATTTGAAACTGTGAAGAGAAGTGAATGCCTCATTTTGTTTTCACTGCTGTGAATAGAACCTCCACTACTCCTTTGAGCTAGGAGGGATCTGTGTTCAAATTCTCCTCTCAGACCCACACCTGCCACGGCCTGGCACATGGAGTAGTGGTAGTTTTTGGTGGGGTCTCTCAGACATGTTTAGTAAATGTGTGCTGTTATGTGTAAGTATTCACTCAACCAGGAGTTAAGGGTGGTGAGATCTGGAGATGGGAAATGGCCAAGCTACGCAGATAAAGTTATTTTAAAAAAGAGCTCGTGACTGTTTTTTCCTTACTAATTCTATTCGCTATCCCAGTATGATGTCCATGCCCATCCCTAACATGCAGAGTTTTATTGCAGTGACTGGTTACCACCATCGTGTTTCATCTGAAAAATTACTTATCAAACGCAAATACATAGTTTTGCAATTCCAGATCCTGTCCCAGGAGTTCTGTTCATCAAAAAGGTTAAAAGATTTTAAAACAAACAAAAACTAGAAAAAATACAGGAGAATCAATAACTTGTTCTGTTTGAACAAGGACTGAGGGATTTCTGATCTGCAGTGGGATGCTGGTTTAGCTCAGAGAGCGAGCCCAGTAAAATCTAACTATCAAAATAAAAAGCAGAGCATAGGATTTGTAAAGTTACAGTAGTGAAAGAGGAAAATGAGAGATGGGTAACAGTGCATAAATAGCTCCTAGTACTTGCTGTACATACCTTTAGGTGGAAGCTGAGGATTTTCAATTAACACCCAAACCCAACAAAGCTATCCTCCACTTCCTGACTGTTTCTCTCATAGCTTTGCTTTCCTTCTTCCCACAGGTCAATGGGAAGGATTTATCTAAAGCAACACACGAGCAGGCAGTGGAAGCATTCAAAACAGCCAAGGAGCCCATTGTGGTGCAGGTCCTGAGAAGAACTCCACGCACCAAAGCCTTCACTCCTCCTCACGACTGTCAGCTGGTGGATGTGGGCACACAGACAGACATCACTTTTGAACACATCATGGCTCTGAGCAAGATGGGCTCACCCACCCCACCAGTCTCTGTGCTAGACCCATACCTGCTGCCTGAAGAGTAAGTAACAGTTCATGAAGCCCTTGAAAATCCTCACACTCCTTAATGTGGCATGTTAGAAGCAGTTCACAAACTCACCTTTACTTGCTGGTGAACGTGTACTCCCAGGGGTAGCCAGGATTCATACGCCATCGAGCCATAACTCAAAACATTCTCATTTTTTCTACACATTAGCAAGCCATTACTCACATGAGTAACGCCACTGAGTCACAACATGGCCTCATAAAGCTCATTTCTTGCTGGCATTTGATGGATAAAGTTATTGCTTCTTGCAATTCGTATCACTGCCTCTTTGGGTTGCTTATGTTTTAACTTTATTTTTTATGGCTGCCATAAATTGTGTAATGCTAAGAGCTGCTACATTCTGTTCCAGTGTATTAATTACTTTATTATAACCCTGCAGCAATGTTACTCAAATAAATTATTTTCTAGGGCTAAAATTACTTACCAGTGCTGTCATGGATGTTTTAGAATCAAATTTTAATTATTGTTAATGGTAGTTTGATGCTTTTGTACTTACAAATACAAATGACAATTATCTCCTGGCACACACACCCCACACCCTCACCCGCTGTTCAAGAGGAAAACAGCTCCCCAAGGAACCCGTGCAAATTGCCTGTCATCCTGCCACGCGTCTCCACGGGGAAAAAGCAAGGAAAGGATCCTGAACATCTCAGTTGCTGCGTGGGAGGGACTATGATCTGGTCAATCCACAGCAGTGCGTGGGTCTGAGGTGATCCAGTACAGGGTGAGAGGCAGCGCTGGCGTGCAGGGGTCCTGGCTGTGCAGCACAGCTAGGGAAAGGGAACCCACTGACAGCCCAAGCTGTGAACATCGCTGGGCACACGAACACTCCCCAGCACACCCCTCCAGGCATCCCTGTCAGCACCCGAGGAAATAGGGTCTGGCTGCAAACAGGCACTAATCCTCCACTGCTCCTAGGTGACTTCCACAGCATGTTAACGTTCACACATCCAGCCAGGAACTGGGCTTCTGTGTGCAATGGCTGTTCCTTTCCTCTCTCGGTGCCAATCACCTGAGAGATGGTTCCATCAGATATTACTGCACAGCCACCTATTCCCAGCCCATTGATAATTTAAGCACAGCTGCATCTTTTAGTGGAAATGTTTGACAAATGACTGTAGCTTTGAGCTAGTTTGCAGAGAACAAGCAGCAGGGCTTAGAGCCCTGTGGAGAGGACACACTGTTTCCCAGAGCACCCACACTACACACCCCAAACACATTTGCAAGAGGGGCTTTCAATACTTGCAACATTCCAGCTACAAAACCAATGACTTTAGGAAAATAGCAAAGATTAATTCATGGTGAATCATTAGGTTGCAACATTCCTGCATAACACCAGCTCAGCCCTATCAAGTAGCCTCATAATTCCCCATAATCATTAGATTCTAAGCACTCGCAACCTCAGTGGCCTTCCAGTGAGTGGGGGGTGTTGGTGTAACCTCACAGCATCCCCCCAGCCAAGGGCAGGCAGGCAGCTACTCAACCATGCTGTCACCAGTGTGTGCAAACACAGTCACTTCTCCCTAGTGCTTCCTCTAAGGTCTCCAAAACCCATTTGAATTTATCTACTCTAACAACTTGGGTATCTTAGCCAATTAGCAGATGCTGTTACATAAATAGCCTCACACTTACAAACGTGTATCTAGTTAACAGAGAATTAAAGGGAGTTGGCTTTCATTGCAGAAGAAAAAATCCAGTGAGGAAAAAAGTGCTCACAAGAGCATTCCACTGCTTATGACTTCCAGAGACAGTGAAGCTGTCAGAGAGCTCCAGTTGTAAAAAGCATCATGCCAACAGGGAATGGCAATATGAAGAGTGGCGCATATTTAAATAGTATTTAAATAATTACACACAGCCTATTGCATTCAAACAGAACGCTGTTGATCCAGATAGTTGGGTAGCAAAATATTTTTACAATACTCAGGAATTTGATAAAATTTTGTGTCTTTAAGGCAGAGTAAAAACATAAAAAATTTTACTTTCATGTCTGCAAATAACCTGAGCTTACAAGTAAATAATCTTGTATTCCCTCTCAGCTTGAGCCCTGGCAAATACCTTAGCAGTCACCTGGTTCCCCTTATCCTACTTCGCCACTATTCTCTCTGGATATTTTTTCATAGAATCATAGAATGGTTTAGGTTGGAAAGGACCTTCCGAGATCATCTAGTTCCAACCCCTCCCTCCCCGTCACAGCAAGGACACCTCCCACTAGAAAAGAGTCCAGGCCACCCAGGACCTCATCTAACCTGGCCTTGAACACCTCCAGGGATGGAGCATCCACAACTTCCCTGGGCAACCTGTTCCAGTCTCTCACTACCCTCTGAGTAAAGAATTTCCTTCTAATTTCCAAACTAAATCTACTCTCTTCCAGTTTTCCCCAAGTCAGCTTTATATTTGGACAAAAACCATTCATAAATGCTAACACACATCTTTACAAGTCTCACATTCATCATCAGGGGCCAAATATTTTAGACTCCTCTTACAATACACGTGATTTTTGTTTAATACGTTTACTGGTGTAAATAGTATGATGTATATAATTAACCATATACGATTAACCTGGTGCAGTTGTTAGTCCATCATGTTCACAATGACTTGCTATGAGCTTGGAGAGGGTTAATGCTAACTAGAGTACTGAGGGTTGTCCTAAAATGTACCTTTTTTTTCCAGCCATCCATCTGTGCACGAATACTATGACCCAAATGACTACATGGGAGGAATTCATCAAGAAATGGACCGAGATGAGTTGGAATTAGAGGTAGTTAGTCTTTAGTAACTAATTTATTTACTAACGTGCATATCGTGGTCTTTATATTGTATATAAAGAGAAAAGACATTTCAAAGTAGTAACTTCATTTGTAGTAACATTGCTCATTAGTTATTGTGCAGGTTGCCAACCTCACCGATACCTTTAGCAGGGTATTTAACTGTGTGCCCTGCACTGACAAGTCAGATCTTCATTTATGTTAATTTGTTAGTGGAAGTCATTTGTTCCATTAATTAAATCATGTATAACTATGCTGATTTAGACTTTCTGAAAATCTGAAAGACTTGGCAAGTTTGCTGGGTGGCAGGACCTGTTCCATAGTCCCAGTAAAAATGTGTGAGTCTCCATTAAATATTCCCCAGCTGAGAAACAGATGTTCTTGATCATATAATTTAGAAGTATTTTATATTTACAAGACAAGACCAGAATAGATTTGCCACTATACCAAGGAGTTCCTTTCTCCTTATTGAAAAGATACACACGTATACATATAAAATCATAGATAATAAAAATTGAACCAGCCATGAAATTATGCAAGTCCATTTTCTGCAAAATCTTTAGAAATCACTTGTGGTTTTAGTACTCGTGTATCCCATCACAAGTTCATCTTCAGTTTTCCCATTTTTAATTTTAATAACCTGCTCCCAGCCATTCAGAGTACAGCATATAAATCGTGGGCCTAGGTCTGCAAGATATTTCAGCAGTCCTGACCTGATGAAGTGTTTTTAATCGTTTGTAATAAATAGCAGCAAAATATTCAATACTTTTAAATGCTGCCAGCGATGTCTGACCCAGCTAATCCACTCAAGATTATCAGGAAGTGAATAGTTTACTCTTAGCTTGCTTGCACTTCTGATTTCTTAGGTCCCGGTCCTGCTAATGCCTATTTGTCAAAGCAAGCGATGCTGACCTGCTCGTAGCTCTGTTTAAATCAGTGGTAGATTTATCAACAGCTTCAATGGGAGCAGAGTTCAGTTGTTCTATGAGCACGAAGTTGTTCCCTTCTATAAAAGTGTTTGCAGGATCAAGGACTAAAACCCCATAAAAAGTTTGCAAGCTGTTCTCAAATTCTGCGGATCTGGTAGCAACTCATCTCTGTATACAAACGCAAATCAAAGGCAGGATAAAATCAAAGTGCCAGTAAAACAAATGCTGTTTAGCAGACTTCAAGGCCTTACTTTTCAAACAAGTGCCTTTTTTTTTTCCCTTAAATAAAAACAAATACAATATAGATTTCAGTCTTAAGGGAAAATGTAGAACAAATTAGTATTTTCTGCCAGTGTCTTTTCAAAATCTAGCTTTTAGGAAATCTAATATTGTGGATAAATTATATTGCTTCCATTAGAAGGTCAACCAGTTGAGCTGAAAACAGTTTAAACACGTGCACTTCAGTAGCCCGATGTTAATATGCCTTAAACTACAACATTAATAACTTTGACATTGATATAGTACTTGATGGCAAAAGGTGATCAGCTCAGTAACACAGGGAGATGAACATTAGACAAGTCTCTGTAGCCTAATAGTATTTCTTAAAAACCACTAAAGATTCTTGTTCAAATTGTAGAGACTATGATCAATGGTAAGGTCAAAGTGCTAACAGGGACTCAACTGGCTAGTTGCTTTTTTGTTTGCCTTTTGATAGATATGTTTTAAAAGACCACAAAGGCACCATTTCATTGACTGCAGCAGGAATGTCTAAAGTAAGAAAGCCATCAAGTCAGCCTTCTGGGTTTCTATGTCCATAAAATGTGCTTTGAATTTTAATCAGAAGCTCTCCATCTAAACTTTTATGGTCTATAACTGACTAGTTAGTGATTTGTAACAAGTAAACAAGACAAAAGCAGTGAAACACCCAAGTTCACAACAAGCTTCTAACGTAAATATCCATAGGAAGGAATTCATGCTGGCAGTTTTGCCAAGATACCAAAATTGTCTTCTCAGTTTTATCTCTCAACATTTATCTTAAAATTGATGACTCAGAGGTAACTGCCATATACTGCCTACTACAAAGATAAATACCTTTTTTTTCTTTCGAAGTTTATATGCCACAAGGAGGACTAAATCCCGAACTCCTATTTTATTATAAATTAAAAGCATATTCCTTCTTCAGAGAGGCCCAGCCAAAGTCATTTCAGCCCCATAAAGGAAGAATAATGTCACTCCAGGATTCCCCAGCAGCATTATGCATTAGTATGTTTATTCAAACAAGCCTGTCCAGCTGTCAGGCACAGCCCAAGCGAGGGCTGTCTCAGCAGGTTCATTTTCTCACATTACAAAGGAGAACATTCTACATCAAAAAGGGGGCTTGTTTGTTCCCATTTGACTTTCTGTCTTTACCCTTTCCTATGTGCAACACAAGTTGTTGGGTGTAGGTCTTGTTTTCTTCCTGAGAATTGAACTGAACTCAGTAAACAGCCAGTTGAGACTCAGTAGAGCTTGGAAATGAAAAACTACATTAAATGTGTGCTCACTGCTAAGAAATCTCCCTTCTGATACTCTCAATCTTGGATGGAAGCAAAGGCTTCACGTCAAAAGACTGAAGGAGGAAAACAGATTCATTCAAAGAGCTTTTTGCCCTCCCAGTGCACAGCTCACATGGCGTTCCCAGCATGAAACCACAACATCTGAGCCACAAAAAATGCACACACTGAGCACCAAAATCTGTGCTTCAAAATCTGAAACTAATACTTCACTGTTTTCAATAAAAGCTGAGCACCAGGGTTTCAAGCTCTCCCCTTTACTGTACTTTGCTACTTGGGTTGAAAGTTTTCTTTTATTTCTCCAATACTCTATTTGCAAGGGAGAGGAGGAGGTGACAGGTAGCTGTCTGACCATGGGAATCAGTAGGCTCCTCCACAGGCTCTCTATAGTTTTTATTCCATCCTGGTTGTAAAGCATTTGAAGGCATCTTTTATGTGAATATATTTCTTCTCAATGAAACCTCCCACCCTGCAGGGAGTTGCACTGATCAGGAGCTTCTCAAGGCATTGCTGTGTCTCTGAATACAAAGGGCTTCAGCCCCAGCAGTCCTGCTCAGGCAGGGACTGAAGATGTGAAGGTTCAAAAAGCAGTACCTTCCTTCAGCTTCACAGCTGTACTTTCTAAAACAAATATTTGTCTGTTCTTTGGAACAATTACAAAAGTGGTAAAACATTTCAACTTGCTGCCAAGCTAATACTGAAAGGTTGTCCTTCCTTAACTCTCTGGAGGGCATCAACCTGGCCTTAACACCTCTTACTGCATGAGAGGGGTCTTAATCATGGACCATTGGCCCATCTCCTTGGCAATGAGCCTGAGGATCCTTCAAGTTACCTTCCTTAGGCATCAGAAACCTCTTTTCATCAGGGCAAGAAGCATTTTTCTTCTACCTTCCCCAGCAGCACTGATGACTTAAGCTAGTCCAGTCTCACTGATCCAGCAGAGAATTACCATCATAGAGCTGGGCTGGCACAGAAACCTCCAGATAGATTTTTACTTCTTCTCTAGAGCACAATTTCAGAAAGAAAACATGTTGTATGAAATTTTCTTCTCTGAAAAGTGGAGGAGTGGGCATTTTGCTTTTTACATATATTGAAAACCACATTTATGTGAAACAACAGATGTAAAGATCACTTTCTTTAGCTTCAAGACAGCAAGAACAACATCTTTCCTCATGCTGTACCAGGGTCAGTTGCCAAAAGGTAGCAAAAAGGCCTCACACAGAATAAATAGTTTGTTATATTTATTTCTCTGAATTCTTTTCTGGACAAAGCAGATTAATGGAAGAGCAAAAAAGTGGGCCCTGCTGATCAGGTATATCAGAAGTCCACACAGAAAAACACCCCATCACTTTTTACAGAGAGGCACTAAAGGGCAGAGTATTTACCATGCAAGCTTCTGATAATGCTTTGTAAATGTTTGAACTTTTTTTACCCATCATTGTCCTCTAATTTCACATTTCACTGCTCATTTCTGTCTTGTTAGAGAAAGGACTTTGATTTTTATAAATTTGCAGGCAGGCCATAATTTTAAATCAGCAGTAAAATAATTCAATAATCTCTTGCAAATGAAGGATCTTCTGAGCTTACAGAGGTTAATTTGCTATTATCACTTACTCCTAATTCATTATTATGAGTGGTTGCAGGTATAATGTCATAGTGCAGGTTCATTTCTTCTTGTCTTGCTACAAATGCCATATGGATTTCAGCAACTAACTCTTTGAGCCCTCCTGGGCTCTACAGTTGATATGGAGCCAAGAATCCTTCAGACAGTTCTTATGTGCAGACTCTGTTTTGAAATAGCACACAACTACTTCTCCTGAACATCTCTCAGAATGAAAAAGGAAAGTCCAGTGGCATTGCAAACACTTGAACTTACACCTTCAAAGTTCTCTAGGCCCATATTAATTCCTAGCGTGTAATTAATTCCTAGCGTGTAATTAATTCCTGGTACAATTACACAAGTTACCATAATACCTGTACCTGCAGGTGCCAGTTTTCTATTTTCCCCTTTCATGTATCTGTGCATTATACAGACTCGACTCTGAATATGGAAAATACCCTTTGAAGACTCCAGTGTTGATTCTTAAACTCCAACTGGAATTGCAAGCTTTTATCTCTCTGATATTTCAAAATCTTTATCATTATATTAAAACTTCACTGATGCAAAACCCCATAAAAAGCAGCTGTTCCTATCTGTAAGTTCACAAAATTATCATATTTAGGTAGCATCAAACCCATTTACTCTATTCCTACCAAGGACTAGAGGGATTGTACCCGAGGGTAAGTCTGTCAACTTAATTACTCATAAAAATCCAGATTCTAAACACCTGCTCTAAAAAATTTTCATTTGCTTTAACTTTTTGCTGCTTTGTGAGTGTGCTTTTAAATAATATATATCTGCTTTCCTTTTAAAAAATATATTGTTTAATTTCCCAGATGATTTATTACCTTCCAGCATATCAGGGGATGTCTTGGGTGGTGCTTTTAAATATAAGCCTACAGTTTTTTAAGAAAATCTAAATACCCTTTGTAATTATGCACTGTTAGGAAAACACCTATTGTTATTCAAAACATGCAGCAGGTAAGAATGAAACTAATAGCTTGCTCCCTGCTCTCCTCCAAAAGGTGCTGGCAAGTGTTTATGGTTACATAGGATCTATTTAAATACCAGCCAAAGTCACTGTGCATTTTTGGTTTGGTTTTGTGGGATTCTTTTTTAACATTATTTACATATTTTTACTACCAGTGTGACAAACAGTAGAGCTACAGCACTAGTTTCCTGCCACTACTTCATTGTCATGTTTTCAAATCACTAACTTTGCTGAAGACATGAAATCTTTTTGTTAAAGTATGCAGGAAATACAGGAATCATTCTAGGCCTGAATTAGGCCCAATTCACCAACTCCCACCTCATCCCCAGTTTGCACCATGATTAAATGCAGAATAAAACACACTGACCACACTGACACTCCCAAGGATCAACAGAGATGAGAATCGAATCCACCTTCTCTCATCTTTTCTTCTGAAGAATTTCCATCTCCTCTCTAGAAAGCCCCAAAAGCTTTAGAAATCTGAAAAAAACCCCCACTATTAAAGCATTGTGTTCAACCCTTTAAGTAACAAAAGAGGGAGAAAAAAGAGCAGCAGTTCACCATGGATGCTATTGATTGAAACCATTTAAATACCATCTGAAATGCCACTGACATTTACAGCTACATTTCTTTTTTTTTAAGAAAAAAGAAGAAATTACACATGTTGACAAGTAAATAACATGAGATTGCTGATCTTGGCAGCTGTCATCTAGACATGCCAATAAATTATTCATATCAGCTTGTTTTATTGTCTTGCCCCTTACAAATGGCACAGTGCAGGTCAAAACAGAGAGACGTTCAGAAATAATGAGTCCTGTTATCAGGACTTTTTCCCTGGAATGGACGGGTCCAAGCACAGGCGGGTGGTTCAGGCTCTGCCCCAGGGCTGGGACAGCCTTCATATCCCACCCAAGACGGGCTGTCTCTCTCAGCCTGTGTCCCTTTGTCCCCTCTGCCTGGTCCCACTCTTCCCTTTGCAGCAATGGGGGTTGAGCCCCACAGCTGCCCCCTCCATCCTGCTGGTGTTAGCTGCAGAGGAGCAGGACCTTCCAAAGCCAAGCTCACTGCCAAGCATAAAAATCACAACCACAGTTGCTATTACACCTCCACTGTGAATAAACATCCTTCCTCCCTACGGCAGCATCCGCAGGGCTGACACAGCAATCACAATAAGCTGGTTAAGCACGTTAGGCTTCCCAAGCTCCTCAGGCTCCTGGGATGCTCCTCAGAATCAAGAAGGCAGAGCTGACAGATGCTACATGGATGGTCACTCCAACTGCACACCAGCCAGGAACGTCCCACAGCTTCTGGGTATTGCCATGGATTTTACAGCCCTTTTTACAACCAGTGTCATAGAGCGGCAGCAAATATAGGGAAAAAATAGCCCACGTGAAATCCTTGAGGCAAAAAAGCATAAAGGAAGAACATGTCTGTTTAAGATAGCTTAAACGTCTCCAAGACTAACAAGACCACCAAAGAGCACTAGAATGATAAACATGACCTGCTGAAACCAAATCCTTGCAAGATATTGAAGTGTTTATTATATGTCTATTACCAATACCAAATGCTTTGCTGACAATATATTGATCTTCAGTCACACTTTTGAGAAATTTATTACATCATTTCATGAGAATTACACAAGTTAACATAATAGAGTATTATATTTTTCTCTGAAAAGCCAGAGAATTTCTCTGCTTATAAGGAAATATATATCAGCTATGGCAAATATTGAAATCATACTTTATAAGTATTTTAGCATTTGAAGTCTTACCACTAACATGAAATATAGGTAATTTTTCTTCTTTAAGATCAATAAAAGGTCTGTTTTCAAAATGACTTTATATTGATTGAAGGGTCAGAAATGCCCCAGGTATTGATTGTCTGCATATAATCACGCTTTGCTCAGTAAGTTAACCTCGTCTACAAGTGAAATGAAAAGAGATCCACTATATCACTTAAGCAAAATATTTTCATTGTATTTGAAAAATTGCTTCCATCACTCACCAATGCCTCACTGATCATGTATTTTCTTTTCCTTTTAAACCTCAGGAAGTAGATTTGCACAGAGTGAACAGCCAGGACAAGCTTGGCCTTACCGTATGTTACAGAACAGATGACGAAGATGACATGGGTATTTATGTGAGTGAGGTAAGATCGAGCTGATTTCCATAAGATACAATTTGTCTTTTAAACTGCAGTGCTGGGCATTTAAGACGTTTGTCTCTTGTTTGTACCATGTTCAAAAAACAGCCAGAATGCAGTAATTGGAAGAAATCTAATGACTTTTCCTTTTCTCCAAACTGAGTGAAATCCTACATCCGTTGGAGTCAAACTTTGTTATGTTAACATTTAATGTTCATTTTTCCCCTAACACAGTCTCAGTGTTGATGACATTTTAAAAGTATTTTTAATATATTCCCCCTTTAATTTTTGTTCTCAATTATTCCAGAAGCAAATGAGAAAAAAGAAACCAAAACCCTCACACATTTTTCTTTGCAAAAATTTGGGACCCCTTTCTTGAAATAAACAACATTTTATACATAAGCTTTTATCTTACAGTTCCATTTCAAATTAGCAGCAGCAGTTTAGGAAAGAAACTCGTAGTTAAATCTAAAATTTTCCATTAAAATGCATCAGTTAGGACATAAACCTTGTTCTGTATGAAAAAAATGGTTCTAACGGAGCAGTGTGTTGTAAAGCAAAATGTTACGTTATGAGGTAACTTGATATCATGCAAACATGATAAACCTGCATTCTTTAAAGACACATCTCAGGGAGAAACATTTTGGTTTTGACTTGATCATATTAATTTGCATTTCCCTTTGTCTGACATAAGCAAGGACAAGTCCTGTAAGCGCTAAGCGAGACGTGCCAGCCACACACAGAGCAGCAGTGACAGACACTAGCTCACAGCATCCGTCACCATTGCCAGTGCTGGGGTTACAATGGGAAGTAAATGCTGAGCTCTCAAACCTCCAGGGCACTCACAGGTCTCTTATTTTTCAGATTGACCCCAACAGTATTGCTGCAAAAGACGGTCGCCTCCGAGAAGGGGATCGCATTATTCAGGTACATGTGCAAACAGTTGAAACTCTGCAGACACACCTCAGCCTGCTGCAGGGTCTTTATTTTGATATAATTTAACAAATCATTCCCTTCAGGCTGGTATCCATACACTTCTTTCCAGGCTCCCCCAGTCCCACACAAAGATGTTCCTCTTCTTTTCCACCCACCAGATCTGCTGTTATGGTTCTGCTCCTCCCTAGCTCTCCTGCAGTTTCTATCCTCGTAACAAGGCTCTGCATACCAAACCATAAAGTTCTGTAGAGCCCATCTCAGCAGCATTTAAGTATCCCTGTGAAAAGATCTCATTGTGTTGCTTTTTTCTTTAAAGATCAATGGCATAGAGGTACAGAACCGAGAAGAAGCTGTGGCACTTCTCACCAGTGAAGAGAGCAAGAATATCTCCTTACTTGTTGCAAGACCAGAAATTCAGGTACTGTAGCAACAACAAAAAAACCCTCTCGAGTCTTAATTAAAAGAGTTGCTGTTTTGTAGAAAGCAGTTGGCATCTTTTGAAGAAATTTAACCTTCCTAACTCTACCAAATCTACCCGAAACCATATTACATAGTTTGGCTTGACATGTTTGTAGAATTCAGCAATTACAGGACTTAAATATTTTATATTGAAGTTCAATTTATAAGATGTTCAGGGATTTCTATATGCTGCAATGCTCTTACAAACATCAGTGCAAGGTATTATGGATGGTTTCAAGCCATAGCTTCGGAGAACACTGAACTCTAATTCCTATAGCTATTGAGTATTCATTCATTAAAACACCTATTATTTAGCCCTTTATACACCGTCTCTTAAATACCGTCAAGAAGCATCCTCTGCTGTAATACAAGGCTGAACCAGATCCCTTTGTAGAGCAGGGATTAGCACAACAAAGATGCTGAACAAACAGCCATGAGCACTACTGTTTGATCTGCCTCTGCTCCTCCTGCTGTGAGAGCAGCCCTTGCCAATGCACCTGCAGACCCAGGGTCAGGCTCTCAACCCTTAGCAGAGATGTTTCTGATCTTCCCCTTGGGGATAATTGAAGCCAGGAGTAAAAAAGTCTTACGGGCCCCTGGCCAGCATTTTCCCCTCTGGCCCTCGATGCTGCCTCTCAAGTGGTGCGTTCAAGCTTTGGGCTCCGGAGGTTTTTTTATACACCCTAATCAAGTCACACACAAACCAACACAGCCCCAACTCTTAGAAGCATTTCCATGGATGAAAAGGCTGATTTTGTTTCGTGTATGAAGGGCTGCTGAAGATAAAACCACGCTGCTGGAGCTGGAGGCGGCTGTGGGGGGAGGTAGGACAGTCAGTACCCACACTTAGCACAAGGAGATGTGTGCTCCTTCCCAGGACATGGCAGCACTGTCAGGGGAAGGAATCTCCTAAGATTTCCCAATCACTTTCCACAAAGAAGGAGCATAATTTATGTCAGTCTGCTTTCTTTTGACAACACTTGGTTTGGTTTTTCCCTCCCTTTTCACATAGCTGGATGAAGGATGGATGGATGATGACAGAAATGATTTTCTGGATGACTTGCACATGGACATGTTAGAGGAACAGCACCACCAGGCAATGCAATTTACTGCCAGCATGCTTCAGCAGGTACTGCCATTCTGTTCTGCAGTGGTGTCAGAGCTTCCCAGTGCACTCAATATTCCAATATTGAGCTTGACTGAGTACACTTAATGTCTCAGGTGACAATTGAGGCAAAAGGACTTTCTATGAAATCAAGATATTACAAGACTATCCACAAAGTTCATTGTGGGGACCAAAATGTTTTAAAGTGTTACCTTTTTTACTTTGTCCTTGACAACAACATGATCATAGTTTTTAGGAACCCACAGCTCTGGCTGTGGTCACTGAAAAGTACAAGCCAGGTGGATGGTTGATACAGCAGGAAGAGAGTTGACTTATAAAATGTCCTATTTGACCAAACTGCACACACTGAAAACCTAACTTGCACATGCACAAACTGAAACCCTAAATCCAAATGGAGAACTGAAAAGAAAAAGATTTTACATAGAAAAGTTTATGCAGGGCCACAGATTTGGACCTGTACTCACCATCGTTTTGCCACATAATCATACAAGTTCATGAATAGTTTTGCTATTTTTGTCTAGAGTTTTTTTCTACAGTTTTCCAAATTCCTACATCCTCTGTGGCATCCACAGTTTTTGAAGAGCCACATTCTTACTTGGGCACTGCAGTAGAACAGGATGCTCTTGTGCACCTAAGTAGGAGAAGCGGCATTTTGAAAATGTGACTTCTGCTGTTGTTGCTCTGTAGCTGAAAAGTAGACCTCAGGTTCTTCTGAGAAGGACATGCACAGTAGGCTGTGTTTTGGTCACCATTTTGATGACTTCTTAATAATATTCTTTTTATACAAGTAAAGTTTAACAAAAAGTTTAACAAGTGACAGATTAAGAGAACTATAAAAAAAACCAAAACCCTGACATATTTTATGTCCTTACATAATTTCTCTTTCTGTCTTTTCATTTTTGCTGTTAGAAGAAGCATGAGGAGGATGGAGGTACCACAGATACAGCCACTATTTTATCTAACCAGCACGAGAAGGACAGCGGCGTGGGGCGCACGGACGACAGCACTCGCAACGACGAGAGCTCCGAGCAGGAAAACAACGCGGACGATCACACCACCTCCTCCAACACCTTAGGGAGCCAGAAGAAGCTGACCTACAGTCACGACACCCTGGGAAGTGGCGACATGCAGTTCAGCAATGAGTCATTTATCTCAGCTGACTGCACAGACGTCGACTTCCTTGGCATCCCTGTAGATGAATGCGAGCGATTCCGGGAACTGCTGGAACTGAAGTGCCAGGTGAAGTCTGCCAGCCCTTACAGTCTGTATTATCACAACAGCACACTGGATATGAGCAAAAGCGACCAAGAAAGCGTCGACAGGGAGCTGGAGATGCTGAACGAGGAGCTGCGCAATATCGAGCTAGAGTGCCTGAATATTGTGAGGGCTCATAAGATGCAGCAGCTGAAAGATCAGTACCGGGAGCCCTGGATGCTCCACAACAGCGGGTTCCGCAACTATAACACAAGCATCGACGTCCGCAGGCACGAGCTCTCCGACATCACGGAGCTCCCCGAGAAGTCTGACAAGGACAGCTCGAGCGCCTATAACACCGGGGAAAGCTGCCGCAGCACCCCACTCACACTGGAGATCTCCCCCGACAACTCACTGCGCAGAACTGCAGAAGGCATTCACTGCCAAGGGAATGAGGGGGCAGCGGCATATAACGTCTCCCAAAAGAATTTGTTTGCTAGCTCAGAAAGTCATGAATCCAGCACTGGTAAATGCCACGCCTCTGCTAAAGATCCTGACCTTGGCAAGCAGCTGGAAAGCAAGGAGAGAAAAGCCAGTGATGGAAGCAAAAGCCCTACTCATGGTCAAAAACCTTCTGGCTCCTACGTCTCCCCGTACCATCACTCTCCATATAAGCACGCTCATATTCCTGCCCACGCCCAGCACTACCAGAGCTACATGCAGCTGATCCAGCAGAAGTCAGCGGTGGAGTACGCTCAGAGCCAAATGAGCCTGGTCAGTATGTGCAAAGACTTTAACTCGAGCCAGAGTGAGCCGAGGATGGAGTGGAAAGTCAAGGTCAGAAGCGACGGGACCCGCTACATTACAAAGAGGCCGGTGAGGGACAGGCTGCTGAGAGAACGTGCCATAAAGATCAAGGAGGAGCGCAGTGGTATGACTACCGATGATGATGCCATAAGTGAGATGAAGATGGGCCGTTACTGGAGCAAGGAGGAGCGGAAGCAGCATTTAGTGAAGGCAAAGGAGCAGAGGAAGAGGCGCGAGTTCATGATGCAGAGCAGGTTAGATTGCTTAAAGGAACAGCAAGGTGCAGAAGAAAAGAAAGAGATGAATATCATTGAACTGAGCCACAAAAAAATGATGAAGAAGAGAAATAAAAAGATATTTGACAATTGGATGACAATCCAAGAACTGCTAACCCATGGAACAAAGTCACCAGACGGCACACGGGTGTACAATTCCTTCCTGTCAGTGACTACTGTATAATCACCATTGCTAAATTATGTACATAAAACCACTACCATTGGGGTAGGAATCAATGCCTCGTTCAATGTGGCAAGAGTTTTGTATATAAGATACAGTCATCAAGTTTATAGTTCAAATACTGAACTCTACAACTGTGGGTGCCAGGATCTCCGTTGTGAAGTGGAGAGGAAGCTTGCCCATCTCCTTCAAAGGCAATAGTAGCAGTGCTTTTTGGAATACTGATTGTACTTTTTTACTCATTACCTTTTACATGAAGTGTTTAAATATCAGAAATGTATTAACCATACTTACACAGGTAATTTGCTTAAACTATATTCATATTAAAAGGTGCTTCTCTTTACCTACAAAAAATGCAAAAGCCCCACAAGAGCAACTGCACATACATATTTTTTGTGAAACCATATTTTGTGATATTATTTTGCTGTTGTTCACTTCTACACAGAGTGCTGTTTATCAATATTTAGCTCAAGGTTTAAACTCAGAATTAGAGTCATTCTCTGTAATATTTAACATTTATCAAACAGCAGTTTTTAGAGTTACGCTCAACATTTAAACGTTTTGCTTTTTAAGGTTTCTGAAGAAAGTATGTAGGTTTCATCTGAAAAGCCTGAAGCAAAGTACACTATCCTGCAGCTTTAAAGGACTTGAAAGCAAGTTTGCAAATGTTGCAACTGATTGGAAAAATGTGCATGTACAGCTCATTTGTTTATATAAGACAGTTTGTGGAATTTGAAAAGCCCATGGTAGTAACTGTTTGCTTTATAGTTTTGAATGTATTGAATTATAAAAGCCGTTTCATGAAATCATCATTAGCTACAAACATTAACAAGTAAAATGACATAAAATAAATTATTGTTTTATATTTCAAACTATTTTAAATTCTTTTGACTCCCTTTTGGTTTCACCACATAGAGTATTCTTGCCTGGAGCATAGCTCCTGTGCTGCAGAAATGCCTGAAGAGCCTGCCGGAGTCAAGCCTAACAGAATAATCTGCATCCTGACTTTGGGGGAATGGGGACTGAGGGAAAGAGACATGGAGGGAAGAGGCAAGAGAGGATTACAAGGAGTATCAAGAGTAGAATCAAGCAATGCCTGTCTTCAACTCACAAAGCATGTAAGATGGCCTATAAGCAAGAAAGAGATAGGGCTTCTACTCTTCAGCTTTGCTTTGTGGTGTCTTAGGTGTTTATAAAACCCACCTAAAAACTTTAGTGTGGGTTTGTGTTTAAAACAGATGATGCATAAATGAAGGCATATCTAAATTAAAGCAAATAAATATACAAATTAAAAGATGTGGTGAAAAAGACAAAAACTAAATGTAAAAGAGGTATGACACTCCTTGTTTCCTATTTCTAATTAAGAATTCAGATATAAAGTGGAATATTCTGCTGGATTAATTAACATAGGGCTCATTATGAATAGCTCCCAGATTCTCCACCCTCTCTCCCTTTTCCCTTGCCCCACAAAAAACTTGCTCCCAAATCCTTCTAGGATTTTGTTCTGACTTTTCTGTTGTAACTATAGACAGCAAAAATTATAATCTTAATGATAGAACTGGAAAGTTGGGAGGGTGAGATTAACAGCTTCTCAGTGCCTATTTTGTCTGTTATCCAGAAACAAACAACAGGTTTATTTGGGGCTTTCTCCACTCCCTTTGTGGACTAGCACTGAATTAGCATTGAATGTATGTCTACCATATTCTGCAGTAAACTCTTTTACATACCCAAAAATGCATCTTCAGCCCATGTAAATTGTCACTGCCCCTTCGGATCGGGCACTCATATCAATAAGACTGTACATTTATCTTCAAACAATATTCCCTTTGGGATAAAGCACTAGTCCTGCTGCAGTCTGGGAAAGATTTTCTATTGACTTTGTTAGAGGCAGGATTTCATCTGACATACTAGACACTTGCTGTCTCTGTCTCAAATCTGCTTTACTCTGAATGCATGTTCTGCTCACCCCCATCCATCTCAGGCGTGAGAGCCACAGCAAACCACTGCCTCTCCTGAACTTCAGAGACTCGAATGCACAGGCAGAGCGATGATCAGTGTGGAATCCAGAGTCCTTAAACCGGGCTTGAAAAGACAGTTAAGCCATCTTTATTCTACCTGGGAACACTAAAGTAAAATTTGAAACGCTGTAACAAAGAAGAATTATCATCAGGGTTTCCTCCTTTAGGCATCAGTTACATAAGCACTGAGCATCATATGCGTGTGTGCAACAGCAGAGACGTATTTGGGAATTCAAGTGTGATGTGTAGAACTGACACCAAAGCATCAGCAGTATAAAATTTACAGTCTTTAAGATATTGAAATAAAATTATTGGCCAAGATTTATTCTCATACCTTTTGAGTTTTTCCTCACTAAACATTTGTTGGTTTGGTCAGTTAAAAATAATCTTTCTGCTTTAGTATTATGATTTATTAACTTGTTGTCAGGTCACAGAATCCCTCAGTTATCCTGGAAATCCTTTGCAAACTGCAGATTTTCCTTTTACTTTCTCAGTTATCTTCTCACACATCCTTTTTTATTGTCTTATCAAAGTACTTAATGCAGTGTTGAAAAGGGAAATTTGGTATCATCTTATTTCTTGCATGGAAACATTGGAAATTACCATTATGTTAGTCCAAAGCTGACCTCATTACAGGGAAATGAATCAGACTCAAAAACAGCCTTTGATGCCTAAGAGGAAATATTTCATCTAACAGCTTTTCAAAAAATTGCTTTATAGTACATACACCAGCACTTAGAAGATAACAATTAAAATTGTTCTAGTTGCCTACAGGACATCTCATGCAAAAAATCTCCATGCAACAGTGGAGATTGTGTCTCTTGTCTCACCTCAGGCTTCACCTGAAGCCCAGCGCTCTCCAACTGCTGCAGAGCAACTGAGCCCTCATGGGGTCCTGGCTCACAGCAAGATGCTGGCTCAGTTGTGGTGGGTTAACCTGGCTGGACACTCAACTTCAGTCCAAGTTACTCAGATCCCTGCAGGGATCAGCACTGGGAGATGTGCTCCTTCCATTAGAGGGGCTCATTCCAAATGTTCTTTGAAGTTCATTTAAACCTGGAAGAAGCTGCTCCCCTGAAAGTATCAGTCTTCATTTCCATCCTCCTCCTATTCCCTTCCTCCACAGCCACTTTACTAGTGGAATCTCAAGCATGGGTGAGAACTGATCCTAGAACAGCACACACACAGGGAGAGATCCTAAATACACACGGGGGAACAAGCAACTGCCAAGCAGCCCAAGAGGTTTTCCCAGAGCCTCTATGTGCCGCTCCTTTAAGGCTCTGACCCAACTGTTGCTCATTCCTACTACCCCACAACCTGTCTCTGCTTTCCTCATGGTAGGGACAAGATGGTTACAGACCAACACCTCAGTGCCCATCCTTTGCCAACATGTGTCCCTTCAGCAAACCAGAGATGGCAATGGGACATCCTGGATACAGGCTGGTGCAGAATTTGGCCAGATTATTTTGCTATGGAAATAGGCTCTGTGTCAAACTGGGGTCAGTTTCCATAAATTGCAGAACTTCTCCCAGGTGTAAGATCTACAAAATGTAAAATCCTTATTTTCAAATAGGGCTTAAATCAGCGTGGAATCACCCAGTTTAGAGGTGTGCTGAAATGGGAAAGCCCTGAACCAAACCTAACAGCGTTTTTTTGTAAATTAAAAGAAGAGAACTTGCACATTAGGGATGGCAAATAAAATGAGGTAAGACTACATATTGCCTAGGGACTACTGGTTGGAGAACTAATTAGGATTATAAACTGAAAGTATGTAAATTAACCAAATATAATTATCTGCTAGTGGCCTTTGGAAATAGGTTACAGGATACTTGTTAGAAAAATTGCTCAAATGCCTGGAAGCCATACAAAGCAAGCCATAAGCAATTTAAGCTCCTCTTTTTTTGTTTTATTTTCAATTGTTTTTAAAGCAGTTGTTGTGTTAAGGATTTATTGGAACATAAACTAATTAGGGAGAAAACTCAAAAAACAAAAGGAAGATAGAAACTGTCACAGCAGATGCTGCACCTCTATCCCAAGGCCCCTGGTTTTATTAAACATAAATTGTTTAATGTGACAAAATAGCAAAGATTCTGCTTGAGGTTTCATCCCAGCAGCTTAATTTCTCCATCAGAACAGCTTCTCTGAGCTTCCAGCCAGAGTTAATCTGGAGAAGTGGTGGCTTTCTTGCATGGGTACGGCCTCTCAGCTCTGCAGGGTTTATGAAGATGTGCTCGCCGTTCAAATGCAGACATGCAGAATTAATGTCCCTTTTCTCTAAGTGTCTGTCATGACACAAAGCAGTACTAGATGCAGGGGCTTCTGTGGGGAAATCTTCTCACTCCCAGTTCATGTCATCGGGAGCACAAGATTGGCCACTGGAGAAACTGATGGTGGTTGAGACAGTGGTATATATTATACATGGGAAAAAAATCAGGGGGGGGTCACATATAAAGGTTAGCTGGGCTGATTTCACACTCAAGCAAGAGGGCTTTAATACACATGCCTGACACAAAGCCCATTTATGTGTTCTGAAAGACTCCAAGCGATCTCAGAGGATTTGAAGCAGACTATTAACTTACATAGTTAATTATCCTAAACAGTACTAGTGAAGGATATTAAGAGAAAAGGCCATCACAGCCTTGTATATCAGAGCACAGCTTGATTTTCTGCTGCTGACCACACCTCCCACGCACCACCTAATGGTCACTGCTTTAAAAATAAATAAATAAATAAAAATATTAATCATCCTGCAGCCCTGCTAAGATATTGCCACCCCAAGCTGTACATCCCCCTCCAGAAGCTCCAGGAGATCTGTATCAGAGATCGTATTTGCAAAGTAAATTATGCAACTATTTCTGATGCAGGACTGATCAAATTTAGGTTCACAAGTTAGGATGCACTGTTCAGAAGCGTTCTTGTGTCAACTCCTCAGCTGGGTCCTAAACCTTCTTGCTGGAATCCTAAATTCCCAAAACACTAGAAACACACTCATTTCTGTAGCGGAAAAAGATGCAATTGCCTGTTCTGAAAACCAGGTAGAAAACAAAACCAAAATTAAGATGTCTGCTCTACCAGATTGAATCTACTGGATTCAATCTACTGGTTTGGAATATCGAGAATTAAAGCTTCATCCGAGTTCTGCTGCCTAAATGGGATCCATCAACACCATGGATCTAGGAGAATAACTGCAAAGCTCTTTACTGATCAGGTCTGAAATGGGAGCAAAGTTCTACCAGTTTCCTATGAAAAACTGTGTCATCTTCTGAGCCACAGAATGTTTCTTACAGGAGATCTAATCAAATAAATTAATAAAATAATAATCTTCAAGCAGATCTATGAAAACTCAAGTCAAAGCAAGCCCAACCAGCTCCTACCCATTTCTCCCAGCAGATGCTGTTGGCCTTAGGTCATGCACTCCTCACATCCCACTCATCTCTCCCCTTTCTGGGAAAAATGAGTCAGCTGAGACAGAAAGGGATCAGAAACAATGATCCCCACAGATTTTCAGTTGGGTCTGGGCCCAGCTATGACTAGGGATCAATTACACAGGAAATTACATACGTAATGCACACACACACACAAAACCGCCACCCAAGTCTGGCTCTGCTTGTTTTAATTTTGTGTGCAGTTCTTAAAGAGAAAAAAAAGACTTAGTCCATCTTGAATATGATCTGATAAGCACATCATATTTCATGTTAAATTATAAATCTGCTATGTTGGGACTAGAAAAATCCCCAAAGTACTGGGAAAGTCTTCATTTCCATAGCATAAAAAGATCAAATGGCTCTGAAACCCAGGTAGGAGATTCTATTATGAAAGACAACCCTAAAGAATGGCACTTACCCAGAAAGAAAGGGTCAAAATCAAAATGCTGACAAATCCTAAACTGCAAAAGTGCAAGCAGGCATGATAGCTTGGGGTGGCTGGGTCATGGAATGCTCAGTCCAGCCAGGAGACAACACTTGCTCTGTCCTTTCAGATAAGTTTGCCAGGGAGGAACTTTAAAGGTAATTTCTTTGACAATTCATCCTTTTTATGTTAAGTAACTGCAGGACCATGCAACAGGGAGCCCCATTAACAGAGAATAAGAACTTCTCTGTAAAAGTGAACTTCTGGTGACCTCCTCTCAAAGAAAATACTTTATCATATTGGAGCTCGGGCCTCCCAGGTGTCACAGCAAGGCTCGCACCAGGCAGGATTCCATTGTCCCTATTAGAAGACCTAGCTTTGATTTTCAATAATCCATCCTTTGGCTAAGCTGGGCTTTGTTAGGTTAGAATGCCATAAACAAAGACTCCCCAAAAGGCAAATCCAGCTATAATTGTTTACTAAAAGTAAATCAAAAGGCTGCAAATTGAAGGCACCCAAGGTTTGTCAAATTCCTACTTAGCTCTAGTTAAAATGTAAGCATCCAACATTTACTAGTCCTTAGGGCTCAAGGTAGCAGCCAAACGAAAAGCAGTAAGGTCATATCCAAATAATTTCCGGGAGAAACACTACTCGGTTACACCATGAGGGCCAGCAAGTGCAGATGCCAAACGTAACAAAAAACAAAGCCAATTTTACAAAGCTATTCCAGAAAACACTTCTCTGCTCTACTGCATTTGAACTCTCATTAAAAGAAACTCCACAGGCTTCTTTCCACCAACTGAACTCAAGACAGAGGCAAATGCTATGTGATTGATTGGTAACGAACTGATGAGGCTTTTCCAGTATTTTCATTCCAAAGTCATCAAAAAGTATCTCTAGTAAGGAAAGACTGACTCTTCCTATATATACAGCCACACAGCTTTCTCCTTGTCGGCGTTTCTCAGTGAAGCTACAAGTTTTTGCTTCATTTATTCTTTCCAGAAGTCTTTGTAGGCATCTCTCCGTGCATTTGTATTACGGATTAATCAAGGCTGGAAGGAACCTCTGGAGATCATCTAGTCCCATCCACTGCTCAAACATGACATTATTAAGGATTGCTAAACTCTATATAAACAAACAAGGTGCCACAGAATCAGATTTAAGGCAGAGTCCAAAAGCACAATTAAGCAGACACTTAAAGGGGGGGTCAATAGCTTCAACACAAGCTCTGCCTTTCTCCTTCACAAACATTTTCTGCCAGACACTCCAGCATGCCCTTTATATCCTGGTCCTGAAAGGCTTTTCATTAAGCACTTTTAAGGACCACCTTTCCTAATGGCAGGGTCTCAGGTTTTAGAGAGGTGACCTGAGTGGCCCTTGGGGCATGGGACAGGGCAGTGCCTGTATTAACAGCATCCTTTAGGTCCCAGGGCCCTGGTAGCAGCAGAGTGGCACAGCCCCTGTCCTCATTGATGACCACGAGCACCAAGCACAGCTGGTTCACAAGGTCAAGGAGTGGGAACAAGGCTCTAGCATCACGCTGCAAAACTGTTGTACCATGACCCCAGATGTGATCAGACACAAGAAGTGAAGAAGCTGTGTGAGGCTCACACTTGACACACAAGATGGTTTTGTATTTATCCCCTTAAAACATCTGCACTGGGAGCAGCACACCCCAGATGCCCAGAGGACAGGGAAGGTGACACTGCTTCAGACACACACACAACAGTATTGCTCCTCTGAATTATTCAGGCTGGGGAGAAAGTCACGTTATTAAGAAAAAGTAATAACCACCAGATAACACATCTGTGTGTATTTGCGAGCCACACGTGCCAACTCTTCTCCTTCCTGAGTCCTAGTACAGCTTCTAAGACCTTTGCCTGAGCATAAATGGCACCAGTTCCCCAGTGGAAGCTTCCCCTGGCTTTGGGGGAAAAGGAACAGACCTTGCTGAAGAAAAGTAGCTTTGCTCATCAGCATTAATAGCTTATATATCAACCATGTACAGACAAATGAGAAACAAAACCAAAGCGAGAAAACCCTTTCACCATGTTTTACAGAACATGGCATCTGTCGTTTCCAAAACAAAGTCAGAATAAATGTGGCAATTTCAGTTGTCTGCGTGTGGCTGTTGATGAGTGCAGAGAAATATTTCCAAATTAAGTGGATGAACATCCATGTGGCTAAAGCAGTACAAATAGGACCAAGCACAGCTGGTACTTTGTCTCCTAACGTGGAGATGAGTGCCGTCAGCAGGGGCACACGAGCCCAAAATGCAGTAATTGTGCTAAATAACAAGTGCCTGCCAAAGGGCTTGTGTATTCCCAGCACAGCTCTAAACCTCAAGTCATCACCAACATCTGAGGCAACAAGGTTGCCTTAAAAACGCAGATCAAATTTTCATCCTTTCCACTGTAGGAGAAGCAGATCTGCTTCTAACTCGTGTTAATGGACCTCAATATTCCCCTTTTTACTTTAACTATGCCAGCAACCCCTCAAACACCTCTCCCCCCTCACTCACTCTCCTGGTTGATCAGTTCAGGTAACAACAATCTTGTGTTGCAAGCAGGAACACGACTTAATTTACAAGGTCAGTGACCAAGCATATCACTCATCTGAAAAAGTACTTTTTTTTTTTTTAAGTCCATTTGGACCAAATTAAGAATCCTCACTCCAATGATGCTTACAAATGGAGCCAGGGCTTCCATAGGTAAGGTAAACCAATACTCTTTGAAGGCTGATACACCAGGTAGACCTCATGTGCTTCTGGTCCTCAGATACATAAATGGTTGTGACAACCAAAATGTATTCCCAGGCAGAAGTACCTTATTCATCTCCTCCGCAGAGGTAGAAGAAATGCTCCACAGCAATTTGGTGGGTATGCTTGATGAAGTCACACCATGTGGCAGGACTAAATGGGAGTAGAAATGAACACCCACAGTGAAAAGAGAACAACACAAAAGGCAACAACTCAAGCCTTTCACAGGCTCTGTATTTTAGCTTGTGATTCTTCCTCATCTTGGGCCAATCTGAAGTTTGTCCTCTCTTGGGAGAGGCAGTCTTGTGGGAGGTCTCACTGCAGAAGGGCAAATCCACAGGACTGTCAACTAGTGGTCAGATGTCAAGAGGAATTCAGGCATGACAGGAGGTGACCAGCTAAAAAAACATTGGTATTGAATAAAGCATCTGTAGTTGTCTCATTCAGTCAACAATCACAGTGCTTTGGTCACTGTTTGCTCCTCCATGTACAACCCAACTTCACACACATGGCTACAGAAGTATTTTTAAACATTGACACAAAGGCCCTTACTCATATAGACCACCAGGCACGTAGGAACACTACAGCAGGTTACTCACAAGGCCACAACAGGTTCCACCCTTACACTTCTTATGAGTTAAGAGAGGAGCAAGGGAAGGGACCTGCTGACACATCAGACCCCCAGGCATATTACCACAGGTGCCAGGACGCAATGAGGTGTTTCATCTCTCCTCTGAGACATTTCTAGCTTCTTCCAAATCAAATGTTGTCCTCAGTGTGGTACTGAAATACAAATTCTGCAGCAACACCTTGGTGAGGGCAGAAAGAGAACTGGACACCAAAGTGCAGCAGCAGGAAGAGCCTCTCCCCAGCAGCTGGGTATCACACCATTATCCTGAAGACCCTTCAGAATAGGTTAATCCAGCTACAGCTCTGGTCTTGCTCTCATCTTAATAGGATGGAAAAAAGGCTGAGGTTAAGATAAGGGATAGAAGAAGAAGCCAATCTCAGCCACTGCCACCAAAGCTGGGAAGGTTGAATGAATGAATGGCACACAGACCCTGGCTGCACCCATTGGGGCCATCTAGCAACAGTCTTTTCAGAGGAAAAAGCCTGGATTATATGGACTTGGCCCAGGATCAAGTCATTGCACCACAATGACACACGCAAATAGGACAAACACAAGGACCCCATAGTCAGAGAGAGCCTTAAGGTATCAGACTAAGCGGCAAGAGCACTGCTAAAAAGGGAGATGGGAATCACATTTACTTTTGGATCCTCTGTGGAGTTCCTACACGCATTAGCAACTCACTAAGAATAACATCTTACCTGAAATCCAAATCAAACTTGTTCTGAAGCTGCTAAATATGCTGCTACTTTTGAGAAGAACACAATTAGATTTGCATAAAGGCTTTTTTTAAGGCTGCTTTACTTTGTTTGATAGTCACATAAAATAGAAGAGACTAAAATAAATCCTAAAATGCACTGACACAGAATTAGGCTATTTAAGTATAAGCCTGGATTATCTCCAGAAAGCTGGGAAAACCCAGCAAAAGTAAGTCTCTGCCAACAGCTGACTGACTAGTTCTGAGGGGGATAGATGAAAGAGTGTTGGTACTCTTTGTACATTTATATTCCAAAATACAGCGGGTAAACAGAAATATAAACCGATAGAGTATGAAATGGCCAGGAGTCCTTAGATGTTGGTTCAAAGCTCACTAGAGACAGTGGATTTGTGATCAGGCCCATATGAATAAGGATTCTTCCCACTATGGTAGAATGATTAGGACATATCCCATCTGAGTCTAGCAACACCACAAGAATCTGCATAGCTGAAATCAGATCAGAATTGCATCTAGAATTTCTTGCTTCTAATTTCAAGCTATAGCTGATGGAAGCCAGGCATCCTCTGCCAGACAATGAATGATTTATATCCATGAAGTCACTACCTCAGATCATTCCTATCCTGACAAGTCTCAACTGAGGCTTTATTTTCTCATTGGCCATCATTAATTGATAAACTAGTTCTATTAGTTCATTGTCTTTCTACCCACTCACTTGTAAATGGGCCAAAGTATTGACAGCAAGGAGTGTTCCCAATGAAGACAAAAGCTCATGGGTAGGGCCTCACTGGAGAAATTTCACAGACAGAGCTGAATATAGAGAGACAGAAAATTTGTCTGCAAAGATTTCTCCACTGGTAAATGTCCTCTTGAATGAATGACCCAGGGCAGCTTTACTATCACATCCCAGAGCTGGGGTGGTCACAACAGCCAATTGCAAGCACAGCTTCAAGTCACCTCTTCTTTAAGCCCTAATCAAGTTGCTTCCTTTGTTCAACAGATGAACAAACTTTCTTTGCTCAGCAGTGTTTGTCCATAACAAACCAAACATCATCCTGCACTTGCAATAGAAACATGACTTTAGCTTAAGCTGAAGCTGAGAAATTTTACAGCGGGGAGGGGGCAGGATAAGGAAGGAAGGTTAAAAATACTATCTACCAAGATTAGAGTTGCTGTTATGTGAACAGTGAGAAAACAACCAATACTGCCTAATAGTTGAACCAGAATCTATGAGGCTTTTTTGGCTTTTATGGCTCTGTCTGCTTCATGACAGTGCGAGCTGCAAACCATAACTTTAATAGGTTCAACCAAAGAGTTATGGTAATATCAGATACTGTGGATGATGAGCAAATAACAGCAAAAATGTAATGAAAAGTATATATTTATGTCCTTGCTATTAAACCCAAAGCTATAAACATTGACAGCCCTAAGAGTAGCAGTTTCTATTGTCATTGATTAATGCCTTGGCTTGAAGAACAAGGAGAAGGTTAAACCAAGAAACACACACAGAGATTTTTTTGCTTCTCTCAATCTGAAAAAACTACCTTGGCTATTTTAGGTGGAACCTGCATTTATGGAGCATTTTTATATAAGACAAGATGCCTATCAGTGGAAATGCAGTCAGAGAGACCTTATAGAGCCTTTGAATCATACCACAATGCACATGTTAAAACACTAATTAACAAATGACCATGCTTGCTAATGTGTACACTTCAAATTTGTTTCTTATGCCCTTTCCATTAGCATAATTCTCAGCTGACAGTGCAGCCATACACACCATATATTCACTGCAAAAAAAGGGTTTCTTTTAACTCTTTGATAACTATTGCCTCAAAGACTTTGAGGAGAGAAAGTCAATCCAGCCAAATCAATGCAAAAATGTTGCAATTCATGCAATTCATCATAATTACTGATGCAAAAATACTTTCTGCCTACGATGGGTTAAAACTTAGAAGAACCTTCCACATCTGCCACAACCCAGAAGATAATGGCTCTGCACCTGGCTCCATCCACTGCAATATCATGTTTTTTCTCTGCCTATCTAGCTACACATTCAGAGGATTGTGTTTTTCCAGTCCAGGTCTTATCCTCGCATCTGGTTCTAAATGGAAAAAATAAGGCCACACACTTTCAGTGTTTCTGTAACACCACCACCCTCTTCCAACCTGATAAAAGAGGTTTCATTTCTGCCGTCTCGTACACCAAGAACGCACAAAAGATTGGCACAATTCTTCCCTCCAGCACAGCTCCCCCTCTCCTCTTTTAACCTCCTCTCTTTGGCACCATATAAACAAAACACACAATAATCATCCAGGAAATCCAAAATTGCGTCCTCTTGAGATTTCCAGCACAAAACAGCCTAGAGGTCCTCTTTTTAATCATCTTAGATTAAAAAAGAAATACAAAAGGGAAGAAAAGATCTAAGTAAAGCTATATAGGATGGTGAGTCTGAGACCCACTCAGCAGAAAGGTAAGTCTGTGCCATGTCCTGGGGACAGACACTGTGCTCCTAAAATACAGTACATGGCATTGCCTCGGTGATACACGCAGCATATTACACCGGCAGTTCAGCAGTTCTGCCAACCCACTGACCCTTCTCCCATTAAAAAGGCATCAGCTCTTCCCTCTATTGACATTTGCCATTCCTCTTTCTCAAGTCTCCAAGCCCATTGCTTTGGGTTACACTAAACCCCATGGCACAATTCCCTGCTTTTTTCCACGTAGCCACCCCAGGCATTAGCCTGGCTCACCAAATTCCACAAGTTCTCTAAACACTCGTTCCAACAAGCTCAGGCAAAAATGAGTTTTCCTAGGTTAAGAAGACAACCTTTTTGGTGAAAAGCCCAATATTTCTCCTGAATATCAGCAACACTCATTGTGCAAGGCTGTTGTATATTGTTATATATATGCACTATTGTTATACCAGGAGCAAAGATGCCTAGTCCTATGGACCTTTGCCACAGCTTCATGCTTAATGGAACTGGGGTGATGCTTTCTTTCTTTTCTTTTTTTAATAACCTGGATTGTTGTTATTATTGCTGCTGTTGTTGCTAAAGAGCTCTAGGGGGAGATGTGGAAATAGCCTGTTCCCTTGTGTAATGCCTGAAATCAAACCAGAATACATCAGGCTGACACTGCCTGCCTGCTACAGCCTTAACACTTGTTATTAAAAACAAACAACAACTGCTGCACCACACTCTATTCCACCTCCCCTTGAATGGAAGGGCCATTTAATCTAGTGGTGAAAGACTAGAGGATTTAGGGCTCCTTTACAGCAACTCAAGCCAGCCAAGACCACCACGTGCATTTATATTCCGGCCTCTATTGGGATAGAAGTGTGGAGAGTACCTGGCCAAAGAGAATCCTGCTTGCTTACACAGTTCTGTATGCACACTGTTTGCACTAGAGAACAGCATATCACTGCAGAGTTAATACAAAACAACTTCAGGGAACATGCATATAAATTCTTTCACCGGAATAGATAAAGCATGATGAATTCTGAGCTTTGAAATGTGCTTTCAAAAGCCTGTCAAAGTAAAACTCTCCCATAGCATCACAACAACAGCTGAACCAGTTTAGTGTGATGGATTGTAATCAGCTGAGGGTATGTGTCTGCAGATGATGGTCTACACATCCAAAATCCAATGTTGCAATTATTTGTGTGCTATTTAGAAAGTGGCAAGCTCACCACCCACAAGATGCAAGGTTTCCACATAAGCCCTCCCTCAAGAAGCAAATGTCACTCCCTATCTGCTCGCTGCATTCACAGGCTTTTCCAAGCACCTGGAAGAACCCAGGAGAGCACTGATGCAGCTACTGTGATCAAAGAGAATGCCACAATTTGGCCTCCTAAAAGAAAAAAGAACCATTTCTCTTTGCATGAAGAAGTTCTATGCTTTTATTAGTGCTTATATAAATAATATAAAAAATAATTTCTTCTCTTCTTTTTCCCCCCTCTGGCTTGGAAAGAGTGAAGCCTGAAGAGCTGCATTAATCTCTGTGAATCACTATCTTGGCTGCAACTCCTGTCTAATATTCTTAAAACTGCCAGCACCAAAAATATAGGTTTTCTCCACAATAAACGCTTTTTAAAATACCAGTAAGGCCACTCAAGGGAGGACTGTTATCATGAAATAATGATGCCCTTTTGGGATATGAACACATAGCTGTGCTTTATGGATTAGACCAACAGCACACATGAATTACAGCAGAACAACGTCTCCTGTTGTGCTTTTCTCTTCAAGGCAGGAGGTTTCCTGTCCTCTCCCCTCCAATATTTTCAAAAGGTGATTCAGGCACCTTGGCCAAATACGTGTTCATAAGAATTGTAAGTGAACAAACAGCTGTGACTTTCTTACTCTACAGCCATCTGTGTTCATGTATTTTTAATGAATCATTTTGGCTATTCATTGTATTTGATTTTATATTTGCAGATTACCTCCTTATCAGACAACACTTTCACTGCTGACAGTGTAGTTAACAAGAGCTTTACTACAGCAGATCTGAACTGCTTGTCACAGGTGAAGAGAAGCACCAGGACTCTCTTTGGTGGGAAGAGGGACGAGCCTCTCGCTGCTGCACCATCCCCAAGGATCCACAGTTCGGTTTCACAGAGGAAAGTAATTCAAATTCCCAAGAAACTAACAAAACAGACTCAAAGACATTGTCAGCTGTACATGAGGCTCATTGCTTGCATGTCCTTACCCTATCAATCACCTCTAGGAGTTCACATACATATATACACACACAATAATGCCTTACGTATCTTGTTGTGTGTGCATATACAAATTAGTACACCGTTTACTGTTCACAACAAAGCAAGACTAGAAAGCACAGCACTTAAAGACCCATAGAAGGACTTGCCTAAATGTTAACAAAGTTACACGGTATTTAAAGATATTAAAACAGAGTCAAAGACAGAGCTGCAAGGACACTGTACATTTTCAATGGCATGGTGAAGAAGTCTGGGTGAGGCCAGGTCAGGTTTACAGGCAGGAGCCAATTCCAACCAGAGACTCAGAGTCTCAGCAATGCTGACACCTCTTGTCCATGGGGAAGAGAAGCAAGACTACAGCTAATAGTGAAATAAACTAAAGCCTTTCTCTCAGTGCCTGCTTTCCTAACACATACAGAGGGAGCTTCACCTGGATGGGAGAAAGCCACCCCACTTCCAGAGAGAGCCATGAGGAAAAGGCTCCCACTGCAAAGAGCTGCCTGCTCCAGTGGGGCTCCACTGATCTCCTTGAGTGTCCTACACAAAGTGCTGAGCTGTGGTGGAGCTGAGTACACCAATAAACCCCCATACTGCTCATCCCAGGCAGCTGAGGTCACCCACGCTGCTCTCCACACTCAGTGCCAATAACACCATATGAGACATGAGTCTTTCAAGGTTTGGTTGTTGGGGTTTTTTTTTTCCAATCAAGATGTGAAAAGTCTGCAACGTCTGTAAGATTTTGGACACCCTCCCAAAAAAACAGTCATCACCTGGTTTGGAAAACAGCCTGAACTGCAATACTAGGGACCTATTTACACATAAAGAGACAAATTCAGCACAGGGCCTACACCCAGTGAGCGAAGCAGGCTGAGGGATGAATTCATCCTGGTAATTCACACTTCATATGCCAGATAGAGACTTTTGTGACACAAATGCTCATTTTGTATGATTTTACATGAGTAGGGACCTAAAGGAGTGGGAGGCACAGAGTGGAGACTGAAAAAGAATGAGAAACCAAAAAGAAGAGAAAACTGAGACCCAAGGAGACTCATTTGAGGAGACCTAAGACAGACTGCAAACACATGTAAACTCAAAAAAGCAGGAGGGAAACCAAGAATGGGTGGTTGGCTGTAAAGTGGTGGGAAACAAAGAAAGGAGTTGAGGTCAAAAAGGGACCAGATCAGAAAAAAAGGGGGGCAGAAGTTGTTGTGTGTGCATATACAAATTAGTGGAGAGATGAGATTTAAAATAGGTAAAAGGCTGGAAAAGTGTGGTAGACAAGAAAAAAAAAGTGTGCAAGGCCAAAGTGGCAGGAAGTTGGAAACTGGTGAGTCAAATGGGGGAGTTCAGGCCAAAATGGGCCTGAAAGTGTTGGGAGGGCAAAATGGGGGGAGTTGAGGCCAAAAGCAGATAGGAGACCAAAAAACGTGTGAGAGCCATAGGAGGCAGTTGAAGCCAAAATGGAGATGGGAGGCCCAGGAGATAGTTGAGGCCAAGAGAGGGGTGGAGACAAAGACATGAAGTCAAGAGGTGGATAGGAATGAGAGGCAGGTGGGGAGTTGGGAGACAGGAGAAAGGCCACCTGGAGAACTGAGGCCGAGAAAGGAGTGAGAAAGGGGGTGAGACGCAGGAAAAAGTGGAGGTCCAAGGGGTGGCAGGCCAAAAGGAGAATGTGGAGGTTGAAAACAAAGGGTAATCTTACCTGCTTCAAGCAAGCCAGCTTTTGTAGTCTATTACCTACATATATTAATGAGAATTTTAATCATGATTTCTGCTAAGAAATGAGAGAAGAAAATCACAAGTATAATATAACAAAACTTCTTTTTGGGAGTGTAATAACAGCAATGGGTTTATGACCCATTGGATAAAACAACCAACAAAAAAATTAGATCATTTGGCTGTGGCTACTGGAATGTAATAGATGGCTCCTCAGCTGGGATAACTGAGCACATACTGCAGTGATTGATGTGAAAGGCTGGGTGGTGTATAAACTGTTTAACAGAAGAGAGCAATATGGCATGCAAACCAAACTAAACCAACCATAAATAATTTAGGCACTCTTGAAAAGATTTACAAAGATTTATTTCACATATTAATCCTCTTTGCTGTAATATCAGAAAGAGGACAAGCATTTCTTCGGCTTATTTATACCGAACAGAATGGAAATATCACTTCAGAAAGAGGAATGTTCCACTTCTCCTGCCCCACAAGACATAACATAGCATCATCCTGGCTAAAGTCTCCTGAAAACTTTGTTGGTAAAATCAGGTTCATCAGCACTACATAATTACTTACCAAATATTTATTTATAGGGTTGAAATTAATACAATAGAAAAGGATGAACAACAAAACTGGGTCTCACTCATAGCTTATGAGGGCAGTACTCTCCAGAGAGGGTCAGCATTTAAAATTATGCCTACACCTCAGGTTAGAGCAGGCTCATGTGTGCCAAGCCCTGAGCAGTGTGGGGATTCTCACACTCAAAAGAACATCTATCACATACTCACAAGAGACAAATCCAGAGCCTTTCATATTTCAGCAAGTCCAATTTCATGAACAGTCTTTGGTCAAGCAAGGAACTGTAATTTCTGCATTGTTCAGACTGCATGCCAGGGCAGAGCTTGCTGTGGGATGCCTTTTACTAACATGACAATACCTGCTGTTTGCTGTTCCAGTCTGGTAACCAAATAGCACGCCTAAATGGGGAACTACTGGGCCAAACCTTCCTGTCAATACTCCAGTGATTATATCAAAGGCTGTGGAAATTCATCTAGCAGTTAAATACAATTGAATTTATCTTTCCAGCCCTATGCACCACTGCCAAGCACCACATACTCCTCAATTTGAGCTCAAATTGTAAAGCCCTTGGAATCCTGACAAACACAAATCAATCCATAAGATCAAGGGCAGCAAGCATGTCATCACTGTCCCTGGGTGCTCCGAGGTTGCTCTGTAAAAGTCAGGCCAAGTTTAAAATGAATCATCACAAACCAGAACGGCTGGAGCTGAACCTTATGCCACCACAACAAGCCTACAGCTCTGGTGTGAGTGGGGGAACCAAGGTGCTGTACGTCACGAGACAGAGAGCGTAGCCCTCTCCCAGTTCAGGCTGCACACCTGAGGCACATCCTCTGCACTGGGGGTGTAGCCACAGACACATTCTTTAGCTGCTGCACATCACAGAGGGCTATAGTTAAAACCTACAAAGCAACATTAAGACCACAGCTGGCCAGTATCATAAGAGTTGGGAAAATAGATTTATTTTTTTTTTATATGATGATTTTAGACATTTGCCTCTATATCTCCAGTTGGGCATGCTCTGTATGGGGTTCACCAGAAACAGCCAATGCCTTCAGTGTGGAGGCAGAGCTGTCCCAGTGCTTACATACATTCATGAGAGTTCCCAGCTGTACCTGAAAGCAGGGTATGCCTAAGTCTCATTTGAAGGCTTGGTTCACGAGAAGAAGAACAAAGCCTCAGGATTTTACCCTTTTTATTGCTGTAAATGCCAAGAAAAGTTTAAAATTAATAGCAGCCAGCATAAAGTGAAATAAGAAATAGAAGAAACATTTACTGCCTTAGACACGGGCCTGTGCCCCTGACATTTCCATATCAGGGCACTATTCTCTCTGCTTTAGTAGCAGGCAAGCATAAAACACACTCTTACTGCAAACACCATGAATTTTTCTGTCCTTTTAAACTTAGCTGTGGAAGGCTGCATACTATAAAAATAGAGAAAGAGAATGGAAGACTCTCATTCTACATAAGGCAATTACCAGAGCTGTCAGCAAGAGCAAGATTTACTACTTGGAAAGGGTAAAGAGAAAAACGTGCCAAGTAGATCAGAAAAAAATTGAAAGACACAGGGTTGCAAGATATTTTGACAACCCCAAATTTGGTAGAGGCCATATAGCAACCTCCAAAATGCCAAATACCCTGTACAGGTGATCCCATCATAACTAGAAGAGCTACCTGTGGGGAGTGTGGCTCTTCAGAAGCTACTTCTCTAACAGAAGACATGGCACCACAAAACCAAATTCCTGTGCAGTTTTGAGGCTATTCCAAATAGTCATCTGCAAAATGAAGCTATGATGGGAAATTCTGCCAAAAGACACCTGACTTGTCAGTAACTTGTATTAATTCTCCAAACTTCTGGGAGATGAACCACAAGTTTCATCTAGTGCTGCTGCCACCACTGAAAGCGTTACCAGATGGTCCAGGCAAAGTAGATCATGAGGACCATGTTCTTATTCAATGTTATTGCCCAGGGAGCTCAAAGGGAGACCCATTGCTCAAACTCAGCCAGAGCAGCCATGGTCCTGGGTAATCAGAAATAGACTGCCACTTCACAGCTGGAAGATCTTAAAATCTCCATTGACTGCAACTGTGACACTACTTATGTATGAGCTAAGCTCTTTCTCTAAAGATGTTACTCTGCATCATAGGTCTCAGTTTTGACTACAGCTCCGCTATAAGAAATAGCTAAACATCATCTCACTAAAATCCTTTACTGGAAATTCAGGTACTAGTACTAATAATATGAAACAATGGCCACGATTGGAGAGATTCCTTATGCTTGTAAGACACTCTTGGCTGGAGAAAGCATCTTCCATGGAGCTCCTTTGCTGAGTTAAACTGTGATAGCCATACTGGAGAACAGCTGAGGTTCTGCCCAACAAATCTCTATGCAATTAGACCTTGACAACATAAGACACTCTTCAAGATTGATTGCTGCCATTTTCTTCAAAATGGCAAGAGATAAAAAAAAAAAAATTAGATTTCTTTTTTAAAAAAAAAAATACTGGAAAAACACTACAGTTTTGACATGAAAAGACACCGAATCAGCATTACAACTTGGAGAATGTGATGCAAACTGAAGAATAAGTACAGAAACCTTTGGCGAAATCCCAAAGAAAGCAAATGTATTGGAAGTCTCAGCCAAACAAACTTCTCGCTGGAGTAAAAAAGGGAATAGCAAGGGAATTATTCCATGTGGCATATGTTGGTGGGTTTTGCTTTTTTTCCTCAAAAGGATCATCACTCAGTCACAATGGGGAGATACCACAGCGATGAAATCTGTAAGGAGATTTAACACTGAATTGTTAGTTATTGCTATGACTGCTGGTATCCATAATTTTGGCTTCTCAGCTGACTCAGAAATGACTGTTCCCTGTCATCCTTAGCACAAAACATCCCCAGTGCCCACATCACCAGTAAGAAAAGCAACCTTCTGAAGTGCAGTCAGAGAAGAGAGTTAAGCCGGAATCCCTTTTAAATTGCTAAGTCATTGTTACGAAAGATTGTGCACAAATATTAACACAGCTACTACACACTTGTATTTCATATTCCTGCTTGAAGCAAGTTTTTATTGCTGAGTTGTAACTGCCTGAAATTAACACCTTTTCCTGAAAATGCTGACAGGTCATTCACTGTAATAGAGCTACAAGGCACAGAAGACAGCTCAAGCACTAATACTGGGCTATTTAAACAGGAAAGCAAAGCTAAATAGAGCTCTGGGTGTTAAATTAGCCAGGCAGCCCCAGAGCAGCCCATCCATCCCCTTTCCACCCCTGTGAACCGCCCTGGGTGTATCAGCTCGACTGCCAAAGGAGGGCAAAGAGCCCTCCAGTTGCCAGAGCATGACAAATACCTGCCATGGCCTGGCATTGCTTCTTGGTGCCTGATCTGGAACACCGGTGATGCTGCTGGGAAGCAGGGTCAGTAAAAGGCCAGGATCCAACTGGATGCCACAGATCAATCAATCTGCCAAGGACAATCTCACTTTGACTGCTTTGGTTTTTCAGGAGAGATATCAATGTGACGTGACATGATCATCCTGTTCCGGCACTTTACTTTCCCCTTGATTTTGTTCCACAAAAGCGGCTGGCATAAGGCATCTCCCATCCCAAAACAAATGGAAGAAAGAAGTGGGCTAAGAAGGGAAAGAGATGGCATTAGATACTGAAGCAATTGCCTCTCACCTTCTACACAAACACACTTACAAGGAATTATTTACTATCTGTAATTTCAAAACTTTATAACTTTTCTTTTTAAAACATTTGAGAGCAGAAATGCCTGAAAAAATTGAGACTCCAAACACACTGCTTTGCATATAACACAACAATCTACTTTCTGTGATTTATTTTTTTTTTCCCACAAGACATTTCAAGCAGACAACTTTGTTGAGGTTACAGAGGCAGCTTCTACTTCCTCTGCAGCAGAATGCCCCCAAAGCAACCTGAACCTTTCATATTGATCCCAAGTGAAACCCTCCTCCTGCTAGTACACTCCATTGCCAGCCCCAAATTAAGTTCATATTTGTGCACAAGAGCCCTGGCCATACTTTTGACAAACTATGTTCATGTCTCACTTCAGCCTGTTTGGATGTGGCCCAAGCTGCAGCCCCAGGAGGAGAACCTTCTGCTCCAACCCTGACACCTCCTGGGCAGAGTTCCAGCAGCTCTCACCTCACTGATCAGCAGGGAAAGACACTTTTTCTCCCCATTTGCAGCAACAAAAAAAGCTCATAAAGCAGTTGGCTGCCTGATTGCTCACCATGAACAACTCCTCACACAACCTCACAGAAAACTGTGACATTGTACACTGCTGTGGTGGTTTCCCCCATTGTAACATTGCTGTCCAGGGTTTCATTCTGTTCTCCCAAGCTGGCCTTGGTTATTCACATCATTTTGTAGCTTGGAAGAGTCAGAGCATGGCATGAAGCCCAGCTTTTCCACAATTTCTGGCCTTCTTCCCTTCAGCATGTAAATTAATCAAAAGGCCTGATAGCATATTTGCTGTTGCTTCCAGAGTCAATGAAAATAACTTGCAGAAATTACCTTGAAATCTCCAATGCACACCAAACCTTGAATGTTTTATCTGTTCTGATGACTGAAGAGAACCTACCACCTCTTCTCAGCAATGCTGTTCTAGAATACGCTACCCAGTCACACATTTCCAAGTAACCTGCCTCTCCTATAGCACAATGCTGCTCTTTTCACAGGTTGGATAAAGGCACCAAGAGCCCAGCAGTGAGGTTTTCAATAGGCACTTAGCTCTGGCCTAACCCCAACTCCTTTTGATGTCAGGAGCAGAGTTAAGTCAGTGCTATGAGTTACACTGATCATTGAGGCCTAAATTAGCTCAGCAAGTAGTGGCAAATTCAGAAGGGTCTTGACTCCTATTAACCTGTGCAGCTTCTTTTGGTCACCGAGCAATAGCATGCAGAAGAGCTTTTTTATTCTGCATGGATCATTCTGTATCAGATCTCAGAAAATGCTTGAATTACCCCTTCTCAGTTGCTATAACCTAATTGTATCTCAAAACACTGGGTCTTTATGTAACAAGTAATCCCCAGTGCACACATTTCTTTTCCAAAGAACAGATTTCCTCATCGCCAGTCTTAAAGTTGAATTTCTGGTTTTAACAAAGTCCTTTCTAAAATGCCCAGGAAAAAACCCAAACAACAGAAAGCACACTGCTGAGCTGAAGGAGAGATTTTCAGTCATACGCTTTAGGATTTTAGGACTCATCTGGATCTTTCCTGCTTCTGAAAGAAGAGAAAGGAGGAAGAGCTTAAAATTTCAATGAAATACATAATCCATTCTTTGCCTACACCCTCCCATTCGCAGCCTGCTCACCACCTGCTTTACTTTTACACATGCAGCCTGAGCTCAGCAGGGAAGAGTCTGTTGCAGTGAGGTTTTCAATACGATTGTGGGGGCAAATGCGACAACTCAATTTTGAAGCAAAGAGTGAGGATTATAAATAAAATCTGCTGAGAGTCAAGCTTGCAACCATTAACAGTGTGTTGCATGTACATGCACCTGTGTATTAGCCCACGTAGCAAGAGCTCAGGGACTTGCTTTATGACACTGGTTCTAATGGAGAGGAGCAAGCCTACTAGACTCTGACACTTTAATATATTTCTGCAACCAAAGTTAGAGAAGATTAAAAATTTTTATATATATATACCACATACACCTCTTAATCAGAGGATGGCCAGCAGAAAGTTTAGAATAGCCTTTATCACAAAGGCTCAGATATAGGCATTTATGCAGCTCAGTGATTTGCGTATTTAGGAAATCTAAGCAAAACCACCCTCCTAAAGTGAACAAAGTCTTTCTTTGCCCACTCCTCTCCTACACCTCCTTGCCATTCAAGGTATGCAACACTGCCATGCTGCCCGACCCTTTGATAATATCCTGATGAAAAAACTGTGTAATCACAAAAATGACAAAAGTAATCCACGAGGATCTGCAAAAGCCATTATTTATACAGGAAAGGCTCAGCAGATGCCGACCTTCCCTGGTGTTCTTTCCCAGCCCAATGGCAGATAATCCGCTCTGTAGTTATTAACAAAGACAGTCCTATGAGCCCAATACAGTTAAATGATTTAGCACCTCCAGGTGAAACTTTTATACTGCATCTTAATTTACTACCCGCTGGTGACCCTTCTTTTTTATCAGTCAGAACAGGATAGATTAGATCTTCCATGTAGATTTTATGTTTTGTCACCAAGGAGATTTATGATCTTAGTTGCACCTACTGCATTCAATGAGGCAAAGCTCTGTGAGAGTTGTTCTCCTGCAACGCGTGAAGCTGTAGAGCATCACACCTCAGAAAAGCAGCAACCACAATCCAGATCAGGGTTGTAGACATTCAAGAGAAATACGTTACAACAGCAAGGCTCAGACAGACCTTTCCCCTACCCTGGGAAGAGCTGGTCAGGAAGTTCCCACCAAAACAGTAACTCCTGTGGTAAGACAGTAAAAGGACAGTCTGCTTCTCAAGAGCTTGTAGCTTGTCTGAGGGACAGTACAAATGCAGGTGGGTCTGAGATAGGGAAGTTGCAGTGTATGACTGTCTAGAACTAGAAAAAGAAATTATTTTCTTGCCATGTGACATTTTCTGCAGCTTAGGTGGAAATGGATTCTGGTTTGGTTTTTCATTTGGGTTTTTGGTTGGTTTTGTTTTGGTTTAATAATAAAAAAGCTCATAACACCAAAATCCATTACAACTAGTTTGAGGCAAAGACTTGAACCTGTCTCCTATGTCAGATAACCACCTTAACCATGAGGCCTGCCCCTTGTTTACCAGTCAGGCTTTGCTGAAGCTGTATTTGTACATGCAGATAATCAGCTTGGCCACTGCAGAGTACTCCAGCAGAGCTACCACGTTCCTGTCTGGGTTTACCTCCCCAGGCACATGAGCTGTACAACATGCAGAGAGCATTTCAGACCCACTGCATAGGGCCTGCAGACATCTGCAGGAATATTGACAGGGCTTATAGATATCCACAAATCCCATCCATGTAAAAACATAGATTTTTCCAATTCCAGCCACAGAAACTTCTAGATAAGAAAAGAGGATGCATCTGAGGAAGCCTTGATGCATTAACTTTAGTCACAGTGCTCATTTGGATCAAACCACCTTATTAAAAACAGTCTTTGTATTTCAAGCTGGCATGATTCAAAACAAACATCTTTCAGTAAGGAAAAAAAAAGTCACTTTGAGTTTAAATATCCTTTTAATAAAAACCAATCATAATATTCAGCCCTTCAACTCAACCAGGAACTTCAGCTGCTGAGAACATCTCATGTTTTGGTTCCTAACAACACCAGAAAGAAAATGCTGCAGGAACATTCTACTTGGCAGGAACAACCCCCCAGATTTGTGTATATATATACAAATTATATTACCAACGTGAAAAATGGTTGGGTTAAAGTCACATACTGCATTTCCTTAAGCAGGTACTTTAAAAAAAGGATACAGGCTAATACAGACAATGATCCATTTGCATATATGGCAACCATAACATGTTTATTAAACACTACAGCACAAACCATCTTAACCTTAATTTCTGATGATAACTTGCATGTGCAAGTGCATCATTTCCTCTGCAACCTCATATTTATGAAACCTTCAGTATTTCAGTCAGCTAGCTAGCACACCTTCTCAGAAAGGGTTAATGCAAGCATTAGAGCATGCTGGCTTGTTTCTTTTTTGCATTGCAGTGCCAACACTTTCTGACCAAGGGAAAAGAAACATGACAACAGTCAGTTGCAATGGGATGGACGGGTGTCTGATTACAGATAATATCCTCATTGTTTACTAAGCCCCATCTGAGCTTCCTACAAAGAGATGAAGAAAACAGCCAAGCAGGTCATAATTCAGAAAGACAGAACTTTGCTTAATGAGAAATCTTGACTCCACATTTAATCAAAATAAGCTAGATTACGAGCAGTAGGGCAGTCTAGTGTAGAATATGTGCTATTAATCAAACATCGAATAAGCTCTGAGAACTTACTACTTAAAAAAAAAAAAAAGAAAAAATCACTATTCATCAGCAAGGTTATTAGAAATTCAATCAAAATAAAGAGCAAGTATGTAGCTTAAAAATGTGTTACATGAAACATTAAAGTTAAGTATAGTACCTGAAGCCTCAACTGCTATATATGCACATAAAATATGATACATTAAGAGTGCATCAATGTTCTTGAAAGATAGGATACATCAAAGTGAAATTTTACATCTGCAAAGTAAAGGTAAGAACTGTCTCATAGGCTATGGAACAAAACTCTTTTCTCAAAACTAGGTGAAATTGAGTGTACCTGGAAAGTCACCTCACTTATTACCCAATTATTTTAAAATCAATAGCATAGCATTTGTATTTTCTTTGGAAGTCCAGTACCATCCTGAGAAGGACCTCATCGTAATCTGATTTTAGAGTTACGCTCTTGTTTTGATGGAAGTGCCGCAGTGGACTATTTGTATTTGGTTTCAGCCAGAATGAGATTTGTGTGTATCATTCCCCTGACCAGACAGGAATAAATTAACCTATCACAGTACTTGGCAGTTGACAAAGCAAACTCCTGTAAAGCTTCTGATTCCTCATAAACATTGGGTACATCTATTCCAAAGAAGAGCTTGTTATGGAAATACCTCTGCAACTAGACACAGCACAACCACATCAGAAAGTGCTGAAGCTGGAGAGGAGCACACAAAATGCAGTTGTGCTGCTGCTGCCAACCCTGCATCGCACTGAGTCCACCCTTGGGTTTCTTGGGCCGTCACTGCCAGTCCCTGCAGCCCGCTCCAACCCATGGTACTTGACAACACTCATCTCTCCAGTGGTATCTTGCACTTCAGAGCTACAGCCAAAGCAATAAGAATTCACTGTTCTTATCTCATTAAAAATATCACTGCTTTGTGGCTGTTTTATTAACTTAAATTTAGATTGGTCAATAATTGTTTAAAAGCAGGTCTCTTCCTACCTCACTGCCTCAAATAGTTTTAAATCATCAACTTGTGGCCTCCCAGACCACACAAGTGCTGTGGGAATCGAGTCTGTGAGAAGGGAGAGGAGCTCAAACTCCAGAAGCATGAATTTCTTTGAAAAACAGAGGCCCTGAAAAAGGCATGTTTTCCAATTTCCACCTTATTAAACTGCTTCCTCTGCCTCAGTCCCTGTAGCTGATCAAAACCCCCTTTATCCTCAGTCTTCATACAAGCTCTGACTCTGCCAAGGAACCTTCTTGGTTCTTTCTGCATGACTGAGGACTTAGGTTGTTAATTTAGACCTGAGCACATGCACTGTCTTCCCTGTACAACTCCTCAAGTAAGGCTAACAAAGTCTAATGGATGGAAAACACATATGTGTATGTAGATGCAAACAGAAATGCTAAAGCTATTGCTCAAACCAATATCTTGATATAACTGAGGGATCATTTTCAATAATCTTTCTCAGTAAGTCAGAAAAAACCTCTATCATAAGTACATAAGCACAATCCGTGGCAAATATCAACCTCATTTTGCTATTTTCCATAGTATTATCCTACTAAAACATTGTACCTCATCACAAGCAACTATTACTTCATAGCATCCCCTGTCACTCTATCTTTATTCTATTAGACAGCCACTTGCTTATTAAAACCTACTCCTATAGAGAACTTAGTGACTGAATGAGATAAGCACCTTTTCCATACGGAAATCCTGATAGCAACTCTGTACCTGTGCAAATTGCAATAACATGGAAAGTGCCAGTGGACGGACACCACCCTGTGCCACCCACTTGCTGAACCTGAAGGACTGTGTCTAAAGGGGGAGGAACAACTTAATATATCTTCTTTCTTTTTTTTTTTTTGCCTCCTTACTGAGACTCTCAATTCAAATGTCACAGGTTGTGCTGCTTTATCCTCCCTACATATCTATTAAGGCCCAAACTAAAGTCATTGGCTTATTGTATAAATATCATGGCAATGGTGCTTTTCAGTTATTATTCACCAGGATCAGATCCCAAGCGAAGGAAAAAGCTCTAAATTCCTTTGCCAATTGCCAGCGATATCAAGGACCTTTTTCACACATTGATTTTTTGGTGTTATTTACTTTACAATAGTAGGAATATCCCTTCGCATGTTCCTGATATAAGAAGCTAAAGAAGTAATCTATATGAGTGTAAGATAGGATATTGAACTAGATTCCCCGAAGCAGAAGTCACTGGCATAGAGGTAATATTTCAGAAGGATGGAATTGATTTCTGACCCAGTACTTCAGCATCCTGCATTCATGAGAGCTCATATTGGATGAAAACAAGTCGATACAGGAGGCATATGAGATTTAAACAGCTATGAAGTACAGTAGGATAACAATGGATAATTTACACATGATGCTTAATAAGCAACTGCAGAGAAGTTAGCTTTTTATTTTGCCTACACCCAGTGTCGTTTTTCTTTTTCTTTACAGTTACAAAGTAAACTTAATAGCGTGATCTCGTTAAACCTAAGCCAGGACAGTAGCTCGTGCTCATACAAACCAGTCTGGGTTTAATGTGACAGTAGGCTGCCCAGCAGGACACTGGATTTCTTCTGCAAGTGCATCTCATTAGCCAGGAGCAGAAGCAACTAAGGGGTACCCAAGTGAAAATTTGTAAATCTTGCTTTTGCCCATGCACACGGCATGGGTTGGTCTGATGGCTTCTTCCCCTGGGGGGGCTGCAGGTCCTTCATTTGAAACACGCCCCTTTGAAGGATGGGTAGTTCCCCCATTGCTGAACTGGAGAAGCTGTTGGGATGCTCTGCATCAAAGTGATGTTTTCTTGAGCAGCACAATGTATCTTAAGAAAACACACTAAAAAGGAACATTAATATAGGACCATTTTATTACTTTGTGTTGCTCAAGCCTGCTTGTTTCTGGTTCTCCCTCAGAAAAATCTTGATCAACAGCAATCTTTTCAATTTCATCTCAATCTTTCATTTATACCCAAGGAAGAGAGTAGAATTTGGCCTTGCTCCAATTTGTCAAAATAATCAAAAAGGGTTTTTCTCTTATAAAAAAATCAAAGTAACAGGACTGCTCTGAATAACTTCAGTTAACAGTCAGCACTAACAGATTATTTGAAATCAAATACCCAATAATACATAAAAAGCCCTTCATTTTACCTCTTTAAGTAAGCCTATATACTAACAATGCCAAATATTGTCAGGTCAAAATATGAGACAAATTAACCCTCATTAAGAAAAAGCACCTGCAACGCAGCTACCAACTGTGAAAAAGCAACTGTTCAGATTTGCATTCGCATTGTCTTCACCCCTCATTAAACAGCCCTGCTGAATTTTGCTGATCAGTCACTGGCTGCTGGATGTTCAGCAAGAGGTAGCTCTTTGGGATCATGACAAGTTTGCAAAATCAAACTATTAACTCAAAAAAAGTAAGACAGTCTTGTTATGAAATCATCGATCCTTCCCTACTCCCTCCAAAAAAAGGAAAACTATGGAAGAAGTCTGGTTATCTATAATGAACATTTTAAATTACAAGAATAACTTTTTAGATTTTTGTTAGGGTTTATTTAGGAGTCAGGAGAAGGAAAAATACATAAAATACTGGATGAAAGTATGATGACATAAAGGGCTATAAAAATAAAGGAGTCACAAACTCCAAGACCTAATCCTGACAGAAATCTTTTCAAGCAGCTTTCACAAAGACTGATACAAAAGTTTTTGTGGAATTAAACATTGCCCTGCATTCACTTCCATCAGTTTCTAAGGGCATAAAGGTAAAAATAAAGTAATAAAACCAAAAGTGAAATAGCCTGGGCTTTGCTTCACTTTTAAATAGTGCAGTAAGCAGCACAATTGAAAGGTTATTAGACCATTTATACACTTCCAACTATATAATCTGAATGATATCAAGTTACTTGTAATGCGTTTAAACAACCTTGAAGAGATGCTGTATTTGCTTATACTACATTTTGTATACGTGGCGACTACTAAGTTTTAATTAATGATTCAAGAAATATAGAATTGAGACTAGACCTAATAATGAGGAAACATGGATATCAGACACTGTAGTGATGGGTACTAGGAGAAATTAGCTTAAGAAGCTCTAGCACCCTGAGCTGTGCTATTCCTTTACAGTGGCTTTTTCAAAGGAAGGAAGAAAAAAAAAAAGGAAGAAAGAAATCCATTATTATCTCACAAAGGAGCTTCACCCCATTATGTAAAGCTCTGGTCACTCAGACCTACATGTTGCATGTGTAACTTGAAGCACAGGAGCAGTTCCACAGACTTCAGTGAGGGCAGAAATTAAAAAGCATTTAATTTGGCTGTCCTTTGCTTCTGCATCATGTATTGCTGGTGTATAAGTTTTCAACTTATATTTAATTCAGAGCTTTTAAAACACCATGTTCTGTGTGTTCCTTACCACCCCCAGCATACTTTTCAGCATTTGCTTAGAGTTAAAATGTTAGGTTCATCTGCTAGAGGAACTTGCAAATAAGGCACCTGCATTACTCCAAGTTTGCAAACTCTTTTAGAACAAAATTGTGATTATTTGGAGAACAAATGGTCACCAACTTTTGAAGCAACAGCAACAAAAACTTGCAGCCAGGTCTGAAGTTCTGAAGCCATACAGAGAATCCACTCGAGAAGAGGTGAAAAAGAGATGAGAGGAAGTAAATGAAAACAGAGGCTTGGCTATAATGACCACCCCTCCCACAACCCAGTCTAAATCAAGGAACTGGCAACATCCAAGTTCTGCAGATGGACAGCTATGCATACCTGGCTCATAGCACTTCCATTCTATCTTTGCCAAATACCCAGTCAAAAAAAAAATAATTTAAAAATCAGCATCCTTGAGCCAAATTCATGCAGAGAATGCTCTCCAGTTGTACTAATTCTTCACAGGAGACTCATTCCTTAAATCAGAGCCATGCCACTTAGGGCATCAACCAAATCAGAGTCACTCAGCTTTTGTTGTTGTGGGCTTCTGTGTAACTGGCATTAGGCTACTAGCTGGAGTGATTTTGGCATAGACTTCGAGGCGAGGCTTGTTAGCATCACCGTCATGTTCTCCGTTGGCTGCCGATCACTGAGGTCTGCTGCACTGCTCAGCTTCATGTAACCCAACTTCTGACCTCACCTCTGGATCTAAGCCTTCCCCTAATGTTGTCTAAGGTCTAATCTTGTGATTGACTGAGTAGCTTCCAAAAGTTTGAGTTGAGAGAACAGATTGTGATCAGTTTTACATGATAATGACCACAGTGGGTCAGGCAAGAATTCACTGAAACCAACACCCTCTCCACCAGCTGCCAAGAATAGACATTGAGGAAAATGAAAAGTGCATAATGTGTATGTAGTGATATCTCTGTTTACCAGGTACACCAAACTCAACCTCTTTGTACCTCACAACTCCTCATGGATTTTTTTTCTTCTGTGCTTTCCACGCATCATATGAAACAGGAGCTGGCTTTTGGTCAGACTGCTAAACATCTACATTCGTTCCAAGCACACATCCTTATGTGCATCTCTGACAAACACAGCATAGAGCCTCCTTCACTGACTGCTACAGGAAAGATAATGCCTCACAATCCTAATTTGATTTCTTTGTGTGCATTTTCCTCCTGCAACTCAGAGCATAATTAAACAGAAAGATTTAATACTCATGGATCGCTGTCTGGAAGCTGGGGTGTGTGTAGAAATCATTGCTCTTTCATTTTCAACCTACTCAACAAATCCTGCTCGCTCTAAGTTAATCCATCAGCTGAATGGTTAAGTTATATATTATCCAGGACAAACAAAGGAAAATTCTTATGTAATTCTCCATCAAGAAGTGCTATATCTTCTGTAGCCTTTAGATATATTATTCATGTACATCTCATATGGCAGAATCACAAAGATAATGTACCAGGCATGAAAAATATATCACTGCTTATATGGTATATCCGTGCTGGAATCAAATGTGAACTGATTTTATTTAAACACGTGTTAGTCCATTCCAAAGAACTTCCAGCTGACCTACAGCATATTATTTGGAAAAACTTATACTTAGTCTTTAATCTAAAACCTTCAAGCAAGCACACCACCCGGTTGGTTTTGTGTTTAATTGTCTGCATTACTATAAATGGATTTCCCCACATGACTGACTATTGTAGAAGCACACCAGTACAGACTGAAGAGAAGCCACCACATTTTTTTCCAACAGAAATGCACTCTTTTGGATGAGATGCAAATGTATTTTCACATTTCTAGGAGGCTGTAAATCTTGCCATACCTGATTGCAGCTCTGTACTTTGCATTGCCAAGACCCTACCCTTCTTAGACCAGCAATCATCATGTAATTTGCTCTGCACTTTTCTGTGGAGCAGATCTTCACAAAATCAGGTGCCTCCATGAATCTTAACAGCTTGCACTTCAAACATGATGTAAACTACCTTGGTAATTCTTTCAACAGACATATGGACTTAGACCAGATCAATGTAAAAAAAGAAGAATATGACTCATACTTTGCTTCAGTTCAGCCAATTTGCTGTGCCACTCACCTTTATCAGTCCTCTTTGGATGAGCTCACATACCAATTCTACAAATGCATTGATGTTACTCATGTTACTTCAGGGCCTACCCAAGTCCCTTTGATCCCTGTGCCTTCAAAGGTGTCATCAGACTGTGTCTATCGAGCTGAGCTGTATGAATCTAAGGAATATAATAGAGAAAATCATGTACCTAAGAATGGAGTAATCTCTATTTCCTTGGCAGTCTTGAATTCAAGGCTGGCTGTTTTTCTAAAGTGGTATATCAGAGCCCAAACAGAAGTTATTGATCTTATGCAGAGATTGATGGGCAAGGATCCGTTGCTGTGTTGCACAGGAAGTCAGACTAAGTGATCAACAGTTCTTCCTGGTCTTCAAAACAGCTCTGAGCTATACCATTAAAACCTCACCGTTATAGCCCATGAAGCAGAGAAGCTGTGTGTGCAATCTGTGCTAAGAATACTGCAGTTAAAGGCTGGGGTTTTAAAACTTTCCTGTATCAGTAAAGAAAGAACAGCAGAAGTCACACATCCATGGTCATCTCTGCCAAAATGAAGGTCCTGCAAAAGTTGCCAAAGAGCAAAAGGGTAAGACGCAAGACAGTGACAAAGATGTAAGCAGGTAAACAGTCACAGACCTCTAAACTGACACAAAAAAGGGTCTATACAAGTTCCTGCAAAAGAAAAAAAAAAAAAAATCAATTGAACTATCAAGAAAATTAAATTAGAGGTCAGCCAAGTATCTTAGTACAAGAGAAAGCCACAGCTAATGGAGGATAAGTACTGTGATGTTATGTCTCAAAGGATATTGCTTGTTCAGAGGAGCCTGACTTCTACCCAAGATCCTGAGCAGAGCTCTGTAAGCAGTAAAACACACTCTACTGCTCAGTACCTGCTGATGGGCAGGTAGACACGTCTCACTCTGCACAGCCTCTTTACAAAATGCTGCACTGGGGAGCTCATCTTAACTCTGCTCTGGCAGCAGCTTTGGCAAGCAGCCCAGCAAAAAGGTGGGAAAGAATTGGGAAAAAGTGTTAACATACCAGAAGAACAGAGTGATAAATCCATTTATCTCATTTTCTCCCAACTGCAATGGTGACCTTCTACACGCACAGTTTGAATGTTTGTTTCCCTACTGGAAATCCCTGACAAAAAAATAAGCTTTTCTTTTGCAGAAGCTCACAAATTGAATAATTGTACCGTGTGACACATGATCCCACAGAATTTGATTCACAGGACACAGTGATTCTTTAAGGAACACAAATCCTCCACCCTCCTGTTGAGATCACAGATCAGCAGTTCACCTTGCATTTCCAGCCATGCCAGAAATGGAACAGTGTGCAGGAACCTCAAATGGAACCCTATAGAAGGGGGTTGAGTTGACATTCTTAAAAAGAATAAGTCTTCAAAATTATTTCAGTAGCTTGGGAGTTTAAACTTTTCTAAGAAGTTATGTGGCAGTTAAAAGCCACAATCTAAAAGTCAGTATAACATAAGCACTCTTGAATATTTCATCCACAGGTTGGTAACATCCAAAGTTGGATTTGGATACTATGAACTTTAACTTCATACTGGAAGACTGAAGATATTTAGTAAAGAGACCTTCATGCAATACAGCACTGAAAATTAACAAAAATATGGAAAGAGACAAGGATTTAGGATCAGATGATCAGAAAGGAATTGTGGGAGCCAACAGACACTATCCTAAAATAAAATTTGAGTATTCACATGAGCTCTGTGCTGCTTCCGTGCCAGTCATCCTAGCTCTCAGTATAGAGATTGCTTACAGCAAACTCCAAGCTACAATTTGCAGGGGTAATTGCAGGACAGTCAATTGCTAACAAAGAACAAATTAAGTAAAACAAGCTAATAAGAAGTCTCTTGCAGAGTAAGGCTCTCCCCAGCATTAAATAATAGCAGCAAGAATGGTTATCTCAGATGTCTATAGGATGCCTTTAAGTGTAATTATGGATTCAGCAGCGCCACAGGTAACAAAGCAGACCCTCAAAGCCTGCAAGTGCCACACAAAGTGTAGATGAAGAACTACCAGTCTTCATAAACCTGCCAAATACAATGGTCTGTCTCCCCTGTAGTCCATACATTTCCCAATTTTTTTTTGTTGTTTTGTTTGGCTCATTTTACCCTCCCCAACACACCTGACAGACCCTTAACAAACCCTTAGCTTCTAAGAACCACATTTCTAACACCAGATTCAATTATGTCAGTTAGTGTCTGATTAAGGATTTGTCCCCAACCATAAAAGGCTGAACACCATGTTTTGCTCTCACCTTCTTATCTGGACCAGTAGCAGCAGGAAACCAGTACAGCCCACTGGATACAGATGTACGGTCACAAATCTGCATTCAGGGATTGGCAGAGCAAAGCTAGGCAAGAGGAATACTCTCTGGCCTTTGCTGTGGTGGGTCTTTTTGTTCCTTCTTCCCCAAACCATCACACTGCTACTCTGTAGACTCAGAAACTCTCTGGTTCCTCAGCTACTGAGAAAAATCTCTTTTCTACTAGTTGTTACTCCTTGCATTACTTTAGTGCACAGGAGCTCTGTCCTGACCCAGGGTTTCCACTGAGCATGACCCTGCATATGAATGGCAGCACAGAACTACTGTGCATGCCCCACAAAAAACACCCCATTTAAAGTGGAAGTTAGGAGTCAGCAGATGCTCAGAGGATACAATCTGGTGCAGACATCCAGAGCCCAGTGACACACTACATCTGACCTCATGTTTCTGAGTCTGCATCTGTACAGTAAAAGTGGCAAGTGTGCCTGTAGCACACACAAGTGGCCCTGAACCGGGCAGCTCACAGGGTGACAAACCTGTCAGGCTGCAGGCTCCAGCTCATCGAGTGTCTGGGGTGCTGAAAAAGCTTGTGCAGGGAAAGGAGAGACCTTAGCAGCAGCTCTACAGGATGTTCAGTGAAAGAGATCTAGAAAGAAAATATTTTTTTAATTATGAAAACTCAGATTGCATCATTTATGGCTCTGTGTCACACTTTTTTGGATACCCTTCCTCACCTATGATTTTATAGGTAAAAGCTCTAGAAGAATCAAACAAATGTTCTTTAGAAGCAGAAATAACACCATCAATATGTAAAATTAAAAAATTGTAGCTAGAAATCTATGTAAATATCTATCAAAATAAAACTGGGAAAGCCTCTAAATGAACAAAAAAATTGTTTCAGATTATTAAAATTTCTTCTTAGTAACACCACTGCTATTTTCTTTACAGACAGATAAGAATTTTCCAGCTCATTGGCTTCTGTTTTCTTGGCCAGAGAAGCACAGTTTGACTGAAACATTTCTACTGAAAGCTTAATGGTTTCAATGGTGCAAGTCCTCTCAGAAATGGGATGAAACTTGTGATGCAAGAGTATGTAAACATGTGAGAAATATGTTCACTAGTCCAGGGAGACTAACTTCAGATGTACAACACTTCAGCTGTTAACCACCCGCCAAATGACTGTTCTCTTACGTCCCACTCAAACACTTCAGGGTTTTTTCCTCCTCTGCCCTGTTTTCTAGAAACTCATATTAATTAATTGGAGCAGGGACGTGAATCAGGGTCTTTCACTTGGTATGCAAGTGCTATGATTGCTAGGTAATGAAGACATGTCTATAAAGACCAGTCTTCTAGATATCAATCACTCTTCCATTCCAACACTAGAAGCCTAAACTCACACCATAGCAATGTGGGTTTTAAAATCTCAAATTTACAGATGCAAAATAATATTTTCCTGTTCCTTGTGATCTTTAAAGGAAAAGTGAAAACAACATGTTCTCTTTGCTTCCTAAGACAGCTTCATGGATCACTGGGAATTTCGCCTGCCAGATTCCTCATAAGGAGGCTGAACACGAACTGGCACCTCCTAAAGCACACACCTTGCCCAACAGCAGCAGACTTTCCAGTACCTCTAGCACTGCCATCATCAGTTCATGTACCTGCCATGCCAGGTACATGATTGCCCAGAATGGCACCGGGAATTCTCAACAGGTTTCTAAACCATTAGAACAATTCTAATGGGTGTTCTGTGGTACACTTTATATTAGTATAGCTCTAACTGGATGCAGAATATTATTTAATATACTATTTCAAAACACAAGTGTAGAAATTATGCCATTTTAAAGAGGGGAGAGGGGGAAGAGAAAAAAATCAGCAATTCACACATCAGTTCATTCTAGCTTCCAGCAAGCAGGTGGATTTTGCTTGTTTTAAATATATAAGTTTTTTCCACAAATCTCCAACCTCTTCAGACAAGCCTTGAAAGCAAGCAGTTTATTTATCTAACTGTACTCAAACAGCATCAGAGCTCGAGGTGGAGATGAAATTTAGGACAGCACCTATGTCTGATTTGTATTACAGCATGCTCTAGAGACTACAGGGCTACATAAACCCCCATCCCACCTTAAAAAATGGCCCTATAATAAGTTAACAATATTAAAGTGTTCAAATATACATAAAGAGAGTTTCACCTCATTCCTTTTTGGCAAGATATTTAAACATTAAGCAGACCTTGATGTTGCTTGTTATCTAAATTGTCTCAACATTCTGGAATCTTATTCACAACATTGTTCCAATTCTGCTAAATTTTTCCAAGTCTGAATTAATTTCTTAAGTCACCCCTACTTTACCTTACTGCCACTAAGGGGAAGATCTACAATTTTCTGTACAATACACAAGCCTGTCCAAATGCCAAGGAATTACATTCATTTAGTTGTTTTTTTTTAAACCATTGAGAAGATGCAAGCATCTGGGACAATGAATCCAAAGTACAGTATTTATGAACCTTTGAAAGAAATAGATTAAACTTCATTAGAAAAGGACCACTGCAATTTCAGCTTCAAATCCCTACCCTTCTAAGTCTCCACTCCTCCCTTTCAAACCACAGCATTTATTCTGCTATTTAATTAATATCAGATAAGGCTGATACAGAATTAGGTAGGCACTATATTCTTTTAAGCAAGAAAATCGCCCTACTATTAAGAAAAGGAAAAAGACCCTTTGGGCAACTCATCCCCCCTGCAGCACCCTGACATGAAGCCATAGCACTAAGCGTGACCTCATACCAAACAGAAGAGCCTTTCAGAAATTTTTACCTAAAGAATGGCAGTTAATTATCAATTTTGATAGCATGGACTGAAAACAGTCAGGTCTCAAACACTAGAAATGTTTTTGAAGTAGCATCTTTCTGCAGACATGACATCATGAGATTGATATTCTTGTTCTCCAAGGAGCTCAGACCTCTTGTCAAGTCTTCCCTCCTGCCAGCAGTGCATTTGGGAACGTCATGATGCCACCTGCCCATCTGCCCAGTGGAAGGCTCATGCACTGCCAGAGCAGTTGCTATGGGTAGAACTGGTTTCCATCACAGGAACATGGGGGAAGGGAAGATCTGGGCAATGGGTGAAATGCATCCTGCCAAATCTGCTACAGTTCATTTGCAACTTTCCATATCAGGAGTTTGAGGAGTGGTTAAGAAGTGCCTCAGTTTTGGCAGGTGGCATTGGAGAAGCACCCACCACATGAGTGACTGGAGGTGCTCTTTCCAAAAAGGATTTAAAACCTGTCAACTTGAAGTAGCAATAAGAAATTCAGAGCGAGCATTTTGCTGGAAGCTTTCACAGGAAAGACAAAATGAAAAGTAAAGCCTATAACTGAAGTAAAAAAAAAAAAAAAAAGGTATGTTTTAACTGTAAAAAAAAAAGCAGAAAAAATTTTCCAATGGAAGGGTTTATAGACCACAAACAAACCAGCCAGACAAAAACTACTGAACACAGTAGTAATATATTTTGTCTTTTGCATAACATGAAAACTGAAATAAAGAACACAACTTTAGCTCTAGAATTTCTATGAGCACTGAATTCTGTTATGCATGAGCAGCTGGCACAGTTACAGAAGTTTCTCCAGCCTCTTTATTCAGAGAGTTGTGTACCTGGGAACCACCTTCAGGCAGAGAAGACATCAAAAAGTGAAACCAAAAGCTTTTAGAAGAAGAAAAATATCAATATTAGAGAAGCTCAAGAAGAAGCACTTAATAGGCTACTAAGACAACAGGTTTCACCTTCAGTTTCAGGAGGATGAAGATTGTTCCTTGCATTCATTGAACAATATTATCAAGTACTTCTCAGCACACACTAGAAATAATCCAGCTGCTTTTCATGTCCTCAAAGGGACACAGGAAAGTGGTACTAACTGATGGCACAATACACTAAATTCAAAAAATACCCATATTTGGCTATATTCCCTTTCTCTAACAAAAAAAAAATGAGGGGGCCAAGACAAACAAATCACAAAGGACGAAGGATTGATGACCCATTATTGTGTTTCTGCTTCTTTAATATGTGGTGTGTACAACAGCAAATACCATTATTTCTGGGTGACTCTGGATGTACCAGGATTAAATCGAAATTTTTTTTCTACAGACCTCTTCAGCACAAATCTTTCCTCTCCTCATTCCCCACTCATCCTACTTCTCTTGCTCTTTAATAGCTTCTTTTGAAGCCCTAGCTTCTCTCATTTGGCCATTTTTAAGGAAAGTCTGTCAAGTACAAAGCAGTCACAAGAGAGATGTGTGGATTTTGTAACTTGGAAGGAAAAAAATTCTCAGGGCAAGATTTCGGAACTGCAAAATCAGTTTTTCTTGAGAGTCTGGCTTCTCATAGAGGTACTAAATAATGTAGCTTGTGTTGAGAACATCAACACTGCAGTGGGACATAGTGGCTGCTGGACATTAAAGAAGTGAACCTATGTTCCTCTATATCCAAAGAGATATAGGTTTCTTCATTTTATATGCAGGGAAATAGTTGTCATCCATTGTTTACTTGAAAAAACAAACACTTTTAGGCTTTGGAATGGGTGAGACCCCACAGTATTTTCTTTAGACTTAAGTTATTGCTCTTTAAAAGGAAATTCAATACAAGCACAGATACCTAATTAGTTGTGAATCAGGCCTATATAAATATTAGGCCATAAATTAGCCTGTTTGAAAGTAATTCCTCTGCTTCCTAAGGTCTACTGAAAAATAAATTACAATAAAATAGCACTGCACCACAGCATAAAAGCCTTCATATTTTACCAGAGCTGAGATAATGAAAGACTCAGATGTTTTAAATTCTCCTTGAGATTCAAAATCTTGGGAAATCCATATATAGACCCACATACCAGCTCCTTCATATATCGATAACAGCCCTGCTGCCACCTTCAGAACACTATTTTACTGAGTTCAGTTCAGAATTCAAAGGCTCTTAGCAGAGGACATACCCTTTCTCCTCAACTACTATTATTTTCATTTAGATCCTAAATTTAGAAGCCGGAAGAGTTCTAACAAGTTCTAAACTGGTCAGAATAGATCTGGGCCCTTGTTAGTTCAGTTGTGTCACTTAAGTGCTGAAGCATCAGTGACAGATGGAACAAGCTGCACCAAGAGAGTAGCAACTGAGCTGTCAGTCTCCAGAGGGACATTTAGCTACAGACAGGCACATATGTAGCAGGAGACTTCAAGTACCATTTGCACCACAGCATGAATCTTCATCCTGTAATGGATCTGAACAGAACTGACACTTGGCATCACACCATTCTCCATAGACCTAGGTGTTGTCTCACACAAAGCACTATAAATCTCCAGTAAGGAAAAGAACACACTTAATTAATCTCCAGCGGGATTTTAATGTTGGCCACTAGCAAACTGCAAAGTGTTAAAGATTGATCAACAGAACTGCCTTGACGACAGGTGGATTTGCCCTACTCAGAGCTCAAGCAATGATGCTTGAGTAGCTTGGCACGAGATTCTTCAACAAAAACTTCTTTCAGGCTTGGATGGGCTCTGCAGTGATAACAGTCAAAAACATGCACTTGTGCCTCTACCTCCCCACCACTACCAGTGAAACTGAAACAACTTACTTCATTCCTTTTTTAGCACATACACACAACTTTTCTTAGGTGTAAACATTACTTTATAGATATATCTATCACATGTAGCTAAATCAAATGGCCTAGGTCTGATCTGATATTGCTGAATGCTTTCTACACAGCCCGGTGCAAAGTGATGTGACATTCTAACCCAGCTCCTTCAGGGATGGTTTCTATGGTAGTCATGACATCCACCTGCTAGAAAGGTGCAAATCCAGTTACAAAAGAACTTTTATATCCAGTATTTGTACCACGTACTTACACTGATAGCCCAAGTTTCACCTATAAGAACTGGTTAAGGCTGGACATTGAATCATCAGCATTTTAAGTTACAGATCATCACAAATCTATGTGTAGGATTACAGGAAAGCAGGCTGATGCATGTGGGAATTTCTATCTCCTAAATGCTCCTACCACCTTTTTTTTTCCTTTTTTAAAATCCCTTCCATCAGGTTACTTTCAGAAACCTACTTTCATTTCGCTGGAGTGCCAATCAAGATTCCTGGGCAATGATCACTTTCACTGTGTTACCAAGTGTCAGACACATCCCGTCACATCACATCGACAGTGAAATTCCAAGTGATGAACACATCTAGATATGAATGGAACACAGGGCACGGCTTCTCAGGCTCTGCTGTGACAAGGTAGGTCATATGCTAACAACCAAACACATGGTTACTAATCATCTGCTTTGCTTCAACAGCAGCAGCATTGGCCTTACAGCCACAACCTTGTGGCACATCAAAGAACTCCTTGATCTGCTGGTTCCTGATTGTCATAAAATTTCAGTATAATCTCACTAACATCCAGCAAAATTATTCTCATTAATGAACGTAAGAACATGCAGATATCTGCAGAATCTGGACAGTAAACTAAACTCATAGGATAGGGGCTGATTTTTTTAATTAAGTGTAAGAACAGTGCAATGAAACCTCAATTAAGATCTCTAGAGGTTACAAGCATCCAAGTAATAAAGCCACAATGGTGATGTAGCTTGCCATGTGCAGTTGGCACATTAGGTCCCAGCACACCAGTTAATAATTTTGATTTACACGAACACACATGCTCACTACTGGGAAGGGTCTTCAGCAGCTCTTAATGAATGCTAGTATGTGTACACTACAGACTGTGGCAATATTCAAATCAAATTTCAAGTGAATTATCATACAGTAGCATTTTGGTCCATCTTCTGCACCCTTCACCTTCTCCTGCACTTCATTCTCCATTTACTAGAAGTTAATGAAGCTCTCTCTGGAGCTGACCTCTCCCGTTCAAGCCTGAAACCAGGGAAAGTTTATGATATATTCTAGACAAATGTAATTCATTTTTACTAGAGTTACAAACCTCATACTTAAGCCATAATCAATCTGTTTTATGAGTTTGAGTAAACTATGGTCAAGTATCAAAGAAGCCTGGATTAAAACTGTCCTGAAATTCCAGTGCTAAGTAAGACTTCAAGTATGTAGGGTAGAAGGCACAGAACTAAATCAGAAGCCATGCACCTTTTCGATCCAGCAATTTTCACCAGATTTTAGTTCATATAAAACCTTAAATGCAAAAATTAAAGTCTAGAACTACCTCACTGAAATCAGGGTGGACACAGCTTTCCACAGATCAAGCAGACATCTGAAGACCCACTTTCACAAAGCCCTATTAACCATATTAGGGTAGAAAACAACAGACCCTTACTGGGTAAATTGCTGCTGACAGTTGGAGCCTTTCCAATGAAAATGTCTTATGAGCAATAGGGACATCTCAAATGAGAAGGATATTGGAAATCCTGCTCTGAAACAGCTGCTATTTCTGATGTTATCACCCCCTTGGGAACTCACGTCCTTGCACAAAACAGATTTTGCACAAGTAAACCACATAGCTGGGTCTGGAGCACTCGGAACTGCTGAAAGCAGCTCACAGTCTAGTCTCAGATGTGCTCCATTTGGCTCCCCCCTAGAAGAACCCATGCTAGTCAAGGCTTTGGCATGAAGCTGCCCACAGCCTGACATCAAATACACTATAATGACTTCCAATGATCCTGTAAAGGGCTAAATTCTCTACTCCATCCCTCACCATTGCTTTTGTGCATAATGGAATTTGGATAACAGGATAAATCATAGCAGCCTTTGGGAAGCAGAGAGGATTTTAGCCTTCCTTAGGAAGGAATTGCTATGAGTACTGGCATGTTCCATCACCCTGTAACCAGCTTTCAGACTAAAGTATGAGGTTTCCTGTGGCTGCTTGCATATTTTATCTGTCACCAAAAGGACAAAATATATTTTTCTCCCCCTCCTTTCCTGGGTTAGTGGCCTAGGAAACAGTGTATTTAGCTTTTCTTATTATAGAGACACAATAGAATGGAAGTCTCAATCCTGTTTCCCTCTCACCCACAGCTTAAACACAATTAACTTCTCATTTGATGCATTCTTCCTGTCTGCACTCATAATGTTCCCCCAGGAAATGAGAGTCAATAAGCCCTACACAAGAGCAGAAGAGCAGGGTACTGACCAAATATTGTCTAATGCTATATTATAGGCCTATGGGGAAAAAAGTTAATTGAAGACCACAGATATCCTTTGGGAAAATGTTTAATATATTAGCTCTTGCAGCAGAGCAATACAATATAAACAAAACCCTCCTCTTTGGAAAGTGTGAATATATCACATTTGGGGGAAAAAAAACACCCAGCAAAATCCAATGCTGTTTTTATTGGTCATTGGCTACAAATATATCTAAGAAGATACACAAAGAACACACTTAAAGAATATTAACTTCAGCAAACAATTTCTGCTGTGGCCTCTATATCACCTCCATGAATTGGGAAGCACCTTGTATAGCTCAGGTGCTGTTTTAAATTTCAGGACAGTAATGACAATTCATAAGCATTTCTACATAGCTCCTAATGCTCAGTAAGTACAAGGAAAGGCTGAGAGACAGATCCAGGCTCCTGAACACTCCCAGAGTAGGAACCTTGAAAGTTTGAGCTGTTGTATCCAGAAACCAATTTCAGAGCGTCTCTCTCCCTGCCTAAATCTCCCCAGAGAGATGTACATCAGTATTCTGCAACGTCAGTATTGGAAGGTCAAAGACTAAATGGCCCAATAGCCACACATTTTATGCAGAAGAAAAGTGGAAGTTTACTGAATAGCTCACTAATTAGCACACGTTTTCAAAGGAACCAACCCAGTCTCTGTGGTAACACTTAGTAAGCCCCATGGCAAGGTTTTCCTTTACTTGTGATACTAACCCCACTGCAGCACATGCCAAGTTTAAGCACCTGCAACAAGTTTACAGAACTGTCAGCGTTTGTGTTTGAACAAAGTAAGATGTGTGTTTGAAAACCAAGTGCAATTTTTATGCCACAGGCTCCAAGAAAAGCCCAACTACACTAATCCCAATCTCTCCACTTCCTCTGGCTCCAACGAGGCATAGGCACACTGGTATCTGGTCTCCTTGGATCTCCCACTACTGTCAGCAGGAAGATAGGTGTTCAGAATTGCTCCAGAAAAGCCTGTGCTTGCTTTGCTCTGAACTGCTGGGTCACATGAGAGAAGTCGCTAAGCACACAGAGTATGGCCAGCATGTTTAATGACATGAGAGAAATTACTTAACCCAAGCAATGGGGTCTGAGACTGCCTGGTGGGATACAGTCTCTTGCTCCCTTGACAGTCCCAGAGCATTCTAAGTATCATTGGTCACTGGACCAGTAGCTATGTCTGGCACACAGGTCCCAGCCAGGAGGAAAAAAAAAAACAAACAACAAAAAACCAAACCACTACATCATCAAAAGTTGGCAGCACAGCAGAGACCTGTGAGGCTGGAATCTACAGCTACATGCACCTGCTTCTAGCCTTGGGGAGGGCACACCACACAAGCACTTCAGTGTTTATATCTCACCTTAAGTTTCAAAATTCAAGGCAGAAACATGGATCTGGAAGCTGAACTCCAAAGCTGTGTGTTCAGTGTAAGTGAAGTACAAACACAGTTGGAAAATGGCTACATATACACAGTTGAACCATAAGCTTTATTTTTAATTGACACTAACATTTTAAATCCATATGTAACATGCAGCTTGCTGTTGTTCTTACTGAACTAGGACACTGGCACTTACTGGGTCTTGCCACTAAGATTTTGTGTGCAGCTTCCCCCAACCCACTCATGCCCATACTTGTTTTCACCAACTTATCTTAGAGCACTAATTGAACAGGTATTCTAGAGGAGGAAGAAGGATGACATGGCCCATCAGGCTACTGCCAAAGCTGTCACAGCTGCCTAAATCCCAAGTCAGGGCTGTATTCTGTAGGCAATGCTACCAGCTCCAATAAACAGGTCAGCCCCCTGAGCAGAGTACTCGTAGGATTAAGAGCAGCAATAGCCAGGTCAGCTCAAAGGAACGTCCACTGTGGTATTTGTTTAGGGGCTTTTTTTAAAAAACACAAAACTACCCACACACAAACTCTTTATAATCATACATGTGTTCTTCTTCTGGTTCTTAAAAAAGCATACATCTGCAACCAGGCCCCCCACAAACTGAAACAAGAGTCATTTGTCTAGCAGGGTTTTGTGGTGGAGTACGCAAGACAACAGACACAGCCTCTATACTAAAAATAAATGTGTATGTTCACTACACTTAAAGTTTTAACTTTAAGCTTTAACTATTAGCTCCTCTCTGAATAGAGCTATCGTACCTATGATTTATCAGGCAACATATTGCTATTTACTTTTGTAATTACAAGCACCTTTTCCAACAAGGCTCAAATAATTGTTTCTCAAAACTAACCTCACATGAAAGGAGTAATGAGCACAGAATGATGTTTCATTAGACCACTAAAGAATTTTTATTAACAGTTCCATCAGATTTAAGTAGCATCTTTACTATATGCATGTGCATATGTATAGTCTGTGTCAGATTTGTCAGCTTTTGATGGATGTTTTCACTCTCAGTGTTATTACTCCTATATAGTAACACCAGCAACAGGGACCTAGTTTATTAAACCTTATGTTGCATCTGCCACAATGCCCTGGGGCTGCAGTGTAGTCATCGTTCCAAACACTATTCCTTGCAATTACCCTTGATTGTTAACTGTATACGTTCAGTATCACTTACATTTGATTGTTGTTGTTCCCAGATTTTCTTCTGATGGGCCATGCTCGAGCTTCCAGACAGTTAATGGGCTTATACAGACCATTAGAACTGAAATACAAAGCAAAAGTTACATTAATAAAGCTAATAATGGATTCAAGTATCAGTGATAACAGACTGAAATTTTTTGGTCACATGTTTTAGAGGCAGCAGGTTGAAAACCTGAATTAGTGGAGGAAAAAAAATACCCCCCAGCCTGGCAGCACCAGGCGAGCAGTCCAGCCTTCCTGTGCCAGCCAGCCCCTCAGTGCACTCAGGCTGCGCCATCCCTCCCACAGCCAGCATCCTCCTCCTCCATCCTACAGCTATCAAGTGCCAGAGAAAAACCTCAAGATAGGTCTGAGGCTTTCAGTAACATCACAGTCAGTGAATGCACTTTTGTGGAAATGCACACACTTAATGAGCACACACTGAAAAAGGAGGGGAGGGGTCATGTCTGTCCTTCACCTCTGAAGGGACAAACCTCCAGGAACGTATCAGTGAAGAAGGAATACAGTGACTTTCTTTTCTTGGCTGCTGCATCACTGTTCGAGCATATATACCACAAAACCAGCTCCTTCCAAGAGAGGACTTGCCCGAGGTGTCCTTGGGACTCAAGAATATTGAACATGAAACTAACCTGGCAAGTATCAACACAAAGCACAGCATGAAGGCTAAAGACTAAGTGGTCCTACAAGAAATAAGGCAAGGCAAAAGCAGCCACTGCTCCACAGAGAAGCCAACTTCAAACTGCAGAGTAAAGGGAACAAGCAAGAAGAGAAGTCAGCCCATCCAGCGTTCAAATGAAAGTTGTGGAGATGCTTTGCAGCAGCAGACAGAACGTGCTTGCTCATCACTAGGTCTGGCAGCTTAGCCCAAAACAAGGGTGAGAATGAGAACAGAGCTTTGTATGAAAACACTACTCTGAAGCACTGTGTACAAGCTTTTATTTGCAGTAAAGTCCCTGCAAGCAAACAGCAAGAACAGGGAAGAGTGGAACTAAATAACAGTATCTGCTTTCATTGAGTCAGTAAACTCTTCACCATAAGCTAGCTAAGATCACACCTCAGGTACAGCAAAGAATCAGCATCAGCCAGAGACATGAAAACAAACATCTGCCACTATCAAATTATTCTGTCAAGTTATGCTCAAGGGTTGATTGATGCACTTTTAACATTAAATAACATTAAGCTTGGAATCTCCAAGATACAGTCATCATTCATCAAACTTAAATTTTCAAATCAACCAGTGTGAGATTAATTAATAAGGAAGCTGTCAAGATCTCTTTGTGTAATTATTGTTCTGCAGCAATTAAGAAGTAAATTTACATTATTTGCTAAAAGATAGGCAATTGCTAAGCCTATTGCCAGTAATAAATCAAGTTCTCTTTAAGAAATTGTTAATCTTGAATGTAGACAGTTGCATAGCCATTTATTCCTATTTTTTCTGAATACACTTGCCTTACCGAGCACAGTGAGTTTGTGTATATTGAACACAAAGGCTGAGTGATTTCATATTCAGAACAAAAAGAACTTTGTAGTACTATCAGAAAGATCATAGCAGTCTCCTAAAAATAAATAGAATAATTATCTATTAAAGTAATACTAACAGACAAGCAAAGATGGTCTAAAAAATATCAGGAGACCAAAAGCATAAATCATGATTACAACCCACATAATCTTTGACCTACACACAAGCTACAAGGTTCAAAGGTAGCATTGCATTATGTATTTATTGCTTGCCTAAGCCATTATTCACCCATCTTCGTTTTAAGAGGCAGGTATGATGGGAGGCTCCTACAGGGAAGAATACATCATAAAATCTTCTGTAAAAAGGATGGTACAGCTAATTTATCTTGTGTTGTCTTCTTCTCAATTTATGACATGGCAGCTTTCTACAAAATGAAGATTCACAATGCAATGCAAGAAGAGAACAAAGTGCAACCATTCCCAGAGCAGCCTTTGTGTTCTCCATAGTCCTCAGAAGACCTGCTCATCACATGGACAAATGAAAAAAAGCAAACAATACCACAAGGATGGTAGAGACATGAGCAACAAAGCACAAAGCTATTCCAACACCAGTTGGACACTACAAACCAACACATCTACATCTAAAGCAAGACTGAATCAACTAACCTGCCCCTTTGGACACCAGGATCAGGTTGTCTCGCACCCCCATGAGCACCCACTAGTACATCAGAGCAAATACATCCCAAAACACATCCAAGCCTTTAACCACAAGCATTCTGCGGTCTCATTCCCTTTCTCCTGTGCATTTCTGACAGTGCCCTGCCTTCAGTGAACAGTGACTTCAGCAAGGTTGAAGTTTCCTATATATCAATAGGAAATCCATGAGTAGTGTAACTGTTTTGACAGCACTCTGCTGGTTTTGACCATTTGTTCTACAGCTCTGAAGTTCTCAAAGGTCTGTGTGGGCCCTCTCTGGGCCATGCTGGAGAAGTTACACCTTTGGAAGGCATAAAGAGAGCAATACAATATCAAAAGTAGATCTTCACAGCACTCAGAGATCTAGCAAGACAGGAACTCTGTTAGATCCAATAGATTCCAACAGGGGAATCTTTTTTAAAAGTAAATCCCTAAGCAAAGTGTCATGTTTGCTAAATGAAACTGGTCACAATGTTCTCCAGAATTGTTTGTATTCCTTGAAATCAACAGCAGAGTGATGTTCATCTTTTGCCAGCTCATGTGAGGAGCCACCATCTTGGCTGGTGACATACCCACCCAGCCACAAAAGGATGTGGTTTGGTCTTTACCTTCAAGCTCCTTAAGAGACAACTTTCCTTTTCTCTGTTGATCATAAGAGTCTTCTTATGAGCTGCTTCACACAGGAAGAATGAGACAACTTTTGACTATATCCCATGGAACCCAGGGTTGGTTTAATTGCCTAAAGCCAAGAACTCGTGTCTTACGAGGAAAAATTGAATTCCTGACCATTCCTTTGCTAACATTTAGCTCTTTCCAGTAATACAAGAAAATCATCTACCAGACACCTTAATGCAAAACATTCACAAAGAGCATAAAAAATACTGCAACCTATGCATGAATGTGCATTCAGTTTCTTCTATATCCAACTCCAACAGAGGCAGCAATTTCTGTAAAAATGAGTTTTGCTGCGTGGTTCCTGGCATGGTTATCCAACATGCCCTCAGGCGGTTATTTGTAGTATTTACATTTTTTACCAACTTATCAAGAGAAAATCCAATTGTTCCTAATGACAGTCACACTGTGTGTCTCCCATTCTCAGATATAGGAAAGTGTTTATTATCCATTTGTAGTAATTAAGGCACTGATGTTCTATGGATCCATAAAGCCAACTTCATTAAGCAAACAAAGGAGCTTTTACTCCCCCCTCCCAAACTTACAACTGTAAAAATGTTTAAAAATAAAAGCTCAACTGTAACATGTAGCATAGTTTGAAGAACAAACCTGCAGTATTGGCAAATCTAAATGATTCTTTGAATTGGAAAAAATAAAACTATTGTCTGTAAAATAATTACTTTTCCAGCATTAGCTAGAAAGAAGCAAAATTAGCTAGCTGGAAACTGGGTGTGTTTGACAGTATCTGTCTTTCTGTATTTGATCTTTTCTTGTAAAATGATTAAGCAAGCTGCTTTTTACAAGTTCAAGGCCACATATTATCAGGGGAGGGGGATCTCCTATACCCTTTCAGTGATTTATCATCATTTGTTTCCCATAGATTAAATACAATATTGGGCCAGAAACCAGGAGCTGCTGTCAAATGCCACTGCTTTTACCAGGGACTTGCTGGACAGTAATTCTATTGAATGAGAATAAGGTTAGCAGCCAAATGACTCAACCAAGAAACTGCTTTAAGAAACAAAGTAAATAAACACACTAGACCAAAAACCCTGCTGGCAAGTATATGCAGGGTGGTTTAATTACTGAGCTTCCTGGCTCTTTACCCCCAAAAGACAAACCCCACTGCTCATACAGCAGAACACCTCTGACATGACCATTCATGAACAATTTTGTTGTGCTCACACGACACTGTGTGTTGCTTTACTTTGGAACATGCAATGCTCTAGGAGCCTCATCAGCAAAACTGCTCACCAATTCAAGCTACAGCAACAGAGTCCAGTTGTCATTGTCTCTAATTACAGGACTAAGCAAGTTATCAGAGTAAGGTGGAGAACCAGGATTGGAATACAGTACCTGCATTAAACAAACATAACCAAATCCACTGCAGCCAGTGAGACCAATTGGAAGCCAATGTACACATGGCTAAGTTAACTACCAAGTCAGTACCTTAAACCTCCACAAACAGGCCACACGCCTCTGCCACAACACATCTGTTAGTACTTCAGAGGACTAATAGGACTCTAGAATGTTATCATCACAGGATCTTCAGAGAGGCTACGCAAAATCCCAGAGCCAGAAGTCCATGGGAACACTTGCATTAAACTTCAGGTTCATTCTACATCAACTTGACTCTCTGTAGAAGCACTGCACAACCACACAACTTTCACGCAAACAAATGTTATTACTTCTTACTCCTGTGGAGAACCCCCAGGCCACTGGCATTCCTCCAGAAGAAAAACAGCTCTTCATTTCTTGAAACGCTATCTTGCTCTACATCAAGTCCTATTATTTTTTGTCTCTTGGTAGTGCTATAGTTATCCACTGCAACACATGTAAAACTGGGACTAGAATATTTACAAGTATTTTTTTCCCCCTCAGCCATGCAGTAAAACAAATTTTTTTCCTCTGCAAATCCCTCCTGTAAGTGCACACACAATTTCAAAAAATGGTCACAGTGATTTTGTTTTCCTGCAGAGCTGGAAAAGGGGGGAGTTCAAGTCTTGTCATGGCAAAGCGTTTAAGTGAACTGTTTGAAAAGGGTGTCTTGCTGGAGCTGTAAGAAGTTTTTGTGAAGGTGATCAAATCCCAGCACGTTTGGATTTCGGTGTAGTATGTAAAACTTGGACTGTGTTTTCTGAAGTTCGCAAATCTTCCAGGCAGATTTGGGCTTCAGTTCAAACATATCTGGATTGATTTATATTTTGTTTGAAATGATGCCCAAAACTATGATTAAGGTTTTCACCAAACCCCTCCATTCAACTCAATGGAGTGGTCTCATTTTTCCAGCAAGATGAGTCCTAATGCATTCACTCTACAAAAGGAGGCAGGCATGAAGAGAGCTTCTCCACAGTATAGAGAGATGTCAAAAAAAAGAGGCCCCAAAGACAATTAAGTACAACACAGCAGTCAGCCCAAGGGTCAAGAAGTGACACAGTAAACCAGCTCTGCATACATTTCTCCTGATTAATATTCCAATTTAAGAGCAGCTCACGCTTCATCTTTCAGATTTAAGCAAAGTACAGTGGAAGAAAGAGGTCTGGTACTGGGGAAGGCACTTTCACAGCAACATTCTTATTTTATTTTTCTCCTTCAATAATTGAGGGTGCAACACACAATAAAACCATGTGCTCGGTTGGAACAAGTCAATATAGCACTGAAGCTAACACTGACCTACACCAGGAGGGAACTGTTGGCCAGGGGTTTACCCCTACTACAGAGGTGGTCTCGCATCTTTTAATCATCTCCCACATTCTCAGTTAACACCATGGTCAATCAAACCTCAAGGAAAAGGAATATTGTAGCTCCCATCCAAGGAGTGAAAAGTCTGGGACCCTCCAGGCTGAGAGGGACAGGGCAGGCGCTACCATCTGCTGCACAGGTTCTACTTCAGCAGCTTGGTAACACCTTCTCTGTTAACCCCACCTCCAGCCTAATGGATCCAGATACCACATGGTACACTGACAGAAATAAAAACGTCATCCTGATTTCATGTTTGATTTTAACGTGCAAGTTATGGCTAATCACACATAAAAACCTTTCAGTATCTATCCCAAAAGAGTTTAAGACCAGCTAGTGAACTCCAGGGGTGATGGTGAATATAACTCAGATTTTAGGACCCACTCCAATTTTCATTAAAAAAGAAATCTTCAGTATGAATGGGACAGTATGTTTAGGACTTAACTGTTTCTTCATTGCACTGCTTCATAATATGCTGCCAAAAGTCACAGTCCGTGTTATTTTATTTTAAAAATCAAAATCTGTTTAGCATTTTAATGTCATAATGCGTGTAATGCAGCAGAAGCTGAATTACTAATTATCTATTTATATGAAATTTTACTGCCGTGAAAAAGGTTATTTGCATATATATTAAATACAGTTTACTCTGAGAACTGCAGGAAAAGTGATGTATTAATGTTCTGTAACAAAGTTGGATTTTATAGTTTCAATACATAAGGGGAAAGGAACCCAAACTGAGTTTCTGCAATACCTAAAATAACAAGTTCTTCAATTCTGACTGAAGTCTGTAAACATATTAAATGCAGATAAAACACAGTTTCAAGACATTATTACTGTATTTCAACTTCCCTTTTTAAAGCACTATGTTGCATTAAGAGTCTTTGCAGCAGACCAGGGGTGAGGTAGTTTCAGTAATGTTTGTTCACAGCAGTCACTCCAAAGCAAGATGGACTATACATAGAGGACTACTCTGTACTAGCCCCCACTATGAATAATGACACCCGAGGTACATAACTACTGAAGATCTTAGGGCATTGTACCAAGGCAGCACACATTGTTTCCCTCTAAGCAGAAATAAATTATATTAATTACTCTTGCACAAGAAACCAGGGAGGGTCACCTCAGCAACCAGCCTGCCAGACAACAATGCACTGAAATGCTCATGGTGTCCATTCAATCCTGGTCAGAGGGATGCACGTGCAGGAGACAGACACACATACAGAACTGCAGTGACATCAGCCTCTACAAAAAGTTTGTGTTCTTCCAGAATAAGGACTACATCTGTGGGGTACATGCTGGGAACTAAATATCCAAGTCATTTTATGGCTAGGAAGGTGGCTCAGGACTAAGAGCACCTCTGACTGCATCTCAGCTTCAATACTAGGACCTGCAATTCTAGACAAGAAATTCCACAGTGCTTAGAATAAAACTTGACCCCTCAAAAACCTCATCATCTCTGCAGGTGAGCAAAGCTCCTAGTGAAAAACTGAACATGTGTCAGAATCAATGTGTTAACAAAGATGTTGAGATACATCCAGTGTAAAAATGAGTAATTAGTCTTAATTGCTGTACACTTCCTAAGGAACAGTCCAAGGTTCACATGGAGAAGAGTCAATATAATTCTTCTAATATCTCAGCTGCAGTGCAATGAACACCTTTTCTAGCCTCCAGCAAGTCATTTAAGGAACAACTGGGTTTCTACCTGCTCACATTTCTCAGTGTGGATATTCCCCTTCACCTTAAAAGTTCACATTCATATTAACAGTATTCTACCTCAGTCATTATCCAAGTCTACCTCACTGACACCCTGTGTTAGGTGCACCCATCACAGGAAGGGAGATGGGACCTTCCTATGTCACATTCTTTCTCCCTTTACAAACTGACAAGTGATTTATTTTTTTTTTTAACCAACCTTCACACTTAGATATATTTATGTACTGGGTCCTGATCAAGTCACATCTTTATAAATAGGAAAAGAAACACTCTTATTCTTAAATCAGAGATAAAAACCACACCTGCTTTGCTCAAATGCTCAGTGTGGCATCGCCACTAACAGTACTTAGGAACATAACCACTCAAATTATTTGCTATAATGGTGCCATGATATAGTTCCCAGCAGAATTAGAATTGCTGAATGTTACAGTCTCCACAAGGAAGGAAATGCTCGTGTGGTGCTTATGTGAAAATTCACTAGGTTTCTACTCTCAAGGGAATAGTTTCCTCCTGTGATAATACTAAACATAAAACACATTGAGTTTTAGGACTGATGAAAATAAAATTGGTGTGAATAAATGATTACTTATATAAAAATGCACAGTCAGGACATCTACTACATATGTAAGACCATAAAATTAACTATCTCACTTCGTTGCCATAGCATACTCACTACAGCTATTGTCTGTCTGTGGTCACATGAATTTGTCCTAATCATCTAGAAGGATCACTGCCTGAACAACATATTTCATTATTTAATGGAAAAAGAGATAGAATTGCTTTAGGAGACAGCAAGCTGTCACTTGTAGACCTGCTCAGTTCATTGAAAGCTGTTTGTTTTCCCTTTCCATTTGAGACTATGTCACCCAGTCATCACTTGCATCATTACGAAGGTTTTAGAACAAAGGAAGCCAGTTTTCCTGAGTATGTTTCAGGTTTGTTTTCACTGAGTGGTCTCCCATGCAAGTCACTGCCCCCTCTCTTCCTCACTATCTTCTCAGTTTCAACTGAAAATTCTCAGGTAAGGGTCATGCTAGAGATGACAGAGATGTTATGACACAATCTACTTTGGAGACACAAGGTAATGCTTTTATAAGCATGCTAATGACAGGCTGTTGCACTAATGTGACAAGGGCTCAATGTTATTTTTAATAAAGGTTCTGGTTCCTCATTATTTTCTAAAACCATATCAATTTAAAAGGGAGAAATGGGAAAACTACTAATGTCTTAACTTGCAGTCTACAACTGAAATATGTTATAAAACCTTCCTTCAAATTGACAGTCACTATTAGAAAAACATACTGTACACAGAAGTTTCTGGAAGGCTGAAGATGATCGCGACAGTTGCATGGACAGAGGTAAAATGCTTTTGACAAGTTTCTCTGCTAGAACTTGATTCAGCAAAGCACTTCAGCATATGCTCGTGAGCTTTGCTGAATCAGAGCCCAGAAGTGATACCCCTTTTGACAGCTTCCTTATAGCTGTTAGAAGTTAACTCTCTTGTGGGGACCTCTCCCCTCCCTCAGGCTCATGATGGGACTGACATATGGTATGACATACCCCTGCTGTGCTGTGGGACTCCCACCTTACAGGAGGACAGTGTCCATTTGCAAGTGGCATACGGCAGCAGATGCACGTGGCTCTTCCTCTGCATTTCAACCACCTTCTGATCCAGAGCAAACAGCTGAGAACTAACACCACTGTGACTGCTAAACAAGGATTATGGAGCTACTGCTTAAAAACTACTAAACAACTGCCTTAAAAGCAAAAGCTGTCTAATTCTTTCTTGATGGCATTTCAGTAACACCATTATTGATGGGCCTGCCCACTGCTTGTTGACAGAACTGGTTATTTTGACAAGCATAAAGAGAACCTTCAACTAGCTGAGTAGTGACTGCAAGTTGTTTGTATTCTCCATTGTGTTATCTTCTGCAAGTATATGCTGAAAGAGTTCATCTGGTGGAGCAGACTCCCAAGACTCTCTGCAGTGTGTCAGTGTTCAAATGAATTTGCCCTAGTATCTGAATTTTTCATGAAAAAAAATCTCCTATTGAAACAAACATTGCCTGCTCATGCACATAGAAAGATTCAAACTCTTCCCCATCTCCCCCCCTCTCACTTCTATCATCCCAACACTAAGTTCTCTCCAGTAGGTGACTTCCACAAAGGGAAACAGTTTGATGTGACAAACACTTGCCTGCGATGCCACGCTGTGTGTGCAGGACACTGCTCTCTGATCCAAGCTGTGTGCCACCCTCCTGCTCTCAGCCCAGCAGACTGGAAGGCAGAAGGACCAGTGAAGTAGCTGATGTTCAGGTCAGTAATATACATGAGTGCTGACAGCTGATTTGATCCCAGGCACCACAAACATCCCAGAACTCTAGATTTGCGGTTGTCCTGAGAGTTTGTCAAACAACACGTCCCAAATCAGCTACCTTGCCTTTCCGTCAGCATTTTATCCCTCCTCTCTATGTGCTTCCTTCCCTGACAGACCCAGAGTCAGGGGATATCACCAGATCACCACTGCTCTAGACCAGTCCATGCAAGACACCCGATGCTCCCACCATGGCCTGTTACAGCTGTAGCAGTTGGGGTCCCCAGCACCCCTCACTTGCAGGCATAATGCTAAAGTCTGAAGTTTTTAGTCCAGACTGATTCAGTGTTTGTAACTCACAGAACTTGTCTTAGAGTCTGCTTCCTAAAGAGACTACAGCTAAGGCTGTTGGAAGATGTGCTTTACACTCCCCAAAGCAAGACTTAAAAAAAAAAATCTCTATCTATTGATCAAGTAGTTAACCATCAAATAATACATTTTACAGTCTAAAGAGGTGATTTATAAGGAGATCTAAAGAAACTATAAGAGGAAATAATACTGTGACCTATTGCTTAACACTGGCAAGTCAACACACATAATACTTGTTTAAAGCCCTGGCTCGTTCGATCCATGACAGTAGCCCTTATTGAGTGGCTGAAGCCCTCAGGTACAGGCTGGAGTCTCATCCCCCACCACTATCCCTTAATACCTGTCCAGATACAGCACTCTTTTTGTGCTATCATTTTAATGGAATACTAAAAAATAACAGTTCACTGAATGCAAGATTTACTATAACACATAAAAATGGAATGACAATAAAGTCATCCACATAAATTAAGCGAGAAGCCCTGTAATCTAGTCTGTATCAATGCTGTCTTTTCTCTCACGTCAATGGCTCATTCTTCACCTTCTCTCAAGTACAATAAGTTACTATTATTGGTAAATATTTATATTCAGTTCTGCAGCATCAAGATACTGACAGTCAATATAAGTCTTCCAAAAAACATTCCCATCCTCCCCAGACAACCCAAATATTTATCATATATGTCTTTCTGAAGGCTTACGCCTTTTTGGGAATGAGTTTTAGGATTATCTTTATTCTTGTCTCAGCAACTTTTAGCTAAGAAAACTAGAACAAATTAGGGCTCTGGTAGTCGCATACACACCAGCTAAAATCAATAGCTTTAATTTTCACATTTAAACCTACAATTTCCATCTGACAGGCTCAGCAGGTTTTAATGCACACAACAATTTACTTTTAGTGTTTTAATTGTTTTTAGTCAATCACTTTTATTGCTTCTCTGCATCTGACTAAACAAATTAATAGAGCTATGCTCATAAATGATTACTTTGTGAAATGGCTTGATAGATACATTTGCCAGTTTCACCTTCAATTACTGACAACATTAGTAATATTTATATCAAAAGGTACATTTATCCAGGTTTTATAATTAAGTGAGCAACATGAACAGCAATAGCAAAAAAAACAACCCTCCAAAACAAAGAAAAAACCACAACCTACCACCAAAACAACTATTGCATGAGCTCCAACAGCATCAAATTTCATCTCTCTAGCAGTATCCCCCAGGCCAACTGAAAACCAGCAAGACTTGCCTGCATCGCTGGTGAACCCTTCTGGATCACAGAGAGACCATCTACTCCTGCCTAGATTCCTATAGGATCTTCTGGTTGAGAAAAAAACATACAAAGCATATGAAACTTCATGGTCAGGATGACATTGCTACAGGGCATGAAAGACCTTGGTCAAATTCCTTGTTTTGTCCCATGGACAAGAGCAGCAAGAGTCCAAATTCCAGAAGAGACTTAGGGGTCCATCCTTGTCCCCACCCAACCCTGCTCTTGGTCAGCTCAGAGGTGGGTCGGGTACAGGAACATCAGCTCAAACACAGTATGTAAGCAATGCCTCTTCCCTTCAGCAGAGATAGACATGGTCAAAGTAGGAAAATTTACCAATTTACTAATCAAAACCATGACAGTTCCTCAAAGTTCTCCTCCCCACCTTTACAGAGCATATTCTTTTTTCCAAGTAGCCATCAGAGTACTAAATCAGCTGCTGCTTTTGTATAAGAGCTAAAACTGCTTCTGCACTGGCCAAAACTGCTGACATCAAACTGGCTTTTCATTTGATATTCCTACATAATATCACTCGTGTTCGATTTAAACCTTCATTGAACACACGCTCTCCAGCGGGCTGGGTCTTAAGCTGTAGGAAACTGATAAACTGTACAGGGTGGTAAAACAGCTTTTGACTATTCTTTTAGAAACCTGCGTAATATCTTATATGAAAGAGCCCTGATCTCTGGCTGAGGCTGCTAGGTACTTCATGAATATAAACCATATATATTAATCCTTTTGGTCCTTAAGCTACCAAGCCTCCACTCTACTGGAACAAGAAAAATCATGAAAAGCTTGTATGCCAAAAAAAAAAAAAAGTGTCTTACTACACATAAACTGCAAAGAACAAATCTGTTTATTTCTTGAGGTTCAGGCAAAAATAGAATTTAGATTTAGTTTAGTATTTCTGTATTCCTCGAATTCATTCTAGTTTAAATACATATCATTTTAAGTTTCTTGCTATTAAACAGCTCCTTGTTCCTCCAGCAGCTTTCCCTGAGCCACCCCTTCCCACAGGGAGGTAACAGCTGCTCCCTAAGCCTGGCTTTTTATCATCAGACAGAACAGCTCTCACAGAAATGTCCAATTGAGGACAGACACCTTGCTTGGATGAGCCACCCCAGAGCATGTCTCTTGTTCACAATTTTTCAATAAAGAGCTAAGTCTAAAAAAAGGCTAAATCAACAACTCTTCAGTCACAGATTACCCAGGTTGCTGCTATTCAGGGCAGAGATGAGCAGATAAAGCCAGAGGTGACAATAGCATATCCACCCACAGCCCAAATATCCACTTTGATCAAACACAGCCAGCCCTCTCCCACCACAGCAGAGAGAAGCGACCAACAGGACCAGAATCACAACAGAGCTCGGGCACATCTGTATTCCTGGGCACATCTGCATTCCTGTGGAAAAGAACTTGCAAAATCATCTTAGCTCTGTGCCCTGTGGGGCAGCTCTGCAAGGCAGCAGCCTCCGTTCGTTTTTAAACTTGCCTTGTAATGGCAACAAGCTGCAAAAAGTCATTTATTTTGCTGCAGGCCAACACCCTGGGATGCTGGCCCACAAAACCCTTTGCAGAGAGATTGAAATGGCAGCCAGGAGTGACTATGAATTGCTTTGTACAAGACACACATGTAATGTTGGGCTGACTGATGACAAGTTCTCACATGGCCCAGTTAGAGTATATTTCATATTTCTATCAACTAATGACATCATTTCCTAAACACTGGTGAAGATTAGTGGTGCAATATGACTTCAAGGGCTGATTCTCAAATAAGGGTATGGTAGCACTTCTGCACTAATGTACATGAAACAGCCAACATGATGGAGCTTCCAGCTGATCTTGATCAGCTCTAAGTGACAATGTTTTGCTGCTTCCCTCCACACACACCAGAGCAAGCTGCTCTTCAATAACTTTCAGAAAAGGTCCTTGACAAATAGAATCCTACTTTGTGTGGGCAGTTAAGACCTATTGAAACACTGTTCAAGATCACACATTCTGCAATAATATGTGAATGTTGCAATGAGGCCTTACTGTGCTAGCCACAGCATTCAGAAAAAGCCTGTAGGTCCCTGTCAAGACAGTCTGAATAAATAGGACAAGCAGGAAATGAGCAAATAATATAGTTTGCCCCAGATCACTAGAAAGTCTATGTCATAACCAAGAAGCACATACAGATCTCTTGATTCCCCATGTCTTATTTTCAAGACCATACTTCCTCACTCTTTAAAAAAAAAAAAAAAAAAAATCAAATCAGAAAACCAAAACACCTTAAAAAAGCACAAGGCATCAGCCTATAGCATTACTCTATCAACAGTTACTCTACTTGCCCTACAGCTACACCAAGGATCAGCCTGCCCCATATGTTCAAGCTGGGGACAGAAATCAACACTAAAACTTCCTGAAGTTTGAGAGGTTCACTGCTTGGCATGATCTTTCCTTCCATCCTATCTAGAATGGAAAAGATTTAGCATCCTGTGCCATGCCAAGAGAGCACCACCACCCTAAGCACTCATTGCGCATCTACAGAACTGTTACAGGGTCTGTTCCCAACACACACACAAATCCCCTCGGAACACGCTGCTGTCTTCCCTTCCCTGAGCTCTCTAGCTCAGCAACTCACACGTATCACACCAGTTGTTTTACAGCAGCTAGAATAGATAAGAAAGAATCACATCCTCACTATAAATCATACCAGCCCACTGTAATTAAACACATTCACATTCTGAATCCCAGAAAACAGACTTTGCAGCAATACAATTGCTGCCTGCATCTACCAAATACTCCGGTGCTGCCCTTCAAACGTGCTTTCCATTTACAAGCACGCAGAAGCTACTTTACTGCCAGTTCCTCCATTGATGGCACATTTTATTGACCAAGTACAGCTGAGCCACCTAAAGCAATTTCAGCTACAGAATAACCTTTCACACAAGAAGTTAACCAGCTCCTCTGTCCATTTGCTGTAGATTTAGATTAGCAACTACCACACAGAGACATTCAGATCCTTTGCACAGCCTCGTGCCAGTCGGCGGCTAAGGACCGGGTAATGTTTTAACAGTGTTTCAGGCTTTGTTTGGGGAAGCAAAGCCTTCCTTACTCAGAACTAAGAGGTTTGGATCTACTGTCTCATCTACCTACACCTTTCCTCCCTGATCTCCAGTTTCCCCGTTCCTTTGTCTGACCCCTCTCCTGCATTATTTTTCTCCTTACACTTCTACAAAGATTTAGTTTAAATAATGCTGTCTAAAAAACAAAGCAAACCAAACTGACCAGTCTTGCTGCTAATTTAAGAAGCACCAGATGTACACAAGTCTATCTAGAGTGAAACTAACAGCTGCTTGTAACAACCAGCCAGCCAAAGGGAGGCTGTGCAGCCACCATCGCACAAGTTCACCATCAAATAAATACTTTAATTTTTAAAGGAAGCACACATCAAAAATAATAATTAAAAAATCACACTTTAGAAATTTGGTTGTATAAAACATACACTCTGTATTACTGATGGAAGAAATCACCTATTTTAAAACTTGCCAAGACCTGGAGCTCCCCATTAAAGAAACTTTCTAGGAAGAGACAATTTTAGAAACAACTTTTATTGTCAGGCTTAATTCTGCATTCCTGTCAAGTCTGTCCTTCAAGTGAGTTTGCCTGATCAAAGACCTCACGGTTGACCTCTCAGATTTTGTCCATAGATCACTCAAAGTGGTAGTTTACTACCAGCTGCTCTTAACATCTGTCCAGTGCTCACTGTCCTGCCCTCTTCAGTTTAGTCTGTGCTAAATAATTCCAGGGGTGGGTGGGAAAGGGGGAGAGCCCATAGAGCAGCACATTCTCCCACAGACTCGCACACAAAGCTCACCCCACATCAGGCAGTCTGATGGAAGATCAGCTCACTAACATCTCTATGAGTGTTAGCACCAGGAAGAGGCTGCAGCAGTGCAGCTGAGTCTGGAATCACACTGCAAGTTTCCAGAGAAACCACAGACATCCACAAACAGATACCTACCACAGGAAAAGATACAGCCTCACATTATCAGATCACACGGTTCAGCTCCATTCTCAGAGCAAGGGCACATGCAGCAGAGGAGCACCAGCCACCACAGCTAATGGCATGCCACGAACTGCAGAAGAACGATGCAGATGCAACAGAGATTTACCCCTGCAGAATGTGCCACACAGGGAAATTATTTTAGCCGTGAGAGACTGGCTGACTTATCTCAGACATTTTAATTAATCCCATGCAAAAGAATTCAGCGCTCCCACCTAAGACCCTTTTACGGTTCACAGATCAAAACCAGTTTGTCTTAGGGTGTACACACAAGCAGAAGCTACTGCTGTCCCAGATGAACTTTCTCCACAGCTCAGTGGGAAAGGGCAATACCTGGTCATTTATTCCTGCAGGTTGGGAACTGACCAGAGGCACAGTTAAAAGTACCACTAAAAAGAAATCAAAGCCAGATACTACACAGAAAATTAGAATCAATCAATACACTACTGGCCATGGCCAGAAAAGCACAAAGCAAGGGCAGTCCTTGTGCTCCCAGGGCAGCCTGCACCAGCACATCCAATGCTGGGAGACTCCTTTCTCCTCACTGGGCAGCTGCTGTAGTTCACTTCCAGGGAGCTCAGATACTCCTTGTGCTGCTGTTTTGGAGAGCACAGGTGGATCAGATGGCCTGGAAGAGAGCTCAGCTGTCCACCTGCCTATACTTTTTAGCTCATCTGCACAATATCATTTATTTTTTATGCTCTGTGGTAGCCACACAGGTCTTTTGGAATCTTTTTTTGTGCTTCACCTCCCCAAGGAGGTCACCTAATACTTTTTTTCCTGTGTAACACAGTGGAAACTGGAGCCTGAGAAATCACTACAAAACTGCTTGTTAGTGTCTCATGAGAAAAAGGCACTTCTGGTGGAAGGTGAGTGTATTATTAGCTGCTTTGCTCATTAACAAAAGTTGATCAAAGCCATACTGGTCCCTGGAGATGCTGCACTCTGTAAGCTTCTGCAATTTCCTAAAGGAAGACAGTGGCTTAAGCCTAAACTGCTAACACACAACAGGCACTTCTCTCTTTATCTATCTTAAAATGGGGCAGGAGAGTCTGGTCAGTCTCTGGCCACTCCAGAATGGAGTAATTTACTCAGCTGGAGTAATTTCAGAGCTGAATTTCTTGCCTCCTTCCCTGCCACCAAAGAACAGACACTCTTCACAACACAACCTCCACAGCCCTTCCATTTCCTACAGGGCACCACATTGCCAAGGACAGGAGGCTTAAGCCCTTCCTTTGACAGAAGGCACCTGGCACTATACCCTCAAGTCACAAGACACTCTTACACAGAAGCCTCTCTCCTTCCAAAACCACATCTTTCATTTGCTAGGTCAAGGCCCCAGCCATTGCACTAACAGATCAGCCTCCAACACACCACATAGCTTTCCTCCTGGCCAAAACACATTTCATGAAACTAAAAAACCACAGCTTAGGTTCTACTAAGCAAGATAAAGCCAGAGAAACAATAAGGTGAACACCTTATATTTTCTATATTAATACCATCCTTACCTGCAGAGATCCAACAAAACCCTCCAACCTGTACCAAGCCCAGCCTCCTTCTATCCTGCTCCACCACAGCCAGGCTGATTAGTGTGTATTGCTATCAGCTGGCAGACATAGTCCCAGCTGAAAGAAATGAAATGTTACTAGTGCAGGTCCTTCCTGCATACTCATGTAAAGGGTTGTTTTCAAAATCCTCAATTTTTCATTGAGGAACTGTTTTTCAATTTCTAGTTTTATTTGTGTTTACTACAGAAAACTGTGAGTAGCTTATTTTATAAATGTCTGAGAGTTTATTGCTAGGCACTACAAAAGATACTTCCAGATACCTTTTATGAAGCTTTCTTATGAAACTGCAAAGATTAGGTTCATGTTTTTCATTAGGTTCCTAAATTGGAAGTTCATCTTCTTATTTAAAAATTATTTAAGAACTGCAGAATATCTAAAGGTGAAATTATCACTGTAAATATTTTAAATGGATGGGGAAGAAAATATTTATGTTTCAGAGATGGTTTTTTAGCAACTGCAGAGTAACTGAGCTCCAAGAGGTCACCCCTGTCCATATTCACATCCAGACACACAGCTGTAAGTGCCAACGGAGGGTATTCACCCTGACTGAGAAAGCCTAAGGGTTCTGTGAACCCAGAGAGCTCTGCAGTAATGCCCTGGCAATGCACAACTCCTCTGTTCAGAGAAAAACCCCCTTTAAGATCACACAGCCAAGAATTCTATGTTCCACAGGGTATTTTAGCAGCAGTACTGCCAGATCTCTAAGCAGAGACTCTGCACCTACTCACAGTCTTTGCCACACACAGGCTGCTTTGAATACATATATTTAAAGAAGATAGCCAAGACTTGAAGTCAGAAAGCAAGATCTGAAGAGGAGGGCCTTTGGTGGATGGAGCAGAGCTCTTTGAGTTGAAAGTCAAAGAGAATGCAGAAAGGAATAAATAATCAAAAGAAGAGAAGTAGAAAGAAGCTGGTAAGACTCTGAGAAGCACAGATCTACTCTGATATTCCTAGAGCACCAAGAAAACAAGGCATTTCTTTTGTTGCTTAAAGTAGATTTTGCTCTGAATTACACTATTACATGGAAAGAAGTGCCTCATTCTAACAGAAGATTTTTATTGACCACATGACTTTAATTTATCCCTTGTACAAGAGTCAAAGCTGTATGGGTCCAGAGGAAAAAAAAAAAAGAGCAAGTTTGGGCATTACCCCATAGCTCAGTGACCAGAGCAGTCACCTTGGCAGGGAAAAGACACCCTGCTCCCAGGGCTGTTCAGGAATGTAGGTGAATAAACTGTGGAGTGCAGCCAGCCATTGACCAGGGACTGCTGCTGGATCAGGAGGCCCCAGCATCAAAACATCTGAAGGCAAGGTCGTTGGTGTGGAACTGCACAGAGAGAGGCCCATGGAAACAGGGACACAGTCACTCCGTGTGAAGATTCCTGGGGAGATAAGTGATGCAAGTGCAGAGTAGGAGCCTCTGTCTCACACATAAACAGTCATTTACTTGATGGAGAACCCAGCATGTCTCCTTAGCATCTTTACAAGTTGTTAATAAAATGCAACACAGGCCCAGGAGTTCAGAAGAGAGCACCTGAACGTACTGGGGCTTGTTTGTGGGCAAAGATAAAGAGTAAAGAAACATTTGAGGGGAGTGGCCCCAAGGGGAAAGACCTGGCACTCAAAAATAGGTGTATTTAGAAGAATTAGGACACCTTTAGGTATATCTTGGGGAAATAGGATGGAATAAAGAAAGCTTATGAGGAAAATTGAGGGGGGGGAGGGGGGGGAATCCCCAATCCTGAAAAGCAAGTACATTGGAGAGTAGAATTAAACACCTCAAGCAACTTGATAATCCCAGATACTGCATCTGAGCCTCAGATCTGAGGTTCCAGATTTGACATATTTTGATTACAAGGGCAGGGCAAATGCACAATTGCCTTCCTACCACCAACTGGACTCTGGACTGAACCAGCTCTGGGAAGCTTTAGTCCTATAAAACCTTCCAGAAATGTTGAAATGGAGGAGGAGGGGGGGTGGGGGTGGAAGATTATAGGTAGAAATCATCCAAAGAAGTCACCTACTCCACCCTAAACCATAGAGCTAGGACAGGGAAGAAGGGCTTTGAGAAAGCTGGGTGAGCTATTCCAGAGCATCACTTATCCTTACAACTACCTTCACACCTCACATCTTTCCTACATTCATCTAAACACATGATTCCTTTTCCTGAGCACTATAGGCAAACAAGTAACAAGTGATAGGACAAGAGGAAATGGCCTCAAGTTGTGCCAGGGGAGGTTTAGGTAGGGTAATAGGAAAAATTTCTTCACAGAAAGGTTTGTCAAGCCCTGGAACAGGCTGCCCAGGGCAGTGGTGGAGTCACCATCCCTGGAAGGATTTAAAAGCCATGGAGATGTGGTGCTGAGGGACATGGTTTAGTGGTGACCCGGCAGTGCTGGGTTAACGGTTGTACTAGATGATCTTAAAGGTCTCTTCCAACCAGAACAATTCTGCGATAAGATCAGAGGGTGGGTGGGTAGAGGCTGGGAAACGATGTGGGTGTGATGCCCTGTATCCCTTCCCTGGATCTCCTGACAAGCTGGGCTAGCAGCACACTCGCTACAGAATCCCTGACAGGGATTCCATGCACAAGGAAACTGGTATTTAACCTTCATGTATTTAACCTTCAGCCTTGTTGTAACCTGCAGAAACAATAACAAAATTACAGTATAACTTCGGACAAGGGAGGAACAAAAACTTTTACAATGCTCACCTCTTATTCTGATGCTGCTATAGAATCTCCAGTGCTTATTTTACCGTTTCACAGCATTTATTCTAAAGCTCCACCTCCTGGAGCCATGAAATTCATACAGAAACGTCTCCACTGCCACTTGAAATAACGGTGCAAGTTAAAGAGGAAAGTTTGCAAAGGTGTGAATCTCAAAAGGGTAAGACTTAAAATTATTAAACTGCCCCTGTTTTGTTAGTTTTTAAAAAATAAATAAATAAATTCTACTTTAATTTGGGAGCTCAGCCCCTCATCTGGGGGAAGGTCGATTTAAATGTCTCGGCACCTGAGAGCAGGGATCTTGGACAGGGTTGCTGCAGCAGTTCTGCTTAATGTCCCCTCACATCCCACTAAGGGTTGCTTAATCTCTCCTCACACCCCACTAAACTGAAGATTTAAGGCTACTTCCAGTGTAAATACACACAAAGTAATTACGACCGCTTCCTCACCCCCCGCCCATTTAACTCATCCCCCAAAATGGCGGCGCCGGCACAGCTGCGTGTTCCCGAGGCGGCAGCGCCCCCTGCCGGCCGCTGGCGGCACCGCACGGCCCGGTCCTTCCCCGACCCGGGCAGCGGGGACTGGAGGGACAAGCCTCAGCCGAGGACCGGGCCGCCTGGCGAACGGCTCCGTCCTCCTACGGTAACGGAGAGACCACGGAGAGACTCCTGTGCTTGTTTGTAATGGGAAGAAAGAGGGTTTGCCCTCGGAAGAAAGAAGCCGTCGCAGGGGGTTGGCGGGTTCCTGGCGCTGCTCTGAGGAGCTGTGCTGTCCCTATCAGCTGTCCTGGGCATCTCCTCCCCAGGGCAAATCGAAATCCAGCTGCTGCTGTGCCACAGACAGCCTCTGGCCTCCAAGAAGGCCCTGATGCGGTCCTGCCCAGCAGCCGAGTCAGATGCCATGAGGAGAACGCAAGTTTCCTTTTACTGGCATAGCCCCAGGCCCGGCATCGGCAAGAGTCTCAAATTCTTCCTCGCACTTTTCCCCCCATGTTCCAGAGATCAGCTCCAACTGCCCGCTCTCCGGTTTCTCCTTAGGGGAACTGGGTGGCACAGAAGTTTTCTCACCTTGCTCACCTATCCAAGGAATCCACGTCCTTCCGCTTGCGAGTGGAAGCGTTTGTGCTGGGTGGCCTAAACAGCTGGGTTCCTATCTCCATACTTGCTATCACAGCATGTCTATTGGTGTTCCCTGACCAAGAGGGCTCTGCTTTCTCAACTGCCTTTTTTGCATAATATTATAACTTCAAGACGGGCTGTTTGTCAGCCTGCAGCCTGTTTTGAGTCTTTTTATCAGGTGTTTCAAAGAAAATGGAATTGTTCAGCCACACAGAAGTGGATGGTCAAGAAACAAATGCTCAAGGAGACCTCCCTGCCCCATCCTGCTTTTGAACTGCCCTTCCTCAGTCGTCTTGTAACAAGCACTCAGAGGGGTATAAACAAACAGACAGAAAAACTTTTGAGGCATCTCTGGAACAACCACAGAGCCCATGGCAGGACAGGCAGCTACTGACAGCCAGGCAGCTTTCCCAGTTTGATCAGTTCTATCACCAGTGCATTGCAAGGGCTGGTTTCACAAGCATTTGTAGAGCTGCTGCAAGACAGCCCCAGGGCATCTGCCTACCCGATTATTGCAAGAGACTGTAGTGACAGCGAGAGGTGAATGGTGCTAACGCTGACTGAGAACACGAGTGTTAGGGTGAGGGATGGGAGTAGATGTGGCAGCAGGAGCTGAACAGCTGCAGGTTGGAGCTGTTGCCTGCTACACTTCACACAAAACCCGCAAGGACGAGCTGTTTCTGTTACATGGATACCAACATACACTTCCCCCACAGGTCTTAACACAGCCTCACACTTTTGGAATAACAAAGCAGAGAGAGAACTGGATTGTCTCAGAGATAAAGGTTGGGCCTTCAGCTTTCGTTGGCTCCATTCACTGTCTTCAAACAGTTGGAGATCTGTTTGAATCCCACAGGTATCTGCTCTGGTCCAGGCTGGTATTAACTGCACTGCAACAGAGTGCCCCTGAAAGGACAGGGAGAACACAGTGAAGGGAGAAGCACTTTGAAAGACCTTATGGAACAAGATAAGAATTAAAGAAATCANAAAAAAAAAAAAAAAAAAAAAAGACAAAAGCTCGCAGGACATCACTAGGAGGTGAGAGCAGAACAGGACACAAGGCAAAATCAAATACATGCCACAGAACATCCCAGCTCAGAAACAACTTGGGCAGAAAATGACTTGATTACGGTGGACCACAAATTGAACACAAATACCACTGAGACATACACACAACTCTGGGGAGGCATTCCTGGCACTGCTCAGGAGGCCCCAGCTGGCGTTCCAATTTGGATACAGCCATTCAGGGAACAAGGGAGACAAATGGGAGAAGAGCAATGGCTCAGAACAACACACCCTATCAGGAGAAGGTGGGAGAACGGGGCTTGTTTAGTCTTGCAGGCAGAAAACCAGGGTGGCAGGATAAATTAACAGGGCTTCCAGAGAATCACTCACAGAAATCATATCTTTAGTGCTAAGATGTTTACTGGGATGTTAAAGCAGGATTTCAATTTTTATTAGCTACCATGAACCAAACCAAACCCCAACTGCAGATCTGTAAGCGGACCTGAGCCTCAAGGTTCTACCACAAGTCTTTGCAACAGTGGCCATCGTGCTGCTAAAACAAACGTATCAAAAGGTCGCAGGTGCTTAAAGAACAAGTTTATTGACAATATCTTCACAAATAAACAGTCTAAAGAAAATTTCAGAAATCTCTAAACTTAAAAATTTTAAAATTTTGTTCTCATTGGCAAATATTTAAAAAAAAAAACAAACGACCAAAGAAAGAAGTGTAAGATGTTACTGTATTTTTAAACTTTCCTGATTTCAACATTTTGGTTCAGTCCTTCAATTTTATAATACATATCCAACCCTTAAGCACAATGAAAATGAGTCAAAGTACAATTTTCCTTCTGTAAGGGGATCTCGATCAATAAGATATTTTTTTTGCAAGCATCTCCCTGCATCCTGTCTGCTTAAAACTTGATAGGTGAAGATAGCAAGAAATAACTTAATATTCCAACTGAGCCAAATTATTCTGGTGTTAATCAAAACCTAGATTTCCCCAAAGTGATACAAAGCATACCATGGAGGACAAGAAACTATCTGCATGCATTTCAGAGGTCATCTTTGTACTTCAGGTATGTGAACTTAAAACCAAGGAGGGACAATTCTGATAAAAATGTACTCAGATATTTCATAACATTAATATTTATTGCTTTATATGAATACTGTATTGAAAGCCCAAGCATTCAGTTTACACACAAATTATACAATTATATACCGTTTCACAATGGCAGTGAGCACTCATTACAATCTACAAAAAATCTACTTTACAGAAATTTAAAAACTCTAAATATCAAAAAGGTACAGTTGAAGAAACAGGTATAAATTTGGCAGCCAGTAATTGCGACGGGGAGGTTGGAGCTTGCATGTTTTTAAATATGGGAACTGGAAAATATCGAGAGTTTAAAGCAGTAGTTTGTGCTTTGAGCTGGTTTGAAAAAAAACAAACTGGCTGTCAAAGTAGCATGTTCAAAAATATTTAGTTCACTTCCAAAATGTTATACAAATCATGGTGGTTTCTCTGCACCCCTAAACCTATCAGTCGTTTAGCTCAGGTACACAACTGTGGCCATCTGGGAACCCTTCCAGTAGAGCGGGGTGACAATACCGGTGCCACCTGCACACCTCACAACAGCTTTGAGACTTCTCTACAATATTCACAATGCTCCAAGAGCACTCAAAAGGCAAGTACCTGTTCGTTTCTTCCAAGATACTTTCTTAGCGTGTTTTCAAACATTTCTTCTACAAAAGTTTAAGCTAATGTTTTGATTACAACGTTCTCAACATAAAGCACATTTTCTCATAAATAAATGAAATCCTTTCACTCAGGCACCTCAGAAGTATACAAAAGTGTTGTCATCTGAACAGTTCTCTTGGAATGTGTTTACTCGGGTGTTTTCAACAATGTTGGTATTTCCAGGGTTTCACATGGGCCAGATTTCATTTGTTTTGTTTTCCAGAGGCAAAACAAAGTGCCTTGAGAGGTGAGCTGAGTCTTTTCCTGTAGAAAAAGTATTTGCTGTATTTCTTTTATAGAAACAGAAAAATATACCATATTTCCCCCTTGGAACAGCGAGGGTACACATATGTGTGCATGCGTGCATCTATATGTGTGTGTGTGAGAAATGTAACACATTTGAAACACACAACATAAGGTTTCATAGTGTGTATTCAAATAAAAATCTGGAGACCAGCATGAAACCCCACATTTCACATGTCAAATGTTGAAACTGTAACCAAAATATGAAGTAACTGCTATAGCTGTCAGAAAAAGACAAGACAAAAAGCTTTCTTGCTTACATACAACTAGGTGTGGTAATCTCCAAAAAAGTTGTCAAAATTATAATTACCTTCCAGTTTAAAAACTTTTATTCTAAATAAAAAAAACTATACACAAACCACTGATTTGACCAAACGAAAGTTCAGCGGTAAGCAGGACCTGAAGGAGCTGGTATTCACAGTTCTTATCACGTACAACTCTTTCAAGGTTCAATCCATGGAGAAGTTTATTTTACAACCTGCTTCTTTTTGTAAAACTAAAGGTCCACTTTATTACATAAAATTATTTATACAGTGTAAAACTGGAGCCTTATGGAAAATACTGCATCTAAGTGTATTTAAATTAGTCTTGCTCCATAGGTTCATCTGCAGCTTCTGTGGCGTCGTCGCTGTTTTCCATAGGGGTCTCTGAAGACGTTTCTGGAGTTTCACTAGCGTAGGACCCTAACTCTTCACTTTCACTGCAGTCAGCTCCACTACTGGCAGATCCACTAGTTTCACTGTCATCCGAGTGCAAATCCTTCTCTGCTTGAGACTGATCAGACTCCTCCATCTGATTGTTCTCCTCAGAGGTCTCTTCATTCACAGTTGAGGATTCAGTGTCTTTTTCTTGATCTTTTCTGTCTGGACCAACATTTCTGGGAGACATGAAGGACTCTAGAAATGGTGAAAGTACAGTATTACTGAGGCATTTAAAAACATTTCTTAATCCTGCTACCTTCCACTCCCAGCTATGCTGAGCAATACTTCTACAACACTTCTGCAACACGCAAGGACAGGAAATACTGATGTTCCCCGATTTTATTAATGCAAAGCATTAGCCAACTTCATCAGATAGCCAAACTATCCTAATATACCATAAAATGAAATCTTTTTTTTTTTTTTTTTTGTTAAATAGATAGCTTCACTTGATTAAGCTTCAGTGGATAAAGAGACAGTTTAACAAGTAACTTCTTCCCCATATTCCTTCATTTGTCTTCGGAAGCAGCCTTCTGGAAATGTTGGCAACATTACCGTCTAAAGCATACCTCCATCATGACCTAGAGGAATATTTTACAAATATATGAGCCACAAAAAATAAATATTGAAACTTTGGAGAATGTATAAAAAATAGATCAGTCTCCTAACTGCAGTTATCTTTTTTAATTAGGTACAGGGCCTGCCTCAGAGTGAGGTAATTTTCACTGTTCTAATAGGATCTGGAGAGAGAGTTGCTCAGCCTGTGCACTGAAAGAGTACAACTTCATATCTGTATTTCAGTAATTTATTAGTAATAAAGACAATCAAATGTAGATATGACCCATCCCACTTCTGGAGAAGAGATGAGAACATCTGATGATACTTTGAAGCAGGGATTCTTGAATTCCTGGTGCATTATTACCACCCTCAGGTAATTTACTGCCAAAGATTTTTTAAGTACCATTTTATAAATTTATCAATAGAGATGCAGGACAAAGAAAGAAGAAGTAACAGAATTGCTAAATTATGTGAAATTGAAGTATGAACAAGCAGTTCATCTTTATGTACAACTGGACACATTCAGCAATCCCAACAGCAAAGAAAATTCCAACTTCTTGGAAAATGCACAGAGCAAAGACAGTAAAATCTGAAATACCTTCCTCCTCTTCCTCCGTACAGTGCTGTCTGGCAGAAGTAGCATCTTTTTCTTTATCCTGAGATGTAGAGGATGTTTCTGTCTCTTCCCCCTTGCCTAAAGAAGCTTCACTGGAGGCAGTTTGGTTAGGTGCATCTCTGGCTTCCCCTTCCTTGTCAAATTTAAGTCTTTTTACCTCATGTCCTTCTGCTTCTGCAGGATCATCTTCAGAGTGCTTATTTTTTACTGGGCTGCTTTGAGCACCTTCTGATTCAGATGCTGGTGATTCACTATAAACAACAAAGCAGTTGGGAGTTTTTAAGAAAAGCATTCTGTATCTTATAACACACAAAAAGGCCACTACTTGAAGGTAAACACTCTACAAGAGATAAAGAGCAGAACTCCTTTCTCTTATTACACAAGAAAACCTCAAAGCCATCACTCCACCTGACTGTCGATGAAAATGCAGTGATGTGGCTGCTCTGGTGGGTCCAAATTACAGACAGTTCCTACTGCCAGAATTGGCAGCAAACATTTATAAAATATTGTAGCTGGTTAATAGTCTAACATCCAGACACAAATACAGTAACTGTGGGTTTCTGAACTCTATTTTTACTCTTCATTTTTACATCCCATACACTTAGGAGATGTGTAACTGCAACTGTGGAAACCTGAGTTGTCATCTAGACAGTCCAAACAGTAGCAAGCACACATCAAATCCTGCTGCAGATATCCATGTTAGGACTTAATTAAGCATACCTTAGTTGGCTGTTCTCTTTAAAAATATTTTTTAAATGTATGTGAAAAACCCTGAGAATAATCAGAATTCAAAATACATTACTTGTCACAAACCTGTGTTTTTTATCTTCTGTTTGCTGCAAGCTTGATTCTTTATGTTCCGTGCTGTCTGGCAAACCGTTTGTTGTCATCGGAGCTGACAGAGACACCTTTGGTCGATTTACTGGCCTGGGAGTTCCAGGACCATTTACGTTAGATCTTTAAAAATAATAATAAAAAATGAACGTATCCTTTTAGTAAAAGTGATTTGTTCCTAATAGGCAGAAAGCAGCTATAACATTGCTTTAAAAGATCACCAAAACAAAACAGAAAAAGATCAAGTGCTTTGCTATTTTATATTGAAAAAGAAATTCCTTGCCTATGACATGCAAACTGTGATAAAAGCTTTAAATAGTAAAAGAAAAAAAAATCTAGGCAATGAGGTTACAAAAAGCTCAACAAATTAGAGTACATAGTTTGATGTTTATGCCTCCTCTACCCCCCTGCCCCCAATATTCCATGTCACACCCCAGTTTTAAGGCTACCTGTTTGGGATCAGAATAGGTAATAAGGGATCTGAACCAGCTACTTCCAGAACCACCTTGCTTTTATCCAGAAAAAAGTGAACTCCAGAAAGCAAACTTACCTGTCAGAGTACCCTGGTGAATTTCCTGGAAACATAACACCATTCATCCGATTTAAACTATTGGAATTATTTTTCCTAACAAAAAGAACAAAGAAAGTTATAAAGGAACTTTAAATTACTTTAAGCTTGTTTGCACAGAATTCCTCCCATAACTTAAATAGTCCCCTCAGTGTCAGTCCCCAAGGGTTCTCTACCCACACCCACATTCTCCCCTCCACTAACACAAGCTTAAAGCTTCAAGAAGAAGATTATACTTACTCTGAAGATGGATATACGCAGCTGACAACCATGACATTCTGTAAGACACAAACACCACATTAAGGAGTTCAAAAGCAGAAGCTTCAGCTCCTGACAACAGCCCACAACTTAAAAAGTTACAGCATTTTGGTCATATCTGTTAAAAGTATCTCTACAAAAAATTGGGTTGAAAGCTACCAACAGATGACAGATATTTTTTATGTATCTCTGCTACGTCTTCACAAGGTTAGGCCATAGCTACACTAAAAGTCAGTATTTTCCTAAGTGAGTTACTGTCATAATGAGAGCAGCATATTTTGCCTCAGGCTCAATTTTTTGTCATTTCTAGCTGAAATATGTCTGGAAAGCGCGAAGTATTCTGAAAAACTTCTGAATTGCTGAAGAAATGCCCACTTTGCACCTGAACCCTGCATGGAAAAGTGTGCAAGCACTATTCACTATTTTTGGCCCAGCCATATTTCAAATGTTACATTACTTTGGACCCACATAAAAAAAGGGCAGAAATAATGCTTAATTCAGTCTGTTTTGCTTGGCCCCTCTCCCTCCTGAATGGCATTGCAAACTAAATCCATTTTAACATCCAGAAACTTAGCTTAAAAAATAGGTGGTAAGTTTCTCTCTTCAATATTTAACCTAATTGTACACGGGGGCTTTTACCACAGGGCCAGCTAAACTAACCCTTTAATGAGGGTTCTCTCTAAAACACAAGGCATGGTTACACAGATCTTGTTGTTGGCTAAGAAACAGTTTTGTGAAATTTCCATCTCATCGTTTATTCCTGACCCATCTCCTTCCCATAGTAACTTGCAAGAACACAACTGACTGCACCCACTGTAACAGCAAAAGCCATTTACAGGTTAACCTTTTCTCCATGGAGCAAGAACCTCAAGGCAATTTTGCCACTGAGAAAATCCTATGTGGAAACGTCCTGAAAAGTCTGTTATCTACTTCTGAAATACGCCCCATTCTTACCTAAGCATACCATTAAAGGTGTAGCTATTAGCTATACTATAGCTATGAAC
>VYZX01020514.1:30807-56564 GCA_013401335.1 Brachypteracias leptosomus | reverse complement strand
TATAGCTATGAACCATAATAAAACCAACAGGCCTTCAGGAGTAATTCAGAAGTTAATCAAGTGGTAGTTGTGACTGTTTAGCTGCATTCTCTCTTGGAAAAATACATACCTTTTCCACACCTCTTAGGAATTTGTCTGTTCCTGTGTAATTCCTCCTAGGATCTGTCAGCAACTCACAGAGTCGCTGAATAGTGAAGGGAATGCTGCAACGAAACAGATTTTAACAATTTAGTTTTATTTCTAAGAGTATGACTGTTAGGAAGCAACAACCTTACTGTCTTCTCCCTCTTACTGACAAGACAGAAAACGGTGCTGAAATCTGGGATTGTTAGCAATATAGGCTAGTAACTCAAGGCCTCATTTTCCCCGTTTCATAAACCAAGGTAACAAAGCACTGAATTTTGTGCTCACCACCACAAAACTCTTCAGTAGAATCCTAAATACACCATCCCACAACTCAATTCATTAAAACAATGAAAAGGAAATCAGATCATCAACAGGAAAAGAGTTTTAGATTGTATTTATTATTCAAAAATACAGAACAGAAATGGGAAGTGATTTAAAACAAATTTGAGTCATACACACTAGAGCTAAAAAATTCCCAACTTGTAGTTTATTTCATGTTTTACAAAATACATTTACAGAAAAAGGATTAAATGATGGAATTAGTAGAACAATTACACTTTAGCTGTTACAAATACTCTGTATTTTGCCCCAACTGGACAGTATACTTAGCTATCAAGGAAAAGCTCAGTAAAAAAGCTCAGAGGAAAAAGCATAAATCCGTAAGTATCACAATCACACATTCTGATTTCTGACAATTCTGTGCTCAAATTCATCCCTAGTCGAATGAGAAGATGACCTTAGGTACATTTACCAGTTACCTGAGACGTCACACGCTGTCACTGCAAATTCACTGCCACATTTTAACAGACTTCTGTGACTTTTGACAAGATCATAAAATACTTTAAAAGTTATTTTAATAAATTAATAACCATACATTTTTACAGGTAACTATTTGAAGCCATAAACATTTCAAGAATTTGAGAATATTTGATACAACACAACACTTAGGAATCATTTCTTGGTTGGGAATGCAACCGATACACCAAATTCAGAGCAATATTGACACAGACTTTACACGTGTGTGCGTATATACCTCTATACTGGAAATTTTCATTGAAATTTAACTTTAATTATTTCCTGAGAAACTCATTATGCAATATCTTAAGCCTATTTCATTACCTAACACAGTGTGTCTCAAGCTTAGCTCATCAGCTAAAAAGCTGCATCTTCAAGATGCACAGATCTACCACTTGTTCAGTGCATGGCTCGTAGCCGCGATCAATCACACAAGAGGACACTTCGCTTCAATAGAAGCGGACGGCAATCAGAGAGAGTGACCACGTATCAACCATTTCATTCTGTTTTTCAGAACTACTACATTGCTGAGGAAGTTATAATCATTAACTGGAAAACGGGAAGGAGGGAGGCTACAACACAACTGCCCTTAGCCCTGGTTCCAACACAGTCATCTGAAAACACACAGAAGGTCTGTCACATTTACCCTGCTTACTAATGCCTTCCCTTGCCTTCCACCCTGAATTACACCACACCAACCTATCTTTACTTGACTTCTACCAATAGAAAGATAGCAAAGTTAATTTCCATCAATCAGCTGTGGAGTTAGAATACAGCTGATGAAACATTAAATACATTAAACACTTGGGAAAAGTAATGCTATAAGACAATGGGATTTCCAAAACATTTGTTTCAACATATTAGTGCTTAACAGCAAGTAAAATACCAAACAGTATTTCACCTCCTTGTTTTGACCCAGAAGTATCTCCGCTCCCATCCCCAAAATTTGCTAAGTACAAACCAGGAACAAGTGTCCCTTTTAATTCAGTTTATTACATGACGGCTCTTAAGCTTGACGATAGTTCTGTCATTATTAATTTCCCTAAAGCTTCCTTAGTATCAATCAATTAGAGCTGCTGTTCAGCAACTTCTGGTCAACCAGTAATCTTTGACACCCAAATTTTTCAGGATGCTCAGCTTCTGTGTGGTGCTGACTCACAGAAATTCCCAACTCTAACTCAGTTATAGAGAATCTACTTGACCTGTTAACTTCTCCACATGGACACAGCACTAATTTCATCTATTGTTTCTCACTGATGGCCATTTTGGGTTTGGGCTGAGAAGTCCACAATTAAAGACACTTTGTAATTTTTTTAATAGACAAGAATGTCCATTCAAAATCAATTTATTTCACAAGCAAAAATGCACAGAATTTTAAATCATTTCTCATCAGACAAATCTCAAGACATCCTGGAGAGTTGCTGCCTGCCTAATTTGTATTTAGCTGAACCTCACTGGACACCCTGAGTACTAAGACACAAAGTACTTTGTGAACATCAACACACTTCTGGCTACCTGGGGAATAATCACACCCAAGAAAGTGTGCAGCCTGCAACTAACTCCAGAAGTAAAAGCTGCCTTCCTATTTACTCTCAGCTATAAAAAGTTTTAAAAAAAAGCCAATACCAGCTCATTTCCCTCCAAAATTTTCTGCAGTAAACTGAACTTCATTTATTGAGCAGCAGATGGCACCAAGCATCACACTATCATCTCCTTTGCATGTAATCTGTTCAATATTTGCAAACGGTTTTAGCTTGCAAAACTGGAAGTTAACTTCACCTCATGGATTTTTTTTCTAGTAAAATTATTAAATAGTTAAACAATGTGATTTTAAACTGTTGTAAATCTACACATGAGCACTAATATAAAAGTCTGTGAGCAGTATGAGAATTAACCTCAAATGCTTAGAAATTTAATTAGCTCAGTACATGAGCTGCATGAATAGTCCTAAGCTGCCTAGTTAAGATAACCACTTAAAATTCTACACAAACACACTCAAAACTGCACTTCCTAGTACTACAGTTCAGAATGAATTACAACCCCAAAACTTATCACAGGGACAGGATTCAAGAGGGATCTGGGGAAACTACTTATAGCAGCTATATTAAATATATAAAAATATATATTAAAGAATATAAATGCAAATTTGGATTATGGCTATGCCTATTTTATTCATGCCATGAAGAAATCTGTCATCAGAGATCCCCAGTAGCTTACCTTAGAACTTTCTGCTTCACTAGCAAATGATAAATAAAACGGCAAGACTTTTAACAAGTTCCTACTCCAAAGTAATTCTAAAATAGAGCATGAGAATCTGGCTTTGCAAGCCTACCACAGAATGCCAGGTAAGATACACTAAGGTTAAAAGGGCTGAATTGTGCTTTCTTTTTAAAAGACAGTTCATCTAGAAAGACTCCAGAACAGGGGTCATTCTTAATACAATACTTATTTGACTTTGAAAAAAATTAGCTAGTTTTAATGATCTCTTTCTCTCACTCTTTTAAATAAAAATCGATGAAAACATCCTAATAAAAGTCCCATCAAGTAGCTTCCTTCTCCACTACAGTACCCTGACATGACATCGACAACAAGTAAGAAGCCTGAATATCTCCAATTGCACAACCCAAAACCTGCTGTTGTTACTTTCTGGCCACATCTCCACATGACTCAGCTTTCACAATCATATCCTCACTGTAGGAGTTGTAGGATTTACTCAATGAACTGTTCTACAATCCTGGATTCTGAAACATCCTAGGGTATTGTTTTCTGTAAGGTAAGGAATGTATGCAGTTTGTTTCCTCAAGGACTGGGTGGTTCACTTCAAACTATGAGGAAGTTGAGCACTCTGAAGCGTTACAGCAACAGATGAAAATAGCAGGGCCAGAGTGAGCTCCAGGCTCGGTCACCCAGAGGGCTGTTTAGGACACTTTGGAACAACAGAAGATAACAGCAGCTCATTCATTAGCTGTCTCCATGCGAGAACATTACAGATCTTGTGGGCAGTGAAGCATTAACAAAAAGCTGGGGGAGGCGGGAGAGAGGCAGACTCAGGCATAAAGAGTAGGTTTGTTTTTAAATTCCTTCAGTGAAGTAGCCCGGTATAAACACTGGGTAGCCGAGAACAAGCTGAATTTCACATTCTTAGAAGTGTCCTACACGAGACCAATTGGGGGGGAGGGGTGGAGATGAGATTGGACTCACAAGTGACATTTGAACTGCAAAAAAATAAAGTAGTATGGAACAATGACAGCAGAAAATATTAACCTAGTATCAAAACAGGATACTGAGGTTGGGTTAGTAGCACCTCCAAATCTTAAATTTCAGAGTAACAGGGAGACAAGTTTTATAGTATGCCCATTTACTGACAAGCTGAGAAAAATGCTGAAAATGTCTCTCTTAGGCAAGGACTGAGACCCACAAGCAGGATGATTCAGCTTATATTAAGTATGTACTCCAGTTCAGAAACAAAAATACTAAATAAGCTATTAAAGACAAAAACAAACCCAGAAGCTTTATTTTAAAGGAAACAAAACTTCCATAATTACAACACCAGCAAAGGTATACACTGAGATCTAAGACACTGTCAGCAATAGATCAAATACCCCAAGTCTCTCCATTAGTATCACTCAATCTATAAATTTGAATTTCACACAATTTAACAATTCAAAACACACAGTGCCTCCTGGCCATGCTGTATTTATCACAGCGTTACTTCTTCCAAAGCCACTCAACTGCCACTAAGCAATTAACAATGAACACCAAAAGACATCAATTAGGTATTTCAAGATATATTGAAAGGAATGTGACTTTACTATCTATTTTACCTATTAAACACACATAGTAATACCATGCTTCACTGAGATATTATTTAAAAACCATTGACTGACATGTCCCAGGATGTCATAATTTTAATTCAAAGACAGAATAATAAAGTACAACATCTGAAACTACTATAATATACTTCCAAGGTATGTATTTGCTTCTGCTCATCTGTTTGAGGAAGCAAAATGAACAGTCACAGATAAATAGTACAAACTACTAAGTTAAAAATTGGGAAAATATTTTTTTTTTAATCCTGATTTTAGAAAATAAATGATACATACCCATTAAATCCAGTGACGATTTTCAGGATTCTTTCTTTCATCTCTTCAAAGGGAATATATTCCACATTTGGATTGGGGGGCCCTCTTGGTTCAGGAGCTGAGGTTCTGAAATCATCCATTACTTTCTCCAGTTTGAAAATAAAATAGCCTTTAAACTGAGACCACTGAACCCTGCATGGAACACAAGAATTAAGACATACACAAGTCAGCCCTAAAACCACAGAAAACCAACGTAACTTCGTTAGCAAAACAACATTCATGCTGGTATGCCAGTCCTGAGATAAATGAGGCAAGCAGTGCAGTATTATTTTTCTTCCTGAATTTAAAGCACGACAACTATTTAAATAATAACAACAGAACAATATTACACAAGTTAACTGCCATTAACAGGGTAAGTCATTTCCTTAAAAGACCAATATCCACACACAATTCAGACCTAAATGTGAAATACACACTCATTCTACAGTTCTCCAGGGAGCCTACATGCTGCCTGAAGTTTTCACTGAGCTCACAAGAGAAAAGGAGAAAAAAAAGTTCAAGTCTGGAAACCACACAGCAATTGTACACTGCATTACATGCTTCCATTATGAAATCTTACAGAAAGGCCTTTTGTGACTAACTGCTCAGGATCCACACACCTTAATAGCATTTTATCATACCTCTTTTTCTCAGAAAGGCAAATATATTTTTTTATCACAGCACTTGCTGATGAGTATTTGAACAAAACAACTTTGGCTCCTGAACAACATTCCCACAACAGCAAGCAACCTATTACGATCGATACCCGCGAGTGCTAAGGGAGATGGTAGAAGTCATTGCTAGGCCACTCTCCATCATCTTTAGTAAATCATGGAGAACAGGAGAGGTGCCTGGGGATTGGAGGAAAGCAAATGTCACTCCAATCTTCAAAAAAGGGTAAGAAGGAGGACCCAGGTAACTATAGGCCGGTCAGCCTCCCCTCCATCCCTGGAAAGGTGATGGAACAACTTGTCCTTGGCACTGTCTCTAGGCATATCAAGGATAAGAGGGTCATTAGGGACAGTCAACATGGCTTCACCAAGGGGAAGTCATGCTTGACCAACCTGATAGCCTTTTATGAGGATATAACCAAGTGGATAGATGATGGCAGAGCAGTGGATGTGGTCTACCTTGACTTCAGTAAAGCTTTTGATAGAGTCTCCCATAGTANAAGGACAGCGAACTGCTTGAGAGAGTCCAGCGCAGAGCCACTAAGATGATTAAGGGAGTGAAACATCTCCCTTATGAGGAAAGGCTGAGGGAGCTGGGCCTCTTTAGCTCAGAAAAAAGGAGACTGAGGGGTGACCTTATTAATGTTTATAAATACATTAAGGGAAAGTGTCAGGAGGGTGGAGCCAGGCTCTTTTCAGTGGTGTCTAATGATAGGACTAGGGGCATTGGATGTAAGCTGGAACATAGGAGGTTCCACCTAAATATGAGAAGAAACTTCTTCACGGTGAGGGTGACAGAGCACTGGAACAGGCTGTCCAGGGAGGTTGTGGAGTCTCCTTCTCTGGACGTTTAAAGACCACCTGGACACGTTCCTGCGCAACTTGGTTTAGGTGACCCTGCTTCAGCAGGGGGATTGGACTAAATGATCTTTCGAGGTCCCTTCCAATCCCTAACATTCCATGATTACGTGATCCTTCCAAATAGCCTTCTGCCTTACAACTTAAAAAGTTTTATCATTTACAGAATTCTATATATTGAAATTTTCAAGAAAACGGGTATCTCACACTGCATACAATGGACAAGGTGGGAAACTGCTGGGAAAGCCCTTCTACACCACACAAGTCCCAGAAGTTCTGGGCCACCTCTGGCTGGTGCGTTTCTTAACAGCACAGGGAGCAACTTGAAAGCAACAGAGTTACTACAGATACTATCAATTTTATTTTAATAATGCTGATGCAGGAACTTTCACAGCTACACGATGGAGAAAACGAAGAAACAGGGAGAATAACAAACCAACAATAATGAGAGAGAAAAAATTATCTTTGGCATTTATCTATAACATACACAATCTGGAATGAACAGCCTCAAATCAAACAAGCAGCAAACCAGAACCCCTGGACAGCCCTTCAGCTCCTGCTGAAAGAAATACTGGCTGTATTTCTCCAGGCTGTCTTTGGCAGCAGTGCCAGCTTCAACAGCTCTGACTGTTTCCAACCCCACAGAACACCTGATCTTCTGCTGGGCTGATACAACCATTTGTGCTCTGAACTACCTGTGATGATTCCCCAGCAAGCACCAGTAGCACCAAATATAAATCCCCAGTCCAATGAAGTCATAGTAGCCAACTACCACCAGAAAAACAGTGCCCTGTTATCTTTGCCTTAACTGTCTCCTTGGTATCAAAGAAATGATGATGAGATAAAAAGGGGGAAAACTTAGCTCAGGTTTATCTACAGAGATTCAAACACAAACCTCCCATCTTATTAGGAGTGATAAAATTAGAGGAATGGGGGGAAATTGGAAGAGGAAAGCAAACCTCCTTTTTCCTTCAGAAGAAACCATTAAGCACCTCACAACAGAAAGGAATGCACAGCGTAGTAAATAATAATTAAATGAGAAACAAAAATAGAAAGGAAGAAACAAGGTTCCCCAGGGGAACGGCACAGATAGATTAAACAGCATCATTGAGTCTCACTGGATTACTGCTCCCATTAGCATTATACAGCCAAAGCAGAACACCATCGTGTTTCCAATGTACAGCATTAGGCACTACTGCTACAAATGTAAAATTAAAAAGCTCTCCAACTCTGTAGCGCTACCACTGTGAGACCAAAGCTTTCATAACAAATCACAGATTTAATACATAAGCACATCACACAACACAGACAGAAAAGACCCAGTAAATAACCCCACGCTGGAATGAGATTACTCCCCACAGAGCATCCCAAGAGCTTTACTTGCCTCATGAAAGGGCATCCCACTATTATTCCCAACATTCTTTGACAACCTCATTTAAATATATTTTTCACACTTTAAAACTTGAGCTGGTCTTTGTTCTCATTATTTATTTCTTGCTAAATAGTAACACTTATCTTTTCATAGACTATTAATCCATTAGTGTTGCTGAAATAAACCAAAATACCAAGTTTACAACGGCAATCTACTGCCTGCAAGCAGGGCCCACCAGCTCCTCCTTGCACTGCCGAAGCTGCAGAAAAACAAAGAACATAACATATTGCTCCTATACAGGAGTCTAGAAAGCTGTCACTTATTTTAAATCCACATGCTTTTGATTAGTATTTCTTCCAGTACAAAAAGGCTAAGAACATTCATCTGCAGTACACTTGCAATACTGCCATACCAGGCATCCTTCCTCCTGTGTTTCAGAACCGTTGATATATGACTGCCAGCCAGGGGACACAGTCCAACCTACAAAGAGCTGAATTTAAGGATACACTCATCCTGCCATCACCAGCCCAACAGCTAACCCAGATAGAGCAACACCAGCTTTACCACAGCAGCAGGAGCTCAGGCCAGGCTTGCTGGTCAGACATTTACTCTGTTTATCAAGCAGGTTTTTTTTCAACATTACTGAATTCCCTGCTGCTATGGCTGCAGTAACTAGCAGCATGAAGGCTAACCAGTTAAAAGCAACTGGTTAAAAATCACATTGCAATCATAGATGTAACTGCAGTTTGCACCATAAAAATACTGCTTCAAAGTCACAAAGGTGTCTTGTGCTTCTAAAGCATGACCTCCTGACCTCAGTGTTGTAACTCAGACATTAAAGCATGTTCCTGTTTAGGTGATGGTCTTGAAGCACTTTCAATCCAAACAACTGGTTTCTTATGAATAGTTTTACCCCAGTACCACTGAGTTACATGGGAACTCCAGCCACACAACAGAAGTTTTTGCACCACAAAAGACTGTCAGCTCCAGACTCTTCAGCCATGTAGGTCAGTCCTGCAGTGGACTCCTGGAAGGCAGGAAGGAGGAAGGTTTCCAGACACTGCAACACAAGTCACTTGTTTCTTCTAGGTCCAACTCTTTTGTCATTACCCTAGGATGAAAAATCTCCAACTTCTGCATACCATCTTTCAGTTACCTCCTTTCTGCCTTTCCTACCAACCCAGTAAGTAGCAGTTCCTCTTACCTCATCTACTTACTCTGTGTCTGCCAGGCTGCTAGGAAAGGGACAGAACTACACACTATTCCTACAGGAGGAAGAAAACACTTCAAAAGCAAGGGGAAGCAGATCTGGAAAAAGGTTTCTGCTCCTTCTGCCCTCATCCAGAACTGCAATTGTTCCCATTTCCCTCAAAGCCAGTCCATTTGTCAGCAACAGCAGTACTACCACCACGCTACCAGACACTGGCAAGCTACCTCCTAAGTAGCTGTGTCCTATGCCTGTAGTTTAAGCTAACTCTAAACAAGTTCTCAGAAAAGAAATAAAACACACAAGGGGGATTAAGGAAGGATTTATGTAAAAGAACCTTACTTCAAGCAACCTTGATTAGGCGTATCTGTTGAAGAAACTTTTGACAATGAACTGCAAAGTTTGAACACTATTTTTAAACTGTTTATAAAAGATTACACTTGAATCAATCAGCAAAACTGAGAAGCAGCCAGCTGTGTATCTGAAAAACAAAACTGTTATTGAACTCATTTCTGAAAAAAAAAAAAAAAAAAAAAAAAAAAATTCTGCTGGGACAGTAAGATTTTCTTAACTTGCACCTACTTCAATGGAAGTGATCAAAAGTGAGTGTCAAAAGAGGAACGTTCCCTTTCCTGTTTTACCCATCTAGGAAAATGAGATGTAGAAGTTGGTATCAGTTAAACTCTTGAAACTCACTTGCATGTCACCCATACAGAAAACCATTCATAGACGACGGGTAGACCTGTTAGCAATACAGCACAAGAATTAAGAACAAAAATGGCGTGTTCTCCTAATATCAACACAATCCATATCTCCACCACTAGAAATTTCAAGTTATCAGCATACACTGAAAGATTAATCACTTAAGGCCAGAAAACAGTAGTGAGATGAGATAAACAAATGTTAAATATCTGTTTTCAAGAAAAATCTTCCAACAGGTATCACAAGCTTCCTGAGAACAGCCCTAGCATTGGGATGCAAGACCTCTAGTTTAGCTGCTTTGTTATAAAACAGGAGACACCGCAAAATGAGCGAAGTTTGATCAATACTCTCTGTAGTTAAATCAAGAGCCAAATGGAAGTGAAAGAAAACTCCTCTACATGGCTTTGTGTACAACCTCATTACGTTTTATACACTGGAAAATAACTGACAAACACTTTAAGCTCTGCAAAGAAAACAAACTGAAGAAATTCCATGGAGAAAATACTATTCATGCTTTCTTCTGAGCAGGCTTGTTTATAAATACTTGCTCTTCCCACTCAGTACTGTACATAATCAGCCTTTTCTAAATGTACATTGATGTCTTCTAAATTATGCTTTTCCTGCACACTAAACTAACCTGCAAATTTGTTTTAGCTACTTTTTGAGAGCCCTTTTATAGCCAAAGAAGATAATTCCTGTGAACATTGTAAGATCTGTAAAAATATCTTCAGAAACAGTACTTCAAATCATGAGGTGATTCTAAAATGTTTTGATCCAGTGTACTTCATTCTTCAGAATGACAGCTTTGCAATTACACACATTTTACATATATCTAAAGCGTCTTTCACTACAGTATGTGGGTCATCTTGTGTAGATAGACCTGTACAAAGGCAGCTCCCCTGGGCTGACAAGCCTCCAGTTTCAGATATTCCAAATCATAAACTGGCATTTTTCCTTAAATAAAAGAGTCCTCTGTTTCCCTCCAAGCAGCTCCTGCACCATCCTTCCCCTACATTACACAGAATCACAGAATGATAGGGGTTAGAGGGGACCTCTGGAGATCATCTAGTCCAACCCCCCTGCCAGAACAGGTTCACCTAAAGCAGGCTGCACAGGACGGCACCCAGGCAGGCTTTGAATGTCTCCAGAAATGGAGACTCCATCACCTCTCTGTGCAACCTGTTTCAGGGCTCTGACACCCTCAAAATAAAGAAGTTCCTCCTCATGTTTAGCTGGAACTTCCTATGCTCAAGTTTGTGCCCATTACCTCTTGTCCTGTCACTGGGCACCACTGAAAAGAGTCTGGTCCCATCCTCCTGACACCCATCCATTAAGCATTGATAAGATTTCCCCCTCAGTCTTAACCCAAGGATTTTGCTCTGACATACAGAAAATTAGAGGAAAAATGGATTTTATGAAAAAGACACCTGGCAAGGAAAAGTCAGATGCAGTAATGAATGGCGGTAAAGAAGCAAACATAGCACACTTCAGAACTACAGCTCGTATCACAGCACAATCACACAACTCAAATTCTCCCAGGACTGATGTAAATGCTGGTAGTTTAACACAATTTAATTTTTTTAATATAAAAAGCACCTTTAATAGCCGAACAACAGATGAAAGCAGAGGAGCTAATGCAGAGTCCAACAGTTCAGTCTTTGTTCTGAAATTAAATACATGATACTGCATACGAGACTTCATATATACTAATGACTGTGCTTTAAGGTATGAAAAGATATTTAGCACCATAATATTGTCTCAGAATGCAGTCCCTGACCTTGCAATTTTAGTAAAAATCAGAAAATTAACAGAGAAACATGAATAGAAGAGACTTCAGTGTTTGAAGATACTCAGTTGTGTTTTCCAGACATTAAACAGGAAAGCAGCCAGCACCTGATCGCACAGCCAATAATATGAGAAACATAAGCAAGTCTTCAGAATATTTACATATAACTAAAGAGACAGCATGAGGAAAGGCTAACAAAGGGTAAGGGAAGATGCAAGACATGAAATGAGCAAGCAGAGATTAAAAAAAATTACAAGCTATGCAAATAAAAACAAAACACCAGCCCAAACCAATAGATAAAAATTTTAAAATATTCCCCACACAAACACACCAAACCCCAGGACAGGGTCAGAATTACTAAGAGAAGACAAGAAAGTTAAGCCCTAAGACAGTCACAAAGCACTGTAAGGAAACTCCACAGTCAGAACAGTACTACAATAACGTACTTATTCACTGAAAGTTATGAGGCATCAAAAATATCTCCATTGCACAGGGAAGGAAAAATTTAAAAAAAAAAACAAACAAAAAGGATTCATTTAGACAAGGGACATAATGTGGCATTACCAGAGCTGAACAAGGAAAAACACAATCCTAAATATCTCTGTCCTCTAATAAAAGCAAATTATTTCAAACCTGTACTTGAACTGCATGATTTTTGTTGGAACTAATCCATTACTACAGATCAACTGAAGTTTGTCAAGCAACATCAACCAAGTTCAAAATGCACTGATTCTATTTGATAGATAGGACAGTTCAACAAGGGACACAGGTCACCCTGGACAGAAAGCAGTGTAAGTTACCTGGGGCTACACTTTGATTTCAAGGAAGAATTACTAGCACAAAGTGCTTGCAAGGTACAATCACTTCTCTACTAACATGATTTACACAGAATTCATCTTTCCAAGCATACATATCAAAACCAAAATTGCATTTTACATGGAAATCATCTAATTCTATCACTCCCTGAGTGCAAAGACTTCCCTCCACTCCCTTATCTCCTGCTTACTCAAAATGTTTGTACTGATGAAGCTGAGACAGCAGCTTTCTCCCTTACCACACTGGTTACTGTGAAAGGGAAGAAACCTCTGTCCACAGCTTGCAATATCAAGATGGTTTTAGTATCTCAGAGAATTAACTGATACTTTCTTCTGACTGTTGGGACAAGTTGTTTTACTTGATTCTTTTGCCACTTTATATTCACTTTGTGAGGCCTGAAGTTTCAATAAAACGGGCAAAAAGCCAGAAACATTTAACAAAGTTGTTTGGGCAAGATTTGACAAACATTAAAAACCAAGTAACAGAAGTAATCATGAAAGGCAACTCAAGAACCTTAAACAGAAAGGAACGTTTTGCAATCTGGAGAATCACAGCAAAGCATTAACTTTCAGAGAACAGAACAAAGAAAGGCAACAAAGCAGCAACTGCACTATCCCAGCTTCCTTCACACACAGTGCTTTCCCTACTGCTTTTAAGGAAATCTATCTACATTGAACAAACAATGTATTCTTCCTTATGTGTGTAGTACTACACTGGATGAGCCCTGTTACAACACAATGATCCTCAACATTACTACATGACTTGGATGTTAAGTGTAGACTGGACTGCAAGTCTCCACAAGCGCAGAAGACAACTCGGGTTAAGGTATGTGCCTCCCTTTTGGGAAACTTAAAATATCAGATGTAACACTAGCACACATGGCTTACACACTTCAGACAAACGACAGGATTTTAACTTTCCAACTTCAATAAGGCCCATGAAAAGTAAGCAGGACAAAACCTCAAATTAACTGAAGAAAGAGGAAGAATTCAGAGTACCTTAAATAAGGCTATCTCCTGAAATGAAGGTAATGCAATTATTTCGTAAATCTTTCTGGAATTGCTTCACAGATTACAGGTTTAATTAAGAAAAACATTATATTGAAGGGATGTTAAGCTTCTAGAGACCTAGCTATGTACTTAAAACATTAAGAGCCCCAGGAGTCCTGGTGGGATGTCTGTCTTCAGACTGCATAGTGTTTAAGTTCATTACAAAATCACTCGGTTTAAATTTTAAGAGGATGCCATCTGGTTTGGCGAGATGCTATATACCACAAAGGATATAAAATGAAAAGGAAAACAAAGCACATCTACTATTGATTCTGTTCATTGAACAGGCCATAAAAGAAACATCAAAACTTAGTAAAAGAAAGGAGCACTTCCCTCTCCACCCTTCTACTAATAGCTGACAAGCAGAAATAAAAAAAAAAAAAGGTACAAAATGGTTTATTTAGGATGAAAATATTTCATATTCCACTAAACTGATTTTAAGGCAAAGTCCTCAGAGATCAGAGGGAAAGAACCTGAGGACAATCTCAGCAGGATTCACTTAACTTGTAACAGGAGATACGAGTCACTTACATTAGCTCCCCTCCAAATAATACTCACTTAGATTACACTCCCACAGAGACCTGCTAGTAGGAAACAGGGGGTTTTAAGTGAAATAGTTTGCCAACCTTAACTTTCTCCCCTTTTGTGCTTTGGTCTGGAGCTCATAGAATGTGGAGATATATTCTAAGACACAGTAATTTCCCCAGGATGTCAAAAGCAAAATTAAAGTTTCTTCCAAAACAAGTTAATTCCTTTTTTATTCTGGTCTATCAATGAGATCTCTGAAACTATCTGAAAAGTCAAAAGGCACAGTAAATGAAGTGCACTCAGGAACTGTGCACCCAATTCAAACACCTGTGCAAGGTGGCAAACTTTCCTGTGTGCTCTTCCATGGCCTCGATGCAAGATGTATCCAAACAGAAATACTGGACTAGGCGGAATACGCCACTTCTCAAACCAAAGCCCCATCTCTGCCCCCAGAGAGCACAGAACTTACCCCAGGGCACGAGAAGCCCCAGGGTGGTTCTCTTCCCCCAGGCTGCAGAAAGGGCAGCACCTGGGAGTGAAGTGCCAGGAGCCTGCCCAGGCCTGACTGTCCCACTCCCTGCCAGCAGCACAGGAACCAGAGCATGCATCCAGGAGGTCCTCTCCAGCAGAGAAGACCTCAGCAGGAGCTAGGCTGGGCAGAAGAATTGATGGTTTGAAGCCCTCTGGGGTAAAGGAGACTGAGGCCGCTCTCTTCCGCTCACTTATCTCCTTCCTCTGTTATCTCTGATCTTCAGGATGGAAAGACAAGTAGATAGAGCCTACTCCCTCTGTTATTTTGTTGTTGTTTTGTTTTAATCTTTATCTTACTCAGCACACCCTAATTCCAGATATATTGATCAGGTATAAACAAGGATACCTGGAAGCACACTTACATAGAAAGGGGTGCACAAGCTAAAAACCTTAAGAACTGCCTGTAAAACACAATCCCCAGTATTTTCATATTAAAACCAAACAAAATCCTGTTGCCATTTGACATTTTAGTTTCTTAGAGAAGGAGGACGCTGCCCCACCACGTACTTAACTTTGTGCCTGGTCTACACTAAAAGAGGCAAGCCTGCTCTGCCGCTCCCACACATTCCTGTGATCCCACACACAGAGAGGTGAAGCAGATCACTAATCTAACCACAAAATTAATGCTACAGATAAGGAAGAATAAGTGTGATGTGACTAGTACAGAGCAGAGCCATTCCTTTAAGCAGCTGCACCCAGGTACCAGATAAGAGAATGTACCTTACTTAGTTCCACTCCTGCTTCAAATATATTTTTTTTAAATTTTAAAGTAATTTCTCTACTTCTGCTTTATTGAAATAAATTGCATCAAAATAGTATTAGAGTCATCATTTTGCAAACTGTTGCAATTTTCACCATCCACACAGTGTGGAGTAACAAGGGAAATTCCAAACAATTACAACAGATTTACCCAGTAAAACTCCATGCATCAAGGCAGGCTAGTTTCTTAAATGCTTCCAGCAAGCAGACAAACTCTTCAACCTAACCTTAATTAAAATCATAGGCAAGTGCTAGGATCTTTATGGTGTTTCTGAATGAGTAGTACATTTCAAACGTTAGGTGATAGAGCTCAGTGGATTCACAGAATGGTGTGCTTTGCTGCAAACACTACACTCCTGTCAGAAAAACATGCTGGCAAGTGCTCTTCCTGGGGGAGCGTCATGTTCATTTTCACCTGATAACTCATGTAAAATTAAAACGCTCTCACATTTTATCTTCAGCAAGCTTTGACCTCATGTTACCTTTTGCTTTAATTAAAAATATATTGAAGAGCTCAAAAGAGGAAAAACTGGTATTTCCCACAAGCACAGAAAGTATTTTTCCACCTTCACTCACTGATTGTTGTCAGCCTAAATTAAGTCTTTGCTCTCCTCCTTGTAAGCATGACAAGCTCATTGCAGAACCACGGAAACTACACCTACTTCAGTAGTATGAGTGTTCATCTCTCTACTACTTGCAAATTACTACTGCTACTGCCAGGAACAACAAAGATTAAGACCTAGTTATGAAAACAGACAGCTGATGAAGACATTAAAGTAGTATCTGTAATCATCAAGGGACTAATTCTGATCTCTGCTGATAAATATTCAGCTGACTCCAACAGAAAACAGCTGTTCCTGAGAACAAATCTGAACTAGGACTCTGAGTTGTTTGAGAAAGTACATTTCTTAATATAGTTACCTAAAACCAAACTCAAGTATATGCATCTGACCCCAGAACAAAAAAAAGTACAAGATTACAACAGGTTCTTCATTCAAAAATTAAATTCCTTATAGCAGAGAGGAAAACAATATGCACAAAGTAACTGAGAGCCTTCCAAACAAACCACTGGCAGTAGCTTATCTATAAAAACAAAAGTAGATGCTATTTTCATTAAATTTCCCTCTTCAACTTGAAAATTTACTTGAAGTTACCTTTGGCTGATAAGAGTAAACGGGTGTATTTACAGGGCATGGAAATCATTCCGGGCATCATCAGTTCACACAGACAAAAAGAAATGCTGTAACTGATCAGGTAAGTGTAGCTATCACTTAAATTACCAGATCCACAGGTTATCTCAGAAAGAGCAGCAGCCCACACTAAGATAATACTATCAAATCTTGACTACATTGAGCAATAAAGCTGGGAAATCAGATTAAGGAAAATGCACCCTGTGCAACTACTTCTGCATCAGGATTACTTTGCACTGTAGGTCTCTGCTTGCCAGCTCTGCACTGTCCCACTGCACCACAGGCTTCACTCAGCTCTGAAAGCAGAGCTACCAGGATCAGGTAAATGGCACTTCTATTACTAATTCCATCCAAAATCAGAAACAAAATCTACCCAACTGGCTTCTAAACAAGGCAATTCAGCTGGCACACACTAAGCCTGGGCTGACATGGCATACCCTACCTCAACGACCCAATATACAGGCATTGGGTGTTTCTGCATCATCACACTCCCTTTCCACTTCTTAGCAAAGCATCATCAAGTGTAGCCACCATGGAAATCTTCTAACTGTCTTTGAGTAGTATTATTTCTAAATCTGAGACCTGCCCAACACAGACCAGAATCAGTCTGGTTTATCCACAAACCTGATAATCCACCGCTCCCAAAGTCGACCAGACTGCTTTGTACCCCCCTTCTGCGTGTACCGTTGCCCTGTTCCTTCTCCCCAACAAGTGCCATCAAGCACAGACCCTTCCAAAATCTGCAGACAGGAAGAGGGAACAAAGGTCATCAATTACAAGGTGAAAACAGAAAAAGATCCTTGCTACTGCAAAGCATAATATGGAGCGGAGCAATATACAAATGTCTGGGAAAGTACTTCAAATTAAACAGTAATGAGCAAGGCCACTATGGAACAAGAGACTTGAAGCCCACAGGACAAGACAGAGGTAATACCGAGGCAGCCAGTTTATGAGAACCAGCTCATCATGTACATTTTATAATGTTAGTTAAAGATTGACCTTTATATTGTAAACACCACTCCCAGCAGATAGGAAGTGACAGCATTTAAAATAAAACACTACAATAGTGTTTCCTAAAGGAGTAAATTATTTCATCTGTATCACACCAATTCCTCTGAAGTACTACAACTGTGCATTTGATACAAATAATTTTTATAATATAGATGAAAGAGCAAGGAAGCTAAATTATCTTTGACAAAGATAAGACAGATGGCTTTTCAACCAAGATCCCTATCCTTGGGAGGAATCAGTGGATTACGAGACAGAAAACACAGTGCCAGTGGAATAGGAATTAGTGAGGAGTAATTCCAGGCACTTAGTGGAACAGTCAGTAAGGAATAATAGTAGGAAACAATGCAAGGAAGTTTACTCACATATCTTGCTTCACTGAGAACATGGAAATGAAAGAGGCCTACACTAACAACAGCACCCAGACTTGTCTCAGAAAATATTATCCTGTTTACTGTGGCAGGAACTTGAGAATGTTTTTCTTTCTTTTTTTTTTTAAGTCATAAGCAATTACATTCCTCCAATAGTCCTAAAGATTTCCAGATAATGATTTGCCTCCAAATTAGAACAAAATTTTCAAATTAGTAAAAATATATTAATATACACATGTCAAGGAACAAAACTACTGTTGAATAAAACCAGAGAACACACTTTATAGAAAAATGAAGATTTAAGCATGTGAAAAACTAAGAGGACTTATGGCTACAAAAATCTACACATTTCTAACATAAGAAAGGAAATTACTGTACAAGAGTTGAGAATATACCATTAAAACACTAAAGCTGCAAATGGGAACTTATTCTCATACATGTTCATTGCTACCTTACCTCCGCTCACATCTTTTCTACAGCTGACAAGTTATCTTCCTGCTCTAACAAAATCATATAAAAGCCCAACTGATGCAAAAAAAGTCTTCCAAAAAGGCAGTAAGAAAAAAAAGTTCACTGCTATATAGGGTACATGAAACAGTACCAAAGGGTCAAAATACTTTTTGCCATTATCTTTGATAGAACCATAGTTACATAACTTACATTTATGGTTATATAATTTATCAACAGCAAATTGTCCCTCACCTACTTGCCTGACTCTGTTGATGAGGGAAGATCACTGGACACTGGTCAACTCAACCTCAGCAAGACACAGAGTGCAGTCTCACAGCATCTTCGTAGCCACACTGGATAGCTACAGACCCCGTGGACCATCAGGCCCACACAGCAGTGGTTGTGAGGGTCCAAAGTCTAAATGTAATCAGTTACAAATGAGGTTGCTCAGAGTTCACACTGGGGCCAATACCTGTGCTGGTAGCTGGGAAGTTGGTCACCTGCCAGCGTGCCCTTGCTGTGCCTAGGGTTGCCTGCACACTGGGTTACAGTGGCAGTATCAAAGAGAGCATTTGTACCCCTCTACCTGGCACATACGAGTCCATCACCACATCACTATGTCTGGTTTGGGGTCATGTAACACAAAAGAGAGAGGAGCGATGTCAGCAGAAGGCCATGAAGATGGTTAAGGGAGCTACAGCACACAACCCAGGCAGGAAGCTAAGGCAGCACATCTTCTGGAAAACAGGCAGCTACAGTGGCAGAATCTAACTGCTGGTCTTCACCACTGGAGGGGCATTGTACACAGGGAGGAGAGAAACAGCCTTCCTGCAGAGGTGCACAAACTAGGGGTAAGAGACAGTGGTCCCAGGTTGCTCCAAGGGAAACTCCTGAGTTGCTCCAAGGAAAACATTTTTCCCAGTGCATGTGTTTAAGCAGTGAAGCAGGAAGCCAAACTGAAGCTATGGAATTGCCATCACTGGAGACCTTCTGAAACACTGCACAAAGCCCTAAGCACCCTAAACTCATTTTGGAATTGGCTCCCCCCAAGTACAGGGTCCAACTGGACCTCCAGAAGTCCCTTCCATCTTACACCATTCTACGATGATACTACAGATGTTCATGTTTGCTCTACAATCACATGTATTAAACTTGACTCAAGAAACTTGGCAGAAAAGCATTTATGTTGGTCCTCAAGGAAACCAGCAAAGACACAACCTCTGTCTTCAGGCTTAGATGAGGTGCAGATTAATATTTCAGATCTTCCAGGGAAAATCTGAGGAAATCTGACTACACAAAGCAATAAAACCAGAATGTATTTTACTGGCTGTTAATGCTGCATTCAGGGCAAGAACTGGTACAACTACATTACACCCTGGCCAGGCCAGCGTTCTCTACTTCAGCCTATAACTATTTTACACTTAATCACTTCTGCCTATAGACTGTATTTCTCCAGCTTTTGGTACTTCACTACTTATTTCTGGATTCCTTCACTGTCAGTAAGCCTCTGTATTATACTTTCCACTCGAGTAATTCATTAAAACTGTGCTTTATATGTTGCCAGCCCCAGGGCAGGACTGGATGGAAATACAGAGAAAATTGACTTCAAATTTTTGCTTGCTTTTGTTTTCTAAATTTTCAATTTTAGAACCAAAGGAAAATTCTAGTTTTCCTCTCCAGTCCCATAAATTGTATTTTCTTGATGAATTACCTAAACAAATTGTTTAGAAACATTTTTGCTATTAAAGTGAGTGATTTTATATGCAAGAGAATTTCCTCAGAGGTAAGGGAACATGTATTTTGAATACAAGAGAAGATCACAAATAATAACTCACCTTCTTATCTATTCTTTGAGAATTCTTCAGAAGAACAAAAAAAATTTTCACTTTTGTGTTTCACTTCTAGTAGTGCCGTGCTCTGACTTTTGTAACACCTCTTAAAGTTGTTTCTACTTCAAAAATGGGTAAGTGGATTTTTTTAATGCAAAAAACAAGCACAAAAGCATATCCTGTTTTTAAAGAGATCTTTCAGATACTGTAAAATATTAAGACTAACAAATTTTATATCTCTTTACTCAGTTTTGCAAGTCACACTGAACTTCTACAAACTAGAGAAAAGGAGGTTATCATGATCTTCCTTGGCTGCACCTGGCCTCACTAAGGAAATTCCATGTTAGTGTCTTAGTAAAAAGTGAATTCAGTTAAGAAATACATCACTCATCTGAAAAGAAAAAAGTCCTAAGACTCAACACAAGATTAAAAAAGGTTGAACTATTAACTTTATACTTCACCTAAGGCTAAGTCTTACCATAGCAACTGTTAAGAAACAAAAATATTTTGAAGTGGCCAAGCAATCAAACTTTTGCTTCTGCTCACCTATAATGAAGGAAGTTTAGACCTGCTTCTGTAAACGCAGGCCAACCTCACAGACAATTAACTGAATGGTTAACTTTGCACAGATGATAGCTTAGACTTCAAATAGATGAATTTAACACACGTGATTGTATGATCAGGCTTCTACTGGGAGGTACTGATAACACAACTAAGTTTATGCTGATAACAGAACCAAATTTAGCAACATTTTTATTCCAGACCTTCTCTGTAAATGAGAAAGGCTTTTAATTACAATAAAGACACCTCTCTGAAGAGCCTTATCATAGTTGCAGTGCTGGCTTCTACAACTCTCACCCTTTGTTCCTCCCCTACAGCACCTCTTCAGTTGCATGGGGTGAGGGGGGTGATGTACAAGTTAACAGGGACAAAACGAACCGATCAATGAACCACACCTCGTTAAAAACAGCACTGCCAAAAAGAAAGTCACTTACAACTGGGAGCAGTTTCCTGCTCTAGGTTACTGTGCAACTACATAAACAGTCAAAGCGGGACAAGTGAAATAGTGACACAAGGGCTGTGTTAGCCAAGAGAAAATATACTAGTAAAATTACAGCCTGACCTAAACCTGCATCTACCTGTTCAGAAGCCACTCGGACGAATAAGCACACTGACACAGAGAGGGGCAGGGAGGTACCCGATGGCCTTACATTAGCCCATGTTTTCAATCTGTTAAGCAAGCTCTGCTTTGACAAGAATATTTTAATTTACTTCATTAGAACCCTTTCAAACTAAGTTTACTAATTGTTTACAAGATCTGCTGCAACTATGTCCAGAAGAGGTGTGGGGTGTGAGAACACTTTACATGTAACTCAGGATACAGACTGCAGTATATCATCTAAAAAAAAAAATAAAATCAGTTTTCATCACAGACTAAGCTAAAAAGCTGAGAGAACCTGCACAAACACCATATAATTCTCCTAGAAACAACAATAACTCAAAGCATTTCACATTTCACTTGTCCTTATTTGCCCTGGTCCTCACTTAGATGGGTACTTTCTGTTTGTTACTTTAGGAACAGGCTGTGACTGAGTAAGATCCATTGTTTTTCAATAAATAAGTCTGCAAACCAGTTGTGTAATTACCCTGACTTAACCATCTTTTTTTTTTTTTTTAAGCTGAGCTCTGAACTTCATAAAAATGCTAATAAATGTCACTACAAACTATAATTTTAAATCTTTAAATTAGATCTTAGATTTAATCTTCTCATTCCAAAGCAATCTATTTATTACTGGCTTAGATTTCAATTAAATGAAGTTACTTGTGCATAACTGAAAATAAAGAATATTTAGCTCATTTTAAATTAACATGCATTTGGTAGGTTTGTGCATTCAGGAACACTTTCACAGTGGTCCAGCCTTACTAGTTTAAAAATACATTAAGTTTTCCTAATGCATATTACCAATCTTTACTTGAACGTTTACCATGGGATTTTAATTTTATTCATTTCCTGATACTTTGATATATAGCACATCAGTGAAAACAGAAGCATATTTGATGTAGAAATACAGACTTTGATAATGAAAAGCAAATTAAACATAATGGAGCAATATTTCCATGTCTGCCCCCAAATTATATTAAGATAGTTCTGATATTTACATCTGACACTTTTTAAAAAACAATTTAATGCAACCAAAAGGCTCAAGACTGCTGAAAAAGCTACAGACCTGAAAAAAAGGCCAAATAAAACCCTGGAAACACAGAAGGTCAGGGTTTGCATGGAGTTCCAGATCATAGATCCCAGCTGAGGTTTAAACAATAGCTTGTAATACTCAAATATACATATATATATATATATATGTTTTTAAATCTAGATTTCCCAAATGGAAATTAAGTCAGGAGTTTATTTATTCTCAAAGATTCATATAGGGAAGAATTTCCCTAAGATCTTATGCCTATAAAATCACTTTTTAAAATTACTTTGGAATATATGTAATAGTGGCAGAAACAATAACAAAAAGCCTGAAGTAGTATTTCAGAACAGGAGAAATATTTTAAACATATTATGCAGACAAAACACACCACAGTATGCCCATACTAAATTAAGTACTACACCAAAATACTAAACATTATAGCAGTGTATTTGTGCTGAGCCAAAACCTTCCATTCAAAGAGTAAAGTATGTTTTGGAACTCGTTTTTCTTTCAAAAAACATTAATTCGAGCAGTACCAGCANCGAGGACAACCACAAAAAAAAAAAAAAAAAAAAAAAAAAAAACCAGAAAACAAAACAAACGAACAAAAAACCCCCAAAACCTAAATCTGCAGACCTCTCACAAGTTAGAGGGATTCTAGAAACCTGCACAAAGCCCCTGCAATCACTGGTTGCTAACCAAACACTGCTAAAAGCACACAGCTCCTGCTGAAGCCTGTAGCCTGGCACTAGGCCTCAAAAACAAGGAGACAGCCTGGGAGCCAGAAAGTGAGCAAAGCTCCATCAAGGCACCCAGGGAAGCCTTTCCCCTTCCTGCCAAATAGTGATCCAGCAAGGAAGTCACCCAGCGTTCATCCCTGAGCAGGAGCTCGGAGCTCGGCTCCTTCCAGCTGCATCACAGCTCCGGAGGGAAACCCGCCAGGCCGAGCTGGGGGAGAAGGTCCGGGAAAAGTGAAACTCCCGGGCGAGCAGAAAAAAAGGGCGGCCGCGGAAATTCAGAGTCGTTCCCATAAGTCCCCTCTGCAGAAAGCACCTACGTGACTCTCCCTTCTCCACCAACAGCCTTCAGCCGCAGCCACCACCGCACACAAAGCCTGGGAAGAAATCATCTAAGCCTTTCGTATCTTTCTGTAAACAATGCTATTAGATACTGTATACAACAATTACCACACAGACATCACAACTGTGAGCTAAGTCTTGCACTTGAAAAACCCAAATGTCACATAAAATGTAGAAAGAGCAACAAGTTCAGGTCAATAAGACCTGCCAGATACCCCTGAGCGAACCCTATTCAAAGTCTCCCTGTTAGATAAAACTACCAGCAAACACAACCAATCCATCCAAAATTAAATGGGAACTCAGGCATTTACCTCACAGAAGCAATCTACAGCAAAAAGAGAATCCAGGTGGCATCTCAATGACTTAAAATGCAAAAATGTTAGAAGCTACAATCGAAGATCACCAAAAAAGTCATACTTACATCGTCTCTCCAGTCTTAGCAACATGACAAAGAAATTGATCCAGTATTGGACAAACTTCCTTCTTTCCTCTCTTCTCAAAATCTGTTGGTGTGAGAATGACACAAAAAGAATGGCAAAAGAAAATAGGACAGAATTAAAAAAAATAAATCATAATAACCAGCGATTTATTTGCTTTAACTATCAGTATAGCTCCCACAAAACCCTTTTCACGCCTTCACAATGCTGTAGTTGTTCCCAAGAGCTCCACCAGCTTCCCAGCTCTGTAAAACACTTAATATTTTCGTGTGAGGAAACTACATGCATACGAGTAGCCAAAGTTGATTTGCAACTTCTTTTGAGCAGCTACAGCAGAAAAAGAGGCTGATGTCCTCAGGCTGCATTCATGCTCGCACAGAAGTGGGCTGGGGAGGGAAAGAAGGGAAAGGTGCGGGCGAGGACCGAGGAAGAGCAGGCGGGCGGGCATGGGGAGCGGAGAGGAAGGCGCTGAGGCGAGGGGAGCCCCGGGCCCAGAGAAGGAAGGAAGCCGGTGGGGTCACTGACCCCCCTCTGCTCCTGTCCCTCAGGCAGCACAGAGCAAGCCCGGGGGGGCGGCCAGTGCAGCGGGAACTGGGGGCTCAGGCCTCCCCTTCCCCACCGGGAGCCTCCGCGCCTCTCCCTGCTCCGTGGGACCCCCTGCCCTCCCACGCCAGCAGCCCCCTCCCCACAGCCCCGGGACCTGACCCTCGCCCCCGGCGGGGAGGAGCTGCCGCCCTCAGCCACGGGCGCTCCCTCCCGCCGAGAGGGTCTCAGCTGCGAGGGAGACCCCTACGCGTGTCCCCTCAGCGCGGGGACACGGCTCNGGCCGGGCGGCCCTCACTGGGGGAGGGAGCGGCCGAGTGGGAGCTTCTGTGTTCGGCCTCCTCAGGCCAGTTCTGGGTGCTGCTGTCGTTCTCCTCGGGCTGGGGGCTACCGCCTTCTTCACGCTGGCCCCGCCACGCAGATCCTCGGGGAAGGGGGTGGGAACGCAAAGCTCCTGCCTGACGATCAAGGCCTCCCAGCCCCTCAGGGAGCTTGGGCACCTTCCCACCTCGGGCTGTGGGCGACTGTTCTTCCCTCACCCTCCAAGCCAGTATCTATATATGGCTGTCTGCCTTTCATTCTCAAGGAGAAGCTGTCTTCCCCCTTCACCACTCTGCCTACGTCACCCACCCTTCTGTGCACTTTCAAGCCCAACAGCCGCTCTTACAGACTATGTGTGTTAGAATCAGACTGGTCTGGGTTGAAGGGACCTTTAAAGGTCATTTTGTCCAATCCACCTGCAGTAAGCAGGGACATCTTCAACTAGAGCAGGTTGCTCAGAGCCCCGTCCAACCTGGCCTGGAATGGTTCCAGGGATGGAACATCGACCAGCTCTCTGGGCAACCTGAGCCAGGGTCTCACCATCTTCATAATACAAAGTTTCTTTCTGTCTCATTTGAATCTCTCCTCTTTTAGTTTAAAGCCATCATCCCTTGTCCTGTCCCAACAGGCCCTGCTAAAAGGTCTGTCCCCATCTTTCTGACAGGCCCCTTTAAGTACTGGAGGGCTGCAGTAAAGTCTCCCTGGAGCCTTTTCTTCTCCAGGTTGAACAGCCCCAACTCCCTCAGCCTGGCCTACCAGCAGAGGGGTTCCAGCCCATGTATCATTGCTGTGGGATCCCTCCTGGGGATGATCCNCATGATCCGCCTGGGCGTCTCCCCCCGGCTCCGCGCTGCTCCCCCCCTCCGCCCCCCCCCTGCCCCGCGCAGGAAACGGGCTCCGGCCGCCGCGCACACACAGAGACCCCGGGCTCAGCAACCCTCCAACATGGCGCCCGGGCCGGCCCCGTGCGCGGCCCCGACAGCCCGCCCGCCAGGGGGCGGGGGCGCGCTGTG
>VYZX01020514.1:240-30435 GCA_013401335.1 Brachypteracias leptosomus | reverse complement strand
CCTTTCAGAGCCTCCTGCAGCCTCTCGACGTCCATGATCCGCCTGGGCGTCTCCCCCCGGCTCCGCGCTGNTGAGCCAGGGTCTCACCATCTTCATAATACAAAGTTTCTTTCTGTCTCATTTGAATCTCTCCTCTTTTAGTTTAAAGCCATCATCCCTTGTCCTGTCCCAACAGGCCCTGCTAAAAGGTCTGTCCCCATCTTTCTGACAGGCCCCTTTAAGTACTGGAGGGCTGCAGTAAAGTCTCCCTGGAGCCTTTTCTTCTCCAGGTTGAACAGCCCCAACTCCCTCAGCCTGGCCTACCAGCAGAGGGGTTCCAGCCCATGTATCATTGCTGTGGGATCCCTCCTGGGGATGATCCTTTCTCTCACCCTGGCATGTCAACTACAGCTCTAATGGAGAGTGAAGTCCAGGCAGCCTCTTGTTCCTCCTTTCTGGACAAGGTCCCCAGGTGAGGTCGGAGGGGACCCTGGCACAGAGCAGGTAAACCCAGAGCAGAGGCTGAGGGCTCTAACCCCGCAGCCAGCCGGCCACATACAGGCTTCTCCACCCCAAACGCTTTGGCAGGACTGAGGGACGTGCTGTAGCTGTTCCTAGAAGGAAAGGGAAATGCTAATTTAATACACATACACACACAAATAAGTTGTAAATAAGGTAGCTAAATATCGATGCCAACTGTCATTCTACGCATATGTGAGCTGGCACATCTGCGGTGGGTTACCATTAGGTAAAATCCCGATATAGACCTGGACCATGTCCCAGTCTCCTCCTGAGGTCTGCACTTGCAGGGAGGCACGTCCGTCCTCCCCTGCGGCACAGCCCTGGCTGCTCTCACAGCCAGAGTCAGCCTGGCAGAGCACGGAGCCCATCACAAGCGAGAGTGAATCAGCTCTCTACAGCAGAAACACAGGCTTCGATGTACCACCTTGGAGCAGTCCCAAAAAAGATCGCAATCCCAACAGCTGTACTAACTTTTCCACTCTCCCAGATGAGTGGAACAAAAAATCTCCGACATGGCTTTCTTAGAAATGCTGCTTAATGTCACAGCAAAGCACACATGGTTTGTAGACCACCACAAATGGCTAAGAGACGAACTTGGCATCCATAGCACACAGTCCTGAGCTGCAAGCTGCCTTCTCTGACCCCTTGCACTGATTTTATCATACAGGGAATGATCCACAAGATATGCAACTAATGGTCTCCACTGGCAACTGCATCATACAGAAACCCCAGCTTTTATTTAAAAATTGCATGGGTTATAAAATCAAGAACTTTTCAAACCTTTGACTGTAGGACTACCTGATACTAATAAGAAACTTAAGTTTTCCTATTTACAGATGTGCTGTACAAAATCCTTCCTTTGTACTATTGTGAAAACCTTTGTTAAAATAAGCAGACCTTACAAAGAGAGTTCTGGGGTCCTTGTGAAGGCTGTGGTCAGGCAGAGGGGAGCTAATGAACCTCCATGAGTCTCTCTCCCGTTATCTGGTCGATATGAGGAGGGGAAAGTGGCAGCCTGGGTTAACAAACAGACCTTATAGGACAGGCCTTGTTGTTCAAGGCACTCGGCAGGGCCACATGTGGATTTTAATGGTAGGAATTCTGGAATCAGGGTGTGGGAGGAGAGGGCTGAGTCACCTCTGTAGCCTGAGCTGTGGTTGGGGCTGTGTGAGGAGAGTCTTGTGCCACCACACCACGGGGAGCTTAAGGAAAGCATCTCTCTCATAAACTTCAAAAATAGTTTAGAGCAGGCACAGGTACCTCAGATTTGGTATTCTACTGACCAAATATGAATAGCTGGATACTTTCTTAAGTGTAGTTTTAAAGTGCTACTATTTCTAAGTGTTTTACAAGGGAATTGTCTGAGTTTTGTGCCACAGATTGATTCTCAGCTTCTTAAAAGGAAAACGACATTCCCCACTAATTACATGAGAAATCTCAACAACATACTGAGGACTTTGCACTTCTTGACTTTCTCATACACATCTCATGTTAGATGTTCCCTTGCAGCCAGCCAGCATCATTATGTTCACCAAGCAAATGACCAGAAAGACAAAGAAGATGCCACTTGCCCAAACCTCTAGGGAAATAAAACACCAAACCAAAACCAAACCCCAGTGCATGAGGCAGCATTAAAACTATGGAGAATTTAGCTGCTATTTTTCTTCTGACCACTTTGCTCATCAGAGAGAACACCATTAACAATTCTCCTTCTTGGCCACCTTGCAGCTCTGCCACCATGACTCCCCCTGCCTCAAGCCCTTGTAGCACACGTACCTTCCTAGCCTTACACATCACTACTAACTGAAACTAGGTTTGTTTGGTTTTAAAATTCAACAGTAACATCCTCTCTACAGCATTAGCAAAAACATCAGTGGGTGCTCCACGTGCTAAGCAAGCAAAAAATCTCTTTAAAACAGAAAGAGCTGCGTTGTGAAGAGAGTTAGTAAATGACAGGGGAAGGTTTCAGAGAAAGCAGGGGATACTGGGCTGAAAACAGAAACACCAAGGCCCATAAGTGGATTCACCAACAACAGAAAAGGGCCATAACAGTTCAGATCACAGATTAGCCTACGTCCTTTTCCATGAGGTCCACTTTATTATTTTAAATGAGGTACCAAAGCCTAGTTAAAGTAAAAAAAAAAAAAAAAAACCTCAAAAACTAGCTTACCTTTGCAACCTTCAGTAAAACAGAAGAGTGGACACCAGACCTTTCCTAGAGCAGAGCTTCTCCTAAATAAACCCCTAAACCCCAACAGACCGTGTTTCCCCCCAGGGATCCCATCAGCTCATCCCCAGCCCAGCTTGCTCTCTTTAATAATTCTCAGGCACTCAATTTTCCTGAGGAACTGCATTTCCCAGCATGATTGCTCTTAAAGAATCCAACCAGTGAAAGCAAGCCAAGAGAGGCATAAACATGGATATTAAAGTCTGGTGCAGTTACACACCCTACATTAAAAAACCCTAGGAGAACAAATTCAATCATCCTAAACAATGTTTACAGGTGTCACTGAACTCAACAAAATAAAGCCCATACTGCTGAATTTGAGAAGTTGTGCTGCTGTTCTTTTAAAACAGAATAAAAAAGACACTTGTTCCCAAGATGCCTAGCATTACTACTGAAAACTGGGACAATGCAGCATTTCTTCACTATAAAAGGAAGTTGCAGAAAAAAAAAAAAGAATCAAGCTTTTTCTAAATTCTTGTATTACATGTTATATAGGAATAAAAAACCTAATTTAACAGTTTGTAATAGTACAAAACAAACTCAACTAATTCAAACTTTAGAGCCATTGGGGCCACCACTCTCAGATCTTGTGAGATACAAGGTGATAGGACAATTTCTGCAGGATTTACCTGATAGGGAAAAATGCCTCTGGTTTAATTCTGTTCCTTTTACTTCTTATTTTGAAAAAAAAAGTGGACGTTTCTTTTCTGAGCTGTAGCACTTATCACATATCTGTAGTATATTAAATAATCACAGTGGTGCTTCAGAGTCGGTTACAAATATATTTGCATTGAAAGAGGTTTTAATAAAAATGATAAAATACAGGCACTCAAAACAAAAGGCAATACAACTGAAGGTCATAGTAGACTGTGGATGGCAATGGTTATAATCTGAAAAAAAGCAAATCTCATTTCTGGGGATTAAGTTTTACAGTTCAGTTTGCCTTCAAATCCCAGGCACACCAGAAATTGTCTAATTTCTTTCTCTTTCTTGAGGTCTCCTTTTTGATACTGTTTGCTGATAGAGAATGTGTACATAAATCCACCAGCCCAACTCCAAAACCTCTCTGTTTGCACTGAAAAACTATTTCAGACAGACCGTAATCTTTCTTTTTTAAAAATGTCATTCCCCAAAGTCCAGAAAATAGATAATGCAGCCACACTGACCGACTCGTCTCCTCCTGCCCTCCTACCACAGGAGGAGCTCCTATCACAGAGAAAACACTTTCCATTTTTGCAGCCCTCTCTCTCTTCCTCCCCCAGTTAGAGGAAAAAAGGCCAGTCTTTCAAATATTGCACTTCCAAAAACTTGTTGGTTTCTACAGGAAACATATTTTAAATTGAATTAATTTTGGGGGGTTGGGGACAGATGACAAACATGGAACATCAAGAGGTCCTGGAAATGAAATAATAGACAAATAGATTTAATGAAAACACTTCGGATTTTTGTTTTGTTTCAGGGAAAATGTTTAAAGATACACAAATACCTGTTTCTGAGGAAACTAGAACCATGTCCTCTGGAGCAGGACCAAAATAAAACACACAATTATTTCTGTGGAAATAAAGCAAAGAAAGTGCACAAATGACTTGTATATTTGTGTGGTAACAAAGAGGATTTCAAATGCCTTTTGGGACGAAGCTCAGCTTAGGGAAGGTTTGCATGGTTTGAAACCCACATCCCCTCAACTAACTGAAAAATAGTTCTACTCACAGCAAATCATCTTTTCCTTCCATTTACAAAGGAGAAACACTTAAATATAATCCTAGAATGCAAAGAAAAGCTTGTAGGTAGTTTCATCATTGATGTGTTGTGTGATCTCAAGCAAATGAGCCAGGCAATGGTACCTGCACATCTTCATTAACCAGCCAGAAGTGGTAATTGCTCTGTAAGGTATTTGACACACCTTGTAGTAAAAACCATACACAGGGAGTGTGATTTCATTGTGTGTCAGTTCCCAGCGCTGCTTGTTGAGGGTTTACTGTGAATCAACAAGGAAAAACACTCACCTTGTTAGGAAAGATGTGGTGGTTTTAAGCATTTAACTAAAGATTGATGAGAAATCAGTTTGCAATCCAGGTTTAGTTTTTCTTCTTGCACAAAGCTTTGTACAGATTTACATTTTAGTTTTCTTCTAAGCTTCTGCAAAACACATTTTTTGAGAGTTTTCCAGGAGAGCAGGACCAGGTCCTGCTTACGGTATGAGTCCAGGTCTGCCTGATGCACTTGGACAAATCTCAATTGTCTTACTTGCTCTTACACTTCAGAAGCTCAGATCACTGGTTTGATTAAGACTGAGGTTTGTATTCATCAGTCCTGAAGGATGTAAGGTCTAAGTTACAAGCATAATTACGTACTTCCACCTTCTCATCTCCCTGAAATCCCAACAGAAATTAGAACAAACTACAAACCAAGCAACAGCAGCATTATCATGTCACACTCTTTGCAGACAAAAACAACCAAAAAGGGTAGAAAATAGATTGCTGTTTCTGATGGATCTTTAAGAGATGGATGTGCACTCCCCAGAAAGGGCATTCCTACATTTCCTGATCCTTCCTTCATGTCCATCCAGTTGAAAACAGTTATTTTGGTTGAGTTCTCCAGACCATCAGCAGCTCTCCCGGCACAGCTAATGCAGGGGAAGAGCTGCAGCCCATGGGGAAGCAGAGGGGTGGAGGATACTCCTCTCAGCAGCAGTGGGGGCTCACCTGGGCTAGTTTATCTCACTGTCCTGGGAGATCTTTAACTCCACAAAACCCAGCAAAACCTGATTCTTTATAGACTGTCCAGCCCCTGGGCACAGATCAATGGGCCCAATGCTGATTAAAATGATGGAGGGTGTAGGACCAGCAGATGCTTTTGCTTTCAGTAATGAAGCTTAAATGGATTATCAGGAGATCCTTGACCTAACCTGACTTAAGGCGATTTCATTCGTTGATGTGCGGCAGCAACTTGTGAGCTATTTCAACCCAGTTTGAACCACAACTGGTTAGTGTGCTTTGAAAGAATCTGTAGCATTTCAATTTGCTACAATTTGTGGGTAGATTCAGAGTAGACGTTAGGAAGAAGTTTTTAACCATGAGGGTGGTGAGACACTGACACAGGTTGCCCAGAGAGTTGGTGGAAGCCCCATCCTTGGAGGTGTTCAAGGCTCCCTGATCTAGTGGGAGGTGTCCCTGCCTATGGCAGGGGGGTTGAAACTAGATGATCTTTAAGGTCCCTTCCAACCCTGACAATTCTATGATTCTGTGAATACAGTATCAAGCAAGTGAAGAAGCAACAGAATCCAAATAGTGAGAAGAGTAAGAAAATGAGAACAGTCCTGTTCAAAGACCCACTTGGGTCTTCAGGAAATATTGTACCTCGATATGCATCAAAGGATTGACAAAAGGAGGTTAAGGGGGTTGGTTGGTTTGTTTTAATTTTTAGCTTGTATCTGCAGAAACTGAAGGACGGTACCAAAAATGATGTTAAAAATGGAGTGTCTCTGAACTATTCAGAATGGAAAAGTTTGGGTTTTATTTGAAGTACCTCATAGGTCTTTCAACATAAATTGTGTCCCTCCTCTGAGAAAAGGACTAAATAGGTTTTTAATACATCTTGAAGACTTGGGAGTATCAAAAGATCAGAATAGTTCTGTTCATGTTATTTGTGAGTCATTATTTCAGTATGAGCAAAGAATTTTAGTTCCAAGACTCTGATACACATTTTTGGACTGTGCTGTAATTTTCACAAAGTAACATAAGCAATTACGGTACATCCAGAGAAATGTAAAAGTCAAACCAAAATATTTTACCTCAAAAGAAAACATTAACAAAGTGCTTTGTTAATCTTAAGTGCCCAGTCTCATTTTGGTGTTTTGTCTCAATTTCCATTTTCATTTCAAAGGAAGTGTTGACAGTTTGTTTTTTATTCCGATCCAGAATGAAAGCAACATTTCCAAACATTGCTATTTCTTTTGAAGCACAAACAGAAACTCCTCATCTCGTGCCAGCGATGGCTCTTTGGGAGGCTGTGGCATGTATGGATCCCAGTGTAGATATGTGCTTGCCTCAAGAGCACGGGGGGGGAACATTTCCAGCCTCTGTGGGGGTCAGCCCATGTACCTGTGCTACCCCATCAGTGGCTGGGCACTTGGTGTCTGTTTTTAGCACCGTGTCTGACTATACCTAATGGAGAGGAGCAAAACATTCTCTGGAAGTTGACTCCTTTATGGTTATAGGTACTCGATTCTTAGGAGAGGAATCTCTTCTTGAAGCAGTGGGAAGGAAATTATTTGAAATTAAATGATGAACAGTATGTGCTTAAGTTGATAAAGTAATGCTAGGATAAATCTTGACAAAGTCTCACATTTTTTTGGTTAGCTGCACTTTATTCCCACCTCTAGACATCACAGAACATGCTGAGAAGTTACCTCTCCTAGGATCATACTTAGGAGGATGAATGTAAAATCACAGCTGAGCTCTGTTCAGACTCGTGCTCCACACCAATGTGACAAGGATGTCTCCTGAGTTTGAGCCATGATTGTTGATGACAGTGAGGACAAGGGAGAAAGGGAGTATTCCAGTACCCAGGTCCCTCAGCTGGGTAACCAACCCCAAGGTCCTACTTCAGTGAACCAAGAGTTTATTTGTTCCAAAGAGGAGAGCTGCAGCTGACGAGACAGACCGTGTAGCAAGTGGGGCGGTCTGGCAATGGGGTCGTGGGCAAGAAGGGTCAGGTCGCTTCCCCTGATTCATCAGCACCACTGGCTGCTGTGCCCCTGTTACCTCTGCCTCACCTGTACCTTGGGAAAACTGTGTTCTCCCACAGCAACACTGACTGAAGCTGTGTCTGTGAATGAAAGATCTTGGACCAGTTCGTGGAGCGTGTAACCACACACCACCCAACCACACACCTCCCAGGCCAGGGGTGAAGCCGCTGCACAGAGCACTATTGTTTCACAGCCAGCCTCACCTTTTCTCCTGAATATCAATGGGAGTTGGAGTCTTGACTTCAAAGAGCGTGCGACCAAGCCAACATACCAGGCAGTTGAGCAAGTGAGGGAACAATTTCATCAGCAGGCGGACAACTGGTTTGGCCGAGCAGGCAGCTCACAAATGCCTGTCACACATAGATGTCGCACACAAACAAGGACATTGCAGCAGTGACCATACAAATGTTGAAAAAAGAAAATTAAATACAAAAAGAAGGGAAGGGAAATGATGCTAAATGACAAGATCCTCTAAGGAACAGAAGATATCAGAAAGACAGTAAAAAGTAAAAGTTAAAACTTCCGTTTGCTTTAGGAGCAGGTTCTGATCTACAATCACTGTAATACAACCAGAGCTACAGCACAACACAACAGCTCTTTGAGGAAAGTTAAATGTGTGTTGTCTCTTTCAGTAACACAGCCTATATAATACTCCCCTATGGTAAAATCGTAAAAGAGGAACATTTTTCTCTGCTCAATGCAGACTTACGCTGTATATGTGCACTGTAACATCACTAACGCTAAACTCCATCCCACCCAGACCCAGTACATACACAAAAATCTTGTATCTAAAAGAAAACTACCAAAAATACAGAGCTTGCATAAAACTTCATTTATTTGTACTGTAAGCCAAAGGATCTTACACAGAAATGCACTGCTAGGCCTCCTTGGGAGCAATAAACAACTGGTGCACTTGTCAGATAAAAACACACAAGCAATCACTGATTTCTGTACACAGGCGCTCTGGTTGTGCACACACACCCCCTGAGCAGCTTCCAGTTCTCACCTGTAAGCAAAAGGACAGTGGGGCCACCTAAGCCCACTTTGTAACACACAAAGAGCCCAGAAAACCTCTCACACTGTAGAGGAGCTGTAACCCAACGCTCCCGGCTGTGGCGGCTCTTTGCCATGCCGTGTGCGCGGGAGCCTCACGCTTCCCCGAGAGGCTGTGGGTGAAGGGAGGTGCTCAGCAGCTCTTAACGGAAAGCCCCTGTTTATCCATCCTGGGCAAGTTCAAGTATCATAGCAAATTTAGAACCTAAATATCTGATGCTGAGCTTCTCTTCATTTAAAGAAAAGTATCTTCGTTTCCCTCCTATGTTATAATGACACTGCTCAAGGTGTTACATTAGCAAAAGTGTTTTGGTTACATGATACTGTTGGAAATAACTAAAATACATGAGAGGAAGGGGAAATGAGGGTATAAAGCCTATGCAAGTATTTACACATCCCATTATTAAAATAAATGAAGGCTAATTAACAAGGAATTAGCCACAAGTATGAAATACAAAATGAATTCAAACTGCTTTCTAAGTAAGATTAATATTAGAATCAACTACTGTTAACACCAAAATATAACATGGTTTTAGAAGCTGTAATAAAAATATAAATTAATAATTCTAACAACAACAAAAAATTAAAGTTACATAATTGTTTTAAAACACTTTGGAGAGCTCAAATTACAGCTTTTTTTCTCAGAAAAAGCACAGTAGGGGGGAGCCTCCCCCATTCTTCCTGCCAGTTGATATTACATTAACAAAAGTCTTCATGTTAAAGCATATACTTCATATATTTTAATAGCTGTTGAGAACATAACACAGTTCTTTCTAAACATAGTGTATCGCCGCCTGTAACCATAAAAAGCACTGTTTTAATCTCTAATCATTTTATATGCAATAATGCCTTTGTTGTGTAATGAATTCCATTCCTTCATTTTAATGTGCCTGAAGTCTCCGGGTTCTGCTGAATCAGAACTTACACAACCCCAGGCTCCAAAACTCCAGAGGCTCAGCACCAGAGTGGCAACTGTCTGGGCAACAAGGCTTCTGCTCTGCAGCTTTCTGTGCCTTGTGGACACCAGAGAAATGAGGAATTCTGAGCGCCCAGCCCAAGTCCCATCTAGCCTTGCTTGACCTAGTCAGCTTTATTTTGATACTGGAAAATAAAGACCAAAAAGCAAGCTAAGATTTTTTACAAGCTCTCAGCATTGCCAGCCTAAAAGGTTTACCTATTATCTTTTAGGCTGACATTATCTTAAACATTTTAGAAGAGCATGATGAATTTTCCTTGCATTGCCTTCTGGCTCTGAAATCTTCAGGGTTCATTTGGGTTAAGTTTTCAAACTTCTCTCTAGCTAGAAATGTGCTGTTTTTTAAGCGGCAACTAAAGCTTCGGGTAAAAATAGAAAATACAAAGACAAGTTGTGAGGGACAGTGACGTCTAGACTCCAGATTAAATGCCTTTCTGCATCCTGAGCATCGAAATAATAGAGGCAGAGCTGCCTCTGTCCCCTGCACATCGATTTACACTTCCGTGGCAAAGGCTGCCAGATAAGGGATCAGAGTCATGCACAAGTGGTTGATTAGAGGCGTGAACAACGAGAGGTTTGTTTGTCACCCCTGTGAGCACCGAGCAGCAGCGAAGCTGCGGGACCAGACCCTCTGCCCCTCCTTCCAAGCCACCCTCGACGCCCCCTCTGCTCGGAGGACGCTGCAGGGCTGCTGCTTGTGGTATGGCGTCAGTCGCCCGGCACGCTTAGGGATGTGGCACAGACATTGTCACACTCCAGTGTTTGGAAAGAGTTTGTTGGCGCTTGTCCCGTGTCCAGGCTGTTTATCTGGCAGCTGGAGATGCTGCCAGGCCTGCTGCATTTCCCCTCCTCTCACGAGCTGCCACACAGGGAGAGGAATGTGCGAGCAAAAACCATGTTCTCTTGGGGTTTCTTTTATGAAACTGCATCAGTCCTGACTGGATAGGGAAGAAACCCCCAAGCTGCAGTTCTTTAGAAATCCCACTTTGTAACTTAGGAAACATACCCTTTCCCTCACCCATACACCCCGAATATTGATCTCTACTAAATGTCTGTTACATGTACAGGATCTACAATCTGTACTGGTTTTCCATTGATTAGAGAAAAGCTTCACAGATCTCACCCTCCTCACCCCTCTCCTACTTTGCCTGTTAAGACATAAAAGTGAGTAGTTCCAAGAAATGGCTCACTTTTTTTTGCTGAACAGACTTGAAAAGTGAGATCATTTTCTCTGCTGTTCAAGCACTCGCCCACACCCCCCTCAGGGCTTACTCTTAGAAAATGCCCTCTGGGAATCTGCTCTGTCTCACTGCTCTCCAAGTGTCCTCACTTTCAGCTCCCCAGTGACTTGTCCCAAGCACCTTTCAGCTACTGCAAGTTTTAATAAGCTCTTGTCTGTGCATATCATAAGATGATCATCATACTTTCGAAATCTAAACTAAATGAAGTCTTTCTAAAGAAACATCAAAGACATCTTGTATCATCTGTCACTTAGAGGCTCTTCATTATGATCCCAGCATTAAGCTCTCGCCTTCCAGGCACGCCAGGGCTAGGCAGAAAGACACTTCGGTGCCCCGAGTTTCTTGAGAAGCAGAAGAAGGGAGTCAGAGGCAGTGTTTGTGGACCCCCAGGGATTCTTAAAACTCTAAGAGACTGGAGGGGAAGACCCTGACTGCACTGCATGCAGGAAAAGGCTGTCTTGCTGCTCCCTATAAGCTGTGCAGGTGTCACAGCTTCCCCTGCATCTCCCTCCCACTTCTTGTACATGCTTTTCCTATTTATCCTGTCATTATTTTCCTTCTAATTCCTTCAAGAGAAGCCTTCACAAAACTAGAGAGCAGAAGGGAGAAATTAAAATCTCTAGACAAAAAGTGCTCTAAAACACAGAGTAAATAGGCACTTCTATTCCCCTCATCTTTTTAAGTAAGAGAAATCTTAAGGTCCTTCATGTGAAGAATAGCAGGTAATATACCTTCCAACAGAAGTGCAATTTTAAGCAAATACTTTCCCTTTACTATAGTAAATTTTAACTCATCCTATCACAAGAGCAATCTTCTCTAATTCAGCAATCTCACAGCAGCCAAGAGTACTTGCCCTATCATTTCAGGAGTTATATTCCCTGTGTTACGTAGCTCAAACCATAACTTCTCTGTCAAGCCTATGATCAGTACAAGCTTTTGCACAACTTCAAAAAAAAGTTACAGTGAATACAGCTGTACTTAAACAAATAAAGTAAATTCATCAAATAAAAGTGACAGTCATCACCTCTCCCTGCTGCAACCGGGAGTAAACAAAAGAAGGGAACAAAAGGCCTAAGAGAGGACAGTTTAGGTAGACTTCTTGGATTTCCCATTTTGTAATTTCAGGGGTTATTAGGAAACGGGATAAGGAAAATATTTTAATTCTGAGTTTCAGTAAAGGAGTTCATACTCTTCATCTATATGCTTCATGAGATGGAGTGCAAGAATTGAAAACTGCGTAAAAATAGAGCTCCATTTAGTATCTGTGGTTGGCCCCCAAGTAGACAATGACACGATTTTCATACACCTTCTTCATAGTTTTCTCAATTTGCTTCAGAAAGACTTGTGGAATTCTCCCACATAAAGTGTGCACCGTATCCAGAAACTTAGACTGCAGAGGGTAGTACAAAGACTGGAACAGATTGTCTTCAAAGGGAAACTAAAGAAAAGAAAAAAAAAGAATTATTAGTTTTCAGTTGTTACAAAATGGCATTTTAGAAGTTTCTGTAAGATAAAACCTTATATAGGCAGGCAAAGACCTTCCTAGAGTGTCACCAAAGCCTATTAACCCCAAACTCTGGTCTGCTTGAGAGCACCTGCTTTCAGAAAAGTTTGGGCATATTACTGAAAGAGCCAATTTCTCAGAATCTGTCCTTCTGGTGTCTGTGTTTAAAGTTTTACTAGCACAGGGACAATGTAATGTAATTTTAGACAGTACAGCTCTACACACACAACATTCCAATTGGAAATCTGGGCCCATGTCTGTAGGCAGGGCTCTGCCTTTGCTGTGCCCAGAGGCTGTGGGTGCTCAGGGAGGACAAGCTTTCAATGGGTATTCATGGACCAGAGCTGCGGTACCAGCAGCAGAACTCCATTCAAACACTTCTCTCCACCTCCAGTATTACAGAAAAGCAATTTAACAGCCTTTTTGATTAGAAGTTTACTATCATATGAAGGAAGATTGTTTAAACCACCCCAAATACAGGTGGGCAGTAAGACAGGAGAGGCCTAAGCAGCCTTGTTATTTTGTTTGATAGGTACACATAGAGCACAATCAGGCTCAGCCTGATCTGCTGGCAGAGCAGTCGGAGTGACCTGGTTAAAGTAGTCATCTACACAGAGGTTTGTATCTGAGGATTGCCTCTATCGAGGCAGGAGACTCACATCCCGTATCACTTCATAGAGTGCCTTGAACGTAGGCTGTTTGTCATCATGGTAGACACCTCTGTTGCCATGCAAAATGGAGACCCCTTCTTCTTCTGCACCTTTGCAGTTGCTGCCATACATGCAGTGATCAGGCCGGTAGTTCCACTGGCACGGGAACACATAGAGACACTCTGCCAGTGCCAGTCAGGGGGGGTGGGAGGGGGAAAAAAGACATATAAAAACAAGAGTTAAAACAAATTAAAACATATTTCTGTGAAAAAGCTGGGACCAACAACCAGAAAAAACACACTTAATTATTTTGCAAATACCCCGAGCAGCAGTTGGACATAGAAGCTCCCCTTCCTCAGGGGATGACTGTACAAATCCCAGCCCTGTTAGACCTGAATTAACAGCAAGAGAGGGCAACACAAAGGCTTGGTGCAACATAAAACAAGAGAGCATTTTACAAAGCCTGAAGTGACAGAATCAAACCCAGAGCATGGCACTATCCAGGGTCCTCTGCCCCTGAAAGAAGGTTCTGGAGTTACAGAAATGGCAGGGAAAGCACACTCTGCAGGGAGGGTTATGTAAAATCCTGAATTCTTCTGGAGACAGCACAGGGAAGTTTGCAAAGTATATTCCATGTTTGCTGCTGCAGCTTTCACTGAGGCTGTGACAATTTGTTATATTGAGATAGAGCAAAGCACAAGAGGTGGTGTATTTTATCCACAGCCCTTCTAAGAGTCGTCAACCATTAATTCCACAGGTCTAGGTTATGTAAAGATGAGCCTAATTTCTCAAAAAGGCTTCTAACCTCCTTTCTCCTACCAATTCTCTTTTCTTAAACTTTCCCCATGCACCCACAGTATTTGCAATATGCTTGTAATAAATCATGCCAGCCTCCATGACTTTTTTGCTTCAGAAACAGAGTACAATGAATCATTGCATGATGCTGGCAGCTTATGTCTGAAGCATTGCAGACTGAGTTCTCCACTTGGCCTCTCATAGCTTTCCAGGAAGTCTGCAGCTGGTCCTGCATGATTCTTGAAGAAGTAGGAGAAAAAGTTTCTGAAACTTTTCTTCTCTTCAGGCATCTCTAGCAGGAGACTCCTCCAGAAAGGGCAGATTGTAAGTGGTTTCCATGTGGTCACACACTCCAAATTGCTCTCCAGTGCTGCAGAAAGGGCAGGAAGAGCAGGAACGCCTGATCCAAACCCTGTCACACCTAACAGGGATCCCTCCCATAACCCTGAGCAGATGTTTGCAAGTACAGCTCATCAGCAGCTCACTAGGAGGAGGGGATGTCACCAGGCGCTTACTAACTTTCGTTAGTCATGTGAGTATTCTTGATCATCTCCTCACCATGTGCACTTTTTGCTGTCCCAGCTGGACTCAAACTCCAGCTGCTCTGTGAGCATCAGATCCATTAATCATCACAACAGCCTCCAGAGATGGAAAAAAGGGGCACCTCTTCGGGCCTCAGGCAATGCAGTCCTGGGTATCTCTAAGCCAAGATGCTGCATCTATCAACAGCCACCTGCAGCAGCCTCGACTGATTCCTTTCCCAGCCAGTCTCAACAATCCAACAGCTGAAAACTTCAGGAAAGTCCAGCTTTGTTTTAATTGTATCCAGTTCTTTTGTTTTCTTCTCTTGTGCAGTCTGATGTTACGTAATTCATAAAAATTACTTACCAGTTACAAGGAAGACAAACTACACTGCAGAAAGGCTCAAAATGTGGATTTAATAGAGAATGCTCACATCACAAAATCAAGATACTTCTGCAATCTTTGTTTTTCTCCTCCACACTTAAGTCAGCAGCTTAGGTTTGACTACACAACTAATCTGGCTTTATCTTTTTCTTCCTCTGCAGGCACTACTCCCATAACATTCATTTCTTTTTGGAAATGAGTTTACTCATAACGAAGATTTCTTCCGCTTTCTTTCTTCCCTAGCATTGAGGGTAGTACGTGGTGTACCAGGGACACTGATGTTTCACATCTGTCTGCAGTAAACAGCTGTTAGCTTACTGCTTTGCTTTTGCTCTCTCCTTTTATTTGCCTGGATTTGGGTACATCCAATTACTTACCCTATGACTCCTTAGAGAAAAAGAAAAGGGAACAGAATAAGTAAAGATAAATCCAAACTTACTCTGTTCTTAAGATCACTTGAGGGAATACAAGGTCACAGAGGAAACCAGGAAAAGAAAATAAGAACGGATACACCGCATCCATTCAGAAGCATGGAATGAGGTTCTCAGCTGCTCTGGGAAGCACGTACTATGGTATGATTTTGAAATCCAATGTCACTGGTCTTGCAAGTGCCTGAAGTAATTTCTCTGTGATCAGTACAAAATACTTACAAGGAGCTGAATTTCCAGAAACTGTCTTGACACTTCTGGAAAAAGTCACATCATTTAAAAATAAATATTCCAGAACTTGCCAGTTCCTTGGAAATACACACTCATGAGAATATAACTTCAATTCAAGAGAAAATGAAAGACAAACCAAAAATACTACAAGTTGTTGATGAAGGCATTGTGCAAGAGTGACAGGCAGGAAGCAAATATTACTTTGCTGAGCTGACAAGTAGATACAGACTGGTCGCACTGGTCCACACTAGGACAAGTGGGTTATGTCATCTGTTCTCTGAGAACAAGGTTTTGAAAGACCTCAATAGTCCTCTATAGCTCTTCACAGTCCCAGAACCAGCAGAATACAGAAGAGTAGAAGATGCACACATCTAAGCAGCAGAATATAGGTGATGCCTGCTGAGGCTGGAAGCATCTTTCTCAAAATGTAACTTTAAGCAAAGGAGTGAAAGTAGGGAGGGCAACAGTTTTAGACAAGAGATTCCAATGGCTGTGTCCATTTTCTGCCTAGATTAGCTTTGTTACTCATTTGCATAAATATCAGAATGCAGCTGAATTTCACAAAAACGGAGCATAGCTTTGGAGAAAGTTTGGCAATTTCACATTCAGATAAACAAAGCTGAAACAAAACCATTTCTTCAGCTAGGCCCTGGTCCAGTGATGCTCTTCAGCACATATACAAATTGAATTTCATTCCTGCAGTTGATCATTAATGTTATCCTTCCTTATTTTCTCCGAATCTCCAGAAAACCAATGTACATATTCAGGTCCGAGCCCCTCTACCTGTGCCACTTCCCAAAGTATTTCCACAGGTTGTAAATCCCAGGTGCACTTACACATTAACTTCCTGCCAGAGTACATTATGCAGATCATAAATAACAAAGAGCATTTTAAAATTTATTTTTCAAGTTCAAGACATTTTGTTAACACAGATAATCAGAACTCCAAGAATCGTTACTTACCTGGGTTAAAGTAAAAAATTATATTGAGTAAATCCTGGTCTCCCCATGTAATGTAATTTTTGTACTTTTGGTATAGTGGATATAACATTTCCTCCCAAGTCAAGCCACTTGGTATCATGCTGTTCTGCAGGGCAGAAAAACAGATGAAAGGGTTAATACTGTGAACAGTGATGGGATACACAACTCAGTCTGATAAGCCATGTCAGGTACCTGGGTGAAAAGTAAAGAACTGCCAGGAAACGTCAGACCTGGCCGGGTGGGAAGAGCAGAGCTGCTTGTGCTCCTGTTTATCTACACAGGAAAGCAAGGTCTCCTGGGTCTAGCTCTGATGTCAGCTCCTGCTATTCACAATCTTCCTATTCTGAGCAGCAGGAGGGAGAAAAAGTGGAAAAATGCAAAAAGGCAGGGACAAGGTGAGAACTGGGGTATAAAACCAAGGAAAATTGCAGACTGAAAATTATCTTCCCTGGGAGTGATGATATGAAAAGCAAGGGCTTTCTGTTTACTCAAGCTGTTCCTGTAACAGGATAGGAAATCCCCGGCCTTCGCTGAGAAACAAAACCACTCGGGGCAAGTAAAGTTTTTCAAGAGATTAGAGAATGTGAGCTCAATGAAGCAAACAGAGATTTTATAAGTCAGGCCTTTCACAACAGAGGGGACATGTCAGCTGTCAGCAAAAATCATAGAATTGTCAGGGTTGGAAGGGACCTTAAAGATCACCTAGTTGAAAGCCCCCTGCCATGGGCAGGGACACCTCCCACTGGATCAGGTTGCTCCTTGATGTTCCCTTCTCACTTATATCAGTTCATGGAGTCACTTGATCTGCAGCAGGATACAAAATTTTCTTTACAACAAATGCAAAAAATGACCAGTTTTTATGGATATTTACATCAAGCTTCCCAATTTTAAAACCAATACAGTGGTGGCTCTGAAGGTCCTTGAGTGTATTGTATGTACCCTTCAAGGGAAAATGACATGTTGAAGAAGCCATTTTAATACTGCTCACAGACTGCTTCATCTGCACATCCTCAGTGCTCCAGCCTCCTGGGGAAGTTTCACTTATTTTCATAATCATTTTCACTATGATTGCTTTTAGTATCCAAATATATATTCTATATTTTTCTGATTACTTATACTACAAGCTTTAAGGAATTTTAGACTATGTTTTACAAGACGTGAAGAGATACATAAATGATTTGTTCCTGCAACAGCTGCATTTCCCCTCACCTTGAACTGAGTGCTGCGGATCCGTGTTAAATTCATTAGCATCACTCCAGAATTGACTCCGGTTGTCCCGTAATAAGGGTGACGCGCAAATCGACTGTACCAGCCAATCTTTGGTATCTCGTGCTCCGGGGCCATGGCAGCCAGCTGGGTTGAGTTGAACTCTTTCAGGGTGTGCCAGATGTCATCGATGGGCCTCAGGAAGAGAACGTCAGTGTCCACGTAAAGGAGAGAATCCACATCCTTTAAAATGACCTTTGGGGTTTGCACAGCGAGGAGAGGAAAAGGTGAAAGGGAAAGCGAATAGATGACAGAAAGGAAGATTATTGGCAAGAGGTACTTTTATTTTAAACTGATCATTTAAAAGAGGTTATTGATTTATCACCTAAATGTAATTACACATAGGAACAACAGTCATCAGGTTATTGGCTTGTTTGTTTTGTTGTGGCTTTTTTTTTTAACTGCCCAGCAAAACAGCTCCCTCCATATGAAACAGTAATCTGCTGAGCTCTCAAAAACACCTGCAAGGACTAGGTAGTATCAGTTCAGAAATAAAATGCAAAGGATATATGTTTATACAGCTTTGTTAGTTCTTTTCAAGATCTGTAAGCAGTTAAACAGAATGTCCTCCACAGACAGATAGGATAAGATAGTACCACAGCATCCTTGTCATCTCCATTTGGGATTGTGTTTCCTTAGGCTTTTCTAATGACTGCTCTTGCTGTTACAGCCTTGTGCTCCCAGGAGACATTCAGTATTATTATATACAAATCTTTCACATTAATAAAGAAAACCCCATTCATTGATCATAAAAATGTGTGTGCATCCTCCTGAAGAACAAAATTTCCTTAATAAATAGAAATGTCACATTAAAACTTATCAGGTCAGATTCTGATCTCTGTTATTGGACTCTCTATAAGGAACAAACACAGCAAAGTTCATTAAGTCAGCAGGGTGTCACCTGTAAATCAGACCCAGGGGATCAAATCTATTCTTGCTGATGATGTTCCCCCTTGTGGCTATCCAAATCCTTACATCCTCATTCCTCAGTTTTAGTGGGGCAAATTATATAGTGCTTCAACAGTCCAACAAAACTCCCCTGGTGTTTGCACCCGCTATTTGCAACGTTGTTTGATAAGCAAGAAATACCATCAGCTAAAGTTGACCAGCAGTTCCAACCGATAGGGCATTTTTGTTGCTCTTCTTTGTTATTTGCTGAAACTGTACAAAAATTCCTGAAGGACTGAAATTTTCTTACTTTGATCTCAGCCAAAAGACTTATTTCTCTCTTTCTTTCTTTGAAAGGCAAATCCAAAAGGATATTGATTTTCACCATGTGGAACAGAACATTCCCTCTCTCATCCAATTGCACTGATACTAATGACAAACTCTCCTATTTATGCAGGCAACAATAAATTCTACTAAAGAAATTGAATTTACAGAAATTGAAATGTAGTGTGACTGAAGATTACCTGTGAAATAGAGTGAACGACATTAAGATTTTGAACAAGCAGGGGGAAAAATTTACCTTTCAGCATGTTCACAGGCACCCACTAGGATGCCAAATCCATGAGTATGGACTTAATCTCATTTTTTCATCTGACTGAACGCTTCAGGATTCAGATTGACATTTAGCCAAATTTAACAAATCCCTGGCCTGTATTTCTGCTGTGGTAACTACATGTTCTTCCTACACCACAGGAGAAGGCAAGGGTATCTACATTTTAAACAGAAGTTATGCTTATACAAAACTCCTAGTAAAGAAGTCCAACACAAGCCAGCTCACTCTGCTGGATGGAAGGCTATAGCAATACACCATTTTTCCACAAAAAATACAAAGCAGAATGTAGAGGAATCAATAAATGAGAGCCATGAATAGCTCAACAACACACGAAGAGCTCAGAGGTACTATTTGTAAACGGTAAGTATCCTGGAGTCCTAAAAAAACCCCAAAACCAAGCAAAAAAAGACAGCTACTTCAAGAGTACATCAATAGAAAAGAGAGAGTTGAAAAGCAGAAAGGGTTTTTCAGCTTAAGGATATCCTAGATATTGTATATTATTCTGTAGCACCTAGAAGCCCTAATTCATATGGACCTACAATCTGGAGTCATATAAAATCAAAATATATTAAAAAAAATCACCCCAAAATTTAGCCTGAGGCAGGAGTTAACAGATGAAGATAGAGAGCAGAAGCAATTACACTTGGCCTGACACTGTAAGCCATGTAAGATTTTTCTAAGGATGCCCTGGCAGAGACAAGTTCAGGCATTTTCCAGGATTCCCTCTCCTGTGTCCCAGGTCATGTCCTGCAGTGACATCCAACAGGCAAAAAGAAAAGCTACGCTACTTCTTTGGAGCCCTTCACACTTTTCTCCTTCACATATGAAGTGTTGAGAATTACTTAAAACCTACATGTCAGTTTGAATTGACCACATCCCCTCTGGCATTCCCAATGTCCCACAGCTTTCAGATAGCTCTGTTCCCAAACTAAGTAAGAGTTCTCAAAAATATATTTTAGATCTTACACGGCCCTTAAATAAATATTTGGCTGTTACTTATTCAAAAGCATCAAGAGGAGATGATATATTTTTGGCTCTGCTGATTTTCAGTGTCAAAAGCCTATGCTACAAGAGACTTTGTTCCACCTTGCTCTGCCCGAATCAGACACAGCACAGCTAGGGCAGGCTCGAGGACCAACCAGAGGGACATGACTGCAGGTTAAAAATGACACACATCTGACCTGAAGCATAAGCAGTGCAAGACTGTGTCTGGTAGTCTGAGTTCACACTTGTGAGCACAAAGCATGTAGACATACTTGACAGACTGATTTTTGAAGAGAGTGGTCAGGAACATGGCTTCCCTGTGCTTGTCTCCCTCCTCTCTACAGGCGCTTATGGCTTCAAAGTGTGATTTTTTTTTTTCAGCTATATATTCTTAGTCAATCTGTCAAAAAGTTCTGCACAGAACTGGCTATATTTAGCCTGACACTTCACTTAAATACTCAATTATCTGTAATTTGATTTCACAACTTCTGTCTCCATACATAGATTCTCCCAGTGTTAGCAAGGTTGGTAAGTAACACCACGCTCCTGTGTAAACACATACTGGTGCACTGTGAAGCTGTGCTACCGAACGGTTTGAAGCGTGGCAGTTTCTCAGAGCTTTATACAAAATAAGGGACAAATCACAAATCCTGATGCTAATGTAACAGTACCACAAAGCTGAGTTACTAAATTTAATTGTAGTTAGCAATTAAGTTATAACAGAGGTGGAGGCTTTTGCCTAGATGAGGTTCTGGCATCTATTTTCAGTGCTGCCACTGATCCACTGGGTTGGACACTTCAGCGTACTCAGGGGGACAGCTATAATACAGGGATATTGCTAATCTACCTTAAAAGCTCTTAAGTATATTAAATGTTTTGAGAAGGGTTCTAAACGTTAGTTACTATTACAACTAAAATCATCCCAAAATCCCTTCAGCATTAGCTGGTTGTTTGGGTAGCCGTGCAGAGCCAACCACAAGCCAGCTCCATGGAACGCAGTGCTCGCCAGTCCAGAAGATGGTTTTTCACTTGGTGTCCTACCATCCATATTAGTAGTATAGAAGAGTTCCAAGTGCTTGCTGAGAGCATCACCCTCCTGGTTTATTTTTAAAGTTTCATTTTGTGCTCACGTTAAAATCCACATCTTCATTACTCTGTTTTTGCAGATCCCATCGATGGGTTTACTGCAGCAAGAGATTCAGACTTGTGAGATTACACAGAATATCCATCTACTTTCCCTGCATGTAAGTGGCAAACATCTGATCAGCTGTCACTGAATGCCTCTAGAAAATGCAGGATGCAGCATGATCTTCCTTAATATTTTAGTATCCCAAGGAGATTGGACAAGCTGGGAATGTGTCCATCAACCTGCTACCCAGGACAAAAGAGTTCATTACTACAAGGTGCAGGCTCACATCCTAGAGCTCTGGTTTTATCAGTGAGTAAAACCATTGAAAGATTCTTACACCATTTTCCCTTAACACATTCTTCATATCCTCCTATCGTCTTCCACATGCCTGCGGGTGCTGCAGGAAAGATTTCCTTGGCAGGAGAGGCACTTGTGAATCAAAGACTCGCATTCCACTGAGCTTAGCATTATCAGGGCCAAGACAATTTGCACAACTGAGGGCTAAACAGCTGATAAACCCATCTCCTGGGGTACTCCCTAAATCCTGTCACATTTTGTGCCTCTGCAGGAGAAAATGCTTAGGACAGGGAAGGATAGGAAAAAAAAAGGGTACTGACATCCTGCTGGTCTTATTTAAAATACAAGCTAAAACAGTTCTCTAAACAGTAACACCAGCAACCCTCTGCTCCCACTGTGTGCAGACTGGATTTCTGCAATGTTGTCTCACTCCCAGGGGACATCAGAAACTACTTCTCAAGCACTGATAAAAATAATGGTGGCTGAAATTACCCAGAAGCAGCCTAAGGTTCTGCCAGGTGGAGAACTTGAGTATTGGAAGTCCAACTGGACAATTGCCACCTCAGCTACTACTACAATTTGTTTTCTTTACTATATCCATATCAACATAATGTCAGCTGTGACTACTCTCCGCCAGCTCTTCCTATTCAAAGCCATAAACCTCACCCTGACCACACACAACATTTTGCAACTGCCTCAAGAGAAACAAACATTGACAGTTCAGGCTGCCTCCTTGTTTTGCTGAGACAACAGGAAAAAGTCTAATAATCCTTGTAAGAAGTTACTGGAGAACCCTTGCAACATCTGAGTGATAAAAAAAGGAACCAAAAAAAAAGCACATGATAACCCTTTTATGTCATCAGAACGGTGGTGGCAAAGAAAAGTGAAACAATTTCTGTGATGAGTCTACCAAAATGACAAAAAATACCACAGAAATAGGAAGAACAAAGATTGTGTTTACCCGGTGAAAACAATTCTGTTTGAGTACATCCTTACAAACACTCTGGATTCAACAAGATAATGCTGAGGGATTATTTTCCAGGTGATAAATATTTATTCTGGGAAGAGAGGATCCCTGCTGAAGTCAGAGTTACTTTCAGCCCATCTGGCCTTTGTGCATTTGATAGTCTTCTCCTAAACGGCAGATAACCAGAACTGCTGACAGCACATATTTTCTCACATATGTATTCACAGTCTACGTATCTGGACGTGCAGCTGTCTCCTGATTGTTTCCATCTTGAGAAAGTAATGATTTCTTTGTGTCCCCCCCCTTTTTCTCATAAGACAGCAATGAAGAAATCTGGATCGTGCGAATAGCCTATCACTTTACTGGAGTCACCCCAATCAACAGCAAAGCACAAGACATTTTTGATGTATGTTCTCAATTCCACAGAAATCACTCGATGCAAAAGTTCTTTCAATTCCTGATACTTCTGCATATGCAAAATTGTTACCAACACCTTCTTTCTCTCCAGCAACCTTAAATATTTTCCAAGTTTACGGCACTGTAAGTACTATACAGTAAAGAATACAAATTTTCAGTGAAGCTGAACAGGATACACAGGGCTCCTGCATGAAATCTGACTTTGAGCACAGTGGAATTACTACCTTGAGGGCAAATCTGACAGCCTTGGAAAAAGGAATAAGACTCAAGGAAAAGGGATTGCTGAAAGCAGCAGTCTAAGGGCTAACATATGGAGAGGGAGATAGTGGGTAAAGAGGATATGATGAGTGCACGCTGAAAAGAATGTTATTTATGGAAGGCATGCAGCATCTACCCTGAAAGCATCTGCCCTGAAAGAGCTTTTGCACTGGGTCTTAAGAGTCTGAGAGGCCAATGGAACTAGAGACAAATAAGAAACACACATCCTTTGTTAACGGGAGAAAAAGCAAGGCTGGATTTGTTTTGTTTTTTTAAGTGGCTAAAGCACAGATTAAAATATCTTCAAGCTGATGTTTCAGCCTGAAAATTGTTTTCGCGTTACACCAGCAAAGCTTCCTTTCTGTGGAATTAACCTTTTCCTCAAGCAACCTACTCAGAAATCCAGGTGCCTTACCGGAAGAAAAAGGCGCTGGGCAGCACATGGTTTGAATAACTTTTTCCATTCCTGAGCATTTCCTACTGAGAAGGTTATTGGGTAAATGTTGTATTCAAACTTCTTTGTGTATGAGGAAGGCCATTCCTTTAACTGAAAGACACAGGGGGGAGGAATTAGATACCACATGTTATGTAGCTTTTTAAAAAAACCAAAATGCATATATAAGGAATTTATAAAGCATGTACAGTAAAAAAAGTGCTTACTTCCTACCAATGTAGCTTTTCTTAGAGATTTGTGACTTATAACTAACTCACTTATTTCTTCACCAAATGACAAAGAAACTCACCTTCTTCTCAAATTCAGGCTTAAGGGAATCCTCAGCAAAAATGTGAAAGCAGAGCCTCCTGTTGCTGAAGAGAACTGCTGACTTCAGCATGATTAGTGTCTCTTCCAGCCGGTCTCCACACGCCACAACTGCCAGATGCATGCACTGCACAGATGAAGGCTCTTTTGCATGTTTCTGTTGTCCAGGCTTCCTGAAAAACCATAAATAGCCATATAAAAAATACTGAGGTAAACATGAAGAGAATTCTGCGTGAATAGATACCAGGGTTTTTCTCTTCCCCTTCATCATGTAGGAGATGGGGAGGGTTTTTTTCTGACCAGCTACCCACAGAAGATGCAAGTGGCACACCAATTTTGTCAGTGGTACTGTTAAAATTACAACACAAAGAAATACGTTCTTTTCAGAATTTTCTGGTTATTCCTAAATTTCTGGATTTGCATAAATTGCTGCACTACATACACAGATGAAACTAATTCAATAGCACCTCAAATGAGACAACAACTTGCTCTGTTCAAATGATAGCTTTTTTCCCAGTTTAGAGGTTTATTACTAGCTAGCCAACTTTCTAACACAACGCAGATTACAGAGCTACATCCAGTAACTTCCTTACCAAGCCCATAACTTTTGTCTAGACTGGAAGAAGACATCCATACTTAAAAAAAATAAATACACTCCATCCATATGTAAATGATTCTAACAGTTAATTAATTTTGCTGTTGAAAATGCACGCCTTAATCCTGGCCTGAAGGTACTGGCATAGTTTCAAAGGATCCTTCTCCATTTCACCCAATGGAATCCCTGAGATTTTGCTAAAATAGAGATTTTTGAAAAACAAACATATTCACATGTCCCAGATGAATCTGACTATATTCCACAAGCAGTCAAGGTCTGTGAAAACTACAGGGTTTTCACTTAGCACCCACCAGCGTGGGCTTTAAATAAATTTAAGCTAGGCTATAGGGGAATCTGCGTGTAAGAGGCACACTGAAGCTGCTTGCTAGTAAAAAAAAAATAAAAATCAGGGTTCTTTTGAGGAGTTGAAGACATTTTGAAAATATGGCCTTTTGGTTTTGTGTGTACCCTCCTAATCAGTACAGGGGTAAAATCACATCCCCCAGGAGTGTTTCTACTGAATTGTATTCACATTCCAACATGGACTGCATTTATACTCCCTTAGATGGATGTGTGCTGACAAAGCAACTAAATCACAAGCATCGTAATCATTATGGGAGGGTTCAAAAGGCTAATCGTAGATCACTACCAGTTCTTGACGTATCACCAAGCAGAGGACATCAATCCCTGCCTCTTCTCAGCACACACAATTACATACATACAATTAACCAGTAAAGCTAATACTGGAAACAAAACTTGTAAATAAAAAGAAAACTGGCAGTTAATAAAGCTGTCATTATCTATTTCCAGACGTTAAAACGCTGCTCTGTGTAACAGCAGCATTTGGTACTACAGAGTAACCCACTTGTGTGAAGGAACACCAGCCAAGGGTACTCCACTGACTACACAAAGCAACATGTTTCATTAAGGGTTTAAAGTCTTAGGCTTCAGTCTTAATTAAACCCCAATTTCATCAGTGCATAAATAATGGAATACTACATCTATGTGAAGTGGTATTTACTTTCCAACCTATTAGTGTAAAAACCACTGAATTATTGAAGTGAATAATTAGCTGCTCACACAGATCCCCTTTTCCCCCCTTCTCCCTATCTCTTTAATGTTGCCTCTTAATTGAGTCTCTAAATCAAGCCATATGCAGGATGAGAACTGCTTTGATATAGCTTGTGGCAATGGAATTCACTGGGAGGGGGACTAAACTCTACGCTTTTATTGCAACATTTCAAAACTCAACACCAAAGCACTAAGCTTTTCTTTGCACATTTTAGCCACAGCGAACTCCCCATTATGTAGCCTTTTTGTAGTGAAAAATCCAGTATATGTAGACAAACACTCCCAATGAACAGACTCAGCAGAAGCAATCCTCGATAAAAGTAGAATGCCCTGTAAGCCCATGGGAGCTATGAACGAACAAGAGACATCCTACCTCCCAACACTGATACTCTCCCAGCCCCGGAGAGTGGAGGTGAGGAATTATGAGTCGTAAAGGCCTGGGCTGAGGGGCTTCAGTGCCTGCAATGGCCTAAATAGGAAGAAAAATCCCTGAGAAAAGGAGCACGAGGTAGTATTTGAAGTACCTCAGTGATAGTCCAGGACATTGAGGGCAACAGCTACAGAGGAAAGTAGCAAGGAGGTACAGAAGAACTGGGATGCAACATTTTCCCTTTGTTTTGTAAGTACATAAGGAAACAAAGAGGACTGTTAAAAGAAAGGTGAGCTGGAAGGGGAGACAAAAGAATGCCACAGCAGGATGCATTTAACAGCAATTTTAGCTTAGCCTTTACAAAATTGCTATTATTGTCCAGAAGTCTGGAAAGAGGCCAGTGTAAAGGCAAAGTCAAACTGCTGGGAAGGCAAGCAAGCAGATTACGGAAAAGAACATCACAACTCCCCTTCCCTCTTCTGGCCATACAGGCACATACGTATGGTGCAAGGAGGCGTGGAAGACCAGAAGAAATCACGTCTGGATGAAAGGATCATAGAATGATTTGGGTTGGAAGGCACCTCAGAGAACACTTACAGTTCCAGGGACACCTCCCAGATTGCTTAAAGCCCCATGGAACCTGGCCTTGAACTTGAGGCCTTGCTCTATTCCGTTTTACCCAACCGTTTGCAGAAAATAGCTGCCTGCTCTCCCTTGCCCACTACTACATTACTATATGGTTTTAAAATTAAACCCTGTTGCCCAAGATGAAGTACTACAGAAAGCATCACAAAATACTTGCAGGATACATCCCTGTGAAACTGCTGAAGACACACTTGATAAGATGTATCACGATAAAATGTTTCTACCAAAGGCCTCTCAACAGTGCAGACCAACTCCCATCCAGTTGCCCTGTGGTATTTTATTTACTGCATATATTTTTTTCTGATAGACGTGGGTACTGACGCAGCAGAAGCAGCCTGGGTGCTGAAGCACAACAGCGTACATTTCTTGGTCTTAAAGTTTAGATTACATGCAATTTTCTTATTAGTCACAAAGTGTCTCAAACATAACGAACCCAAAACCTGCCTGAATCAACCCAGATCTGTTCAAAATAATGCATTCCCATCTCATTATGGAGCCTGCTCTTCTATTCAAGCCTTCAAACGTACTCCTGAGAGAAAGACATTGCATGCAGATTCTTACAAAATGCAATATAGTTGTTAGTTTTTGAAATCTTCTCCATATTATGATCTCATTTACTCTTGCAGCATAAACAAGGCTAGATTTAGGCATTGTATCAAAACTGATGATTCACTAAACAGGCTTCTTTCCTGACAGTCGACACTGAGTCAATGTCCCAACAGCAGCTCTGTTAGATGAAAACATGTTCTCTCACACGCTTTAAAATATAAATTAGAAACCTCCTTTTTCTTAAAGAATGTTTTCTCTAATACAGTTGCACAAAACTGACTGCAGCTGCTGGCAATCAAAAAATTGTTGAATTTTCAACCTCCTCCTACCACTCAGAGAAAGAGGAGAAAAACCCTCAAAACCTGGATGGGTATTTGCATCTTTTTTTATCAAGTGGGTTCTTTGTTAGAAAAGTAGGAGGTATTTGGGCCCTCAGCATGTTATTAGAGGCTATCAAATTCAAGCCAAACATGCATGTGTTGCACACAGGCTGCATAGAAAGAAAAAGTATCTTGACAGGATGCCACGGAAGAGATGTTTGGCTTTGGAAAAGTTACTTCCAGTGAACTAAATGTGCTGGCAAAGGTTCACTTCCCGAGCCTCGCCACGCTGGTTTAATAGAAAGTGTGGTCACATCTGCCCTTCTAATGTAAAAGAACCCTTTTGCTTTTTGATACTTCGCAAACATTGGTTTGGCACACACTTACAATTCTTCATATGAAAAAAATCTCACTGAAGGCACAGGACTTGTGATTTCCAAGAGGAAGCATCAGTAAAACCACCATCAAAAATCAGTTTTCAAAGCTAACCAGAAACCTAAAGGCAATACTATCTCAATTTGCCAAAATTATCCAATGACCAAAGCAGGACACATTGACTAACATTTGCGAGGTACCAGCCAGCTCATGATGTGGCTAAGTTAAGCTTTTATCATCACTGACATTAGAGAAAACTTGCGCTTCTTGAAAACTAAAAATCAATGTCTGCTATTCTTACCATGCGACCATGGAAAGCGCTATGACAAAATTCCAGTTAAAACACAGCTCACCTTGCCTGCAACACGCCTGGTTCTTACAAAGCAAACACGCATCCTACGCAAGGCCTTTGATTATTTCTGAGTTCAACCCCAAACCTGCATCCCTCTGATAGAACTACACAAATCAACTGGGCGAAACTGAATTAAACCAACTTCTGACATTCCCACAGACAAAACTCCACTAAGGTTACTTGAATCACCCAGGCAGTCTCCATATAAACACACACACACCATGATCAGACCACAAGATCTTACATGGCCATAATCAGATTTTTTATTAACCTGAAGGAATCGGTTAGATCATAGACGATTTCTCACATCAAATATAAAAAACAAACTTCCTTTGTTCATGAAGAGTAACTAAAATATTAATTATTTTTATTATAGGAATGAATAGGGCAGTAACAACCCCCATTCAGCATGTTACACTGGGTGTGCTTTACTGTGAGCACATGCATAAGCAAAGCCTTACAAATCAATACTCACTCCTGAAGTGAATAACTAGTTAAATCATTGCCTCTTTCTTTGACTCCAAATTTAAGCCCCCTGGAAACAGCCTCATACTGCTTCCAGCGTGTCCTGCATCAGGCTTTTTAAGCCAAGCAGATCCCACCACCTGATGCCTCCATCATGCGAGGGTGGGTGCGATTTGTTCCAGCACAGCACCCGCTGGCGGGTGCTCCTGCCTTTCCCAGAAGGCTTCCATCTCCTCAGCTTGGACCATGTTATGTCACACACACACCTCTCAAATTCTTTTTTATGGATATTCTCACTTAAATAAATTTTATTTTAGTAGTAACTAACATGATACAGAATCTTTCAGAAAGGGGCAGAACTGGACCCACAGAATTGTGCTTCTCAGTTATACCAACTCCTGCTGGTGCCAATGGTGCAGGATCGTGCCCTGCCAGCAGATGTGAGGGGAAAGAAGCAAGCCAACCAAACCCCACAAACCCCAAAAAATTTAAAGAAAAGGCATGGTTTAAACACAGCATCCCCTCTCTTTTTCTCTGTTGTGTTGCAGACCTTGGAAAAAGTACTTGCAAAGTCAATAAATAACAAAAAAGTGAAGATAATGTCAAGTTTTGGAACATGAGGATGCTCACTGGAAAGCTCATTGAAATGGAACAGTTGTTTACACTCTCTAGCAGTTTCATACTTTCTGGGCTTCTTCCTTCAGCGTTCTTGATTTCCATGATAATCGCAGAGATATGCCTTAAAGAAAAATGACTTCAGGAGGTACAGTTGCTAGTGGAAATAATCCTGCTTTAATACACGCATTTGAATTCTGTCCATGACCCATTCTCGGCCACAGTAAACATCTCTTGTATTCAGGAGGGTAACAATGCTTGTAAGAAACCAACTGCTTTAAGAAGTTAAGGAATAAGAGCTCAAAAAAACACAGGAGCAGTCTTTCATTCAGAACATCTCTGTGAAATCATGAATCAAAGACACAAAGACATACCAAGTTAATTAGATATATGAGGTCACACTGACCATAATACAGTTGGAATGCGAAGGGGAAAACAGTCCACCACCCACTGAAAACATGCTGCCTGTATCTTTTTCTGAAGCAATTACAGTTTTTATAAAAAATATTCTGCTTGTAAGGTGCTGAGAGGAAATGCAACACATCACGACTTCTAACTTATTTTAAAGTTCTGGTAAATTAATTTATATATAAAAAAGCATTCAAAGCAAAAAAAAATCAAGAGCTTTAAATCGGCTGCTGCCTTGCAGTTTGGAACGCAGTGGTACCACTCAGACCACCTTCCTTAGTCCCTCAACAATTCGCAGCAGACTGACAGCGGCTCCTCACGGACTGCACCAGCGAGTACCACACTCCCCACGTCAGCCTTCAAAACAAGGCCAAAACTAACGGAAAAGCAGCTATTCCAGAGGCCGGCCTCGCACAGGCACGCAGGGGGGAGCATCGCGCCGCTCGGGAGCAGGGACCAGAGGCGGAGTTAAGACCTCCACGCACTTCGGTGGCACCTCTGCAACCACGCTCTAGAGTGAAAAAACGCAGGAAAAAAGTTTGCACTTCTCAATGCAGAGCAGTTTGCCAAAGAGTTTCTAATCACTGGTCACTGGCAGAGGCGAGGGGC
>VYZX01020513.1:0-22146 GCA_013401335.1 Brachypteracias leptosomus | reverse complement strand
TTCTGTGATTCTGTGAACCTGGTATAAATACCTTTCATTACTACAATCCAGCAACATCAAGGCTGTCAGTATTACATTTACTTGAAAAATAAAATTACAACTTGACAATTATTGGCCATCTAACATATAATTTTGTTTTGCAAAGCATTCCTTTTTAAACTGTTCATAAGCATATAGTTGATCTCAGTCTTGCTTCAAGTTAAGCATTCAGTATCGGCCTTGAAAAGGGTGAATTTCTCTTTCAGGGCACAGTGATAACACACGCCTTGCTAAAGCATACCACTGTGTGAATGTGACAGCAAAGTGCTATTGGTCATACTTCTGATTCATACAAAAAATATACTTTAAATTTTAAAATTCTTTCATCTTAAACATGTAGATGCCAAAGGAAACAAATGAGAGGCATAACTTCCTTTTATTTCTGTTGCTCACAGTTCTATTTTAACAGTAAACCTGTTATGCAAATTCTCCACATTGGCCAAAGACGTCTAAGGTTTGCCCTCCTGAGCCCTAAACTTGTGTGAGCAAGAAGTCCAATTAGTTTCACTTCATCAAAATTCCTACTAGGATTGAAAGAAGGGGATCCTATTTCAGCGGGCTGAGGACCATAAAATCATTTTCCAGAAAATCCCAACATAGTCTGTTAAGTTTGATGGTTAAAAGTCAAATGAGTGCCTTACTACACTAACACAGAGACACTGACGAAATTATACTTAACTTGGAATGTACCATGGAAATACAGGGAGTTCCCAGAAGAAATCATGTAGAATTAAATAGAGTTCAATTTTTAGAATGATGAAGATGGACAGACTACCAAGTACCAAAATGTATTATGAGATTTCTACACCAAAATTCAGATGTGGGGGATTTTTTTATATAAAATATTTTTTTCTGAAGGAGTAAACCAAGTTTTTGTGAGTTTGGCTTGATGAAAATTAACAACATTGCTGAAATAAACAGCTATCACATCATTTACAATACAGTTATTGGTATTCAGTTGCCTAAATCAATGTTATCCCAGTCCACAAAGGTGTGGATCATTTTAGGTCAGGTTTGCCAGCTCTATGGCTGTGCCTCAGACATCCTAGGGCATCTGAAACTGAGGTTTTTCCATTTTGCCACTTTTGCATCCATTCCAAAGATCTTGTAGAATAAGGAGCTAACAGTGATTCAGAATTCCTTCTTTTCATTCATGAAATGATCTTACAGGTAATTACCCAGGATACTGGAATAGGAGGCAGAGATCATTTCTTGTGAACATATGAAGTCCAAGCTTTCTTCTTTGTGAAGGCACAGGCAGGAAAGTGTAGAACACATGAAGGGGAAAAGTAAAAGGAATAAAGCAAAAGAGATGAAGGGGCTGTGAGAGGGTGATAAGGATGACTGCAGAGTAAGAAAGCAAAGCAGTAAGCTATACACCTGGTCCAGGAACACATCATCAAGTGAATAGGTAGAAATATTTCCATGACTATTCAAAGGCACGACTGTTTAAATATTACCATCATTAGCTGTTGTTTTTAGTAGCCAGAGCTGCTAAGGCAGACCTGAATTCCAAGAAACCCCTCATTTGTTCTGCTGGAACACCCAGCTGTCAGCCCAATTCGCACATTTAACATCAATTTCAATAAGACTTACATATAAGAGAACTCTCTGATGACAGAGCTGCAAGTTACTTTACAAAGTTAATTGATCCCGCTTTTATGGTCTGTCTCATTGGCCATCCACATTATTAATGCCTCAAGCCCAGCTATGTCGCAGCCTTGTCTGCAGCCTGAGCCTATAATCACACCTAACCCACATGAAGAGAACTTAAGGTCCTTGCTCCGTGCAAGGTGAGAAAAGCTATGTAATGCCAGCCCTCCTGTGAAGATTTTGATAGATGTATGAGGTCTATGCAGACATATCTTAGCAACTGTAACTATACAAGAATTGTTCAAGCTACTCTTGAACTCTCATAGACCAAACAGGAAAGGCTGTGGGTTGCTGGTGTGGACCAGACAAGCAATGCAAACACACTCTCTGTGACTCCTCTCATACAAAGCATCTACATTACTCTAAATGAAATACAATTACACAGGTGGGGGAAAAGTAGGACTTGAAAGTAAATGAATATTGTCAGAAACACCGTGGAAGACAGGAAAAAAACCCCTATTTAATAAAAAACAAACCAAACCAACAGACTTCTCCCTGTTCTGGATAAAAAACATTTCATTTTGGAGCTGTTATAGAATAAAGTAATTTCACTGGACTGAAGTATTGCAAATGTAGTTCTTTATCAAAAGAGATACCTCTCACTAAGTTCCTGTCTCCCTGGAAATCTGAAATAGCTTCAAACTATAACCCATTTTCTACTAACCTTTGAACAAAGCCTTTAAACTCAAAGTTCTTACTAACCATAATCTAAATAGAATGGAAACAAATCTTTTGTCTTCGTTGCAAGGTGAAATAGTTTAAATGTTATCCAGCACCCCGATGAAAATGACAGGACAAACATTCAGTGTCTGATGAAAAGAAAAATTTGGTTCTTTGAGCTAATTAGGCTGGGCCTCTTTTTCTAAACCATAGACTGGAGAAAAAACCCTCAGGATGGATTAAGATTGTCAAATTAAGAAACAAAATTAGGAATTTTTTTTTCCATGACTTAGAAAAATATAGGGAAAATATGGAACTGGAACACTGCATCTCAGATTATAAACTAGATGACAAGATAGAAGACTAAAAAGTAAGAGATCATTGTAAGAAGTGAAAAATTGAAAGAGTATGTGCTAACATTTTCCTTTCCAGCTTTGGATGACAAACATTTTTCATTTTTACATAATTAAGTATAACTTGCATAAATATGTGTACAAGTAGAAAACAAATTAATCACAAGAAAGACACAAACTCTTACTGGGAATTTATATGGTGATATTTATCTTACTCATAATATTTAAAACTCTAGTTTCCCTGTGTGTCAGATTTAAAGAACAATTTGTAGTAAAATAGTACAAAACTTATTAGGTTCATATCCCAAGAAAGAAGTATATGAGAGGAAATTAGGGTACAAAGGCATTATAAATAAATACTTGGATCCTATACAAGATTATTTTACCTAAACAAAAAGATGTATTATCAGCTAAAGGTGGTCTTTTGTCAGAAGGCTGTTATATAGCTGATACATTTTTTAAAAAAAAAAATTATTTATTTTTAGCTTTATTTCTATAAAAGCTGACATTTTCCAAAAAGAAGAAAAAAAATGACTGTCATGAATTAGTATAGCTCTCAAATATATGCTCAAGTTTAAACTGTAATGGCTATTTAAAATTATACATAACTGTAACTTCATTTTAACATACATTTATTTAAAAATATATACTCTCCAAAATGGATTTTAAAAATATTTTAATAACATGTTTTCAACACATTCTTCTTACTTTACTTAAATTTCTTAAGACAAAACAAATCTTATTTTGAGCAATTAGAAATTGGTGAACATTTGCTCAAGTTTACAATATGTTGACAACTACATTACTGAGAGGAAGATATACTCTGGAAGAAACTTAGAGAAGATAACCTCTAGAATTTAATTACTGTGAGATGAAATGTCTCAGTGCCAGCAGCTTTACAGGCTATATATATGTCCTAAATTAAATACAATTAATATAGGAAAGAAAAAAAACCCGAATTTTTACCCTCTCCAAAGGACTAAAGATTTAGATTTCACCTTTATAACGATGTTAACTATCAGAGTCAAGTATATGTCAACAAGGTGCTAGTCAAGGGGTTGCAAAAACATTGACTTCAGTGCTGTATAAAAGAAAACATTTTTTATTAATTGGCTCAAAAAAAACTTGGAATGACTTCTGCTGACTAATACTCCTAATTGATCAGCATATGCTCAAGAAAATTCTGTAGCTTTTAGACTGTCTTTGTGGCTGCAGTGTTCAGAATATCTGGACATGGAAATCAAGCTATTTGTTATAAATACACTGACAATATGAACCAGATCCCATATACAAATTATGGATATGGGGTAAGCATGATTAACATCTTAGGTCACTGAGAAGCACCTGGTATTTTCAGTTAATAACAGCTGAAGCTGTTGGGAGCAGGCTGGGAACTGAGGGTTTTCCTCTCCAGTTGTCACGGCCTCTGGGGCTGGCCAGGCTGCCAGCCTAGCTGCTGAAAAAATGTGGAGCGTTGGGGGTGAAAGGGGTGGGAAAAACCAGTTTTAGCCTTTCTGCAACTTCTCCCTCAAATATATTCAGTAAGTTTGTATATTCTTAGAAGTAATAACTAGTTATTGGCCAGACTCCACCATACTACATCTTTGTTATTTCCACTGATGTTTCTGCACCAGAAACCCAGAAGCTTAGAGAAAAGAACCAACATACTTCAGTTTGTACATATAGTAAGAAATGTTTTATCTGCTTTTCAAAAATATTTAGTGGTTTTGGTGAGGTAAGAGGTTCCAATTTAAAGAGGATGACAATCATAAGCTAGACAAATACAGTAATCAGTTAAGTTATAGAATAGAAACTTAGAATACCTTTCTCTATAAATTCAGTCTTTTTTAGTATACACAAAGTTTTTCCAGCTCACTAAACAGAAAGAGTAAACATGGTCACACATTAGCTAAACTATTCATCAGTTAAACACTTAATCTTTGTAATTTTGAATTATCCAAGTCAAAAGCATGAAACTGTGTTACTGGTAGCAAAGAAATGCTGTGATCGCTTAGGACTCTTACAGACCCTCATTGTACCCAAAATACAAAAATGTCCCATGTGTCCCTTCATTCTAGTAGCAAACCTTATGAAAAAAATAGCACTTTTCATTTTAACGCTTACAAAACATAAATGTAAAAAAAGAGTATTAGAAAGCATCAAAATCTTTATTACACAGAACACTAAAACTGGCAGTATACAGAGAATGTTACTCAGGTATGGGACTGAATTATTTATATTTCCTTCCTTACTTACCTCTTGTTCTGGTAAAGAGTAATTTCATTAAGCCTTTAAAATTCCTCAAATAAAACACATCTCACAGTTCTTGACTTTTCTCTGTCTTATTTTTACCTCACTGATCCTAGCAACATAACACACAACCCTGAAGAAGTCTTTGACTATGCCCTGGAAAATCCTAAACACTTGAAGCAAGTGAGAGGCCACCATACCTAAGAGTAATCATAATCTAATCTGGAAGAAAAATTTCTCTGACACAAGCAATTAAATACATCATTAAACCACTGGGTGCAGTATTTTAATGCTCAATAATTTTTTATCCTAAAAAATATTCACTGCACATAATTATTATTTAAATGTATTATATTATATTTAATGTTACATCTAAATCATGATATACTATTCAAAATTATTTACTGATATATCACAAATACATACATTGCATCTTTATTTATTTTCATTGCACGCATTTTAAAGCAAATTTTTAGCAGGGAAGATGCATAATTTTTTCACCACTTTTACAAATTGGATTTGGTGCAATGTCACTTTTTCAGAGACAAAATACCAATCAGTAGATATCATAACTTTAAAAATTTCCTATATACATTATTAATTTATACTTACAGAGGTAAATGCTTGAATTTGATCTCAGCTTATATATCATTCTGATCCATCAAGAAAAACTGTCAGCTGAACCATTTCTATCGACTTGCTTTAAATGGCCAATGGAGTCTATACAGACTGAATAATTACAGCTTCCACATCATACCAGTATTTTACTTAAAGGAATTCCTTTTATACTGATGGGAAAAGAAGCCCATTTCATTACGGTAAGTTTCTTAAACTGAGTGCACAAACTGTAAACCAGTGTGAATGTTTTGGCCTTTCCTACCTCCCATGAAACAGAAAATTGTTAATATATGACCAGCATAAAACATTAAGCTGTCTCTGGTTTTTCATTCCAATTTATTTCACTTGGTTTCCCCTCACTGATTGCCTTTGACTGAAGAGTCACATGTTACAAAGGGAGATGAAAATATAGCCATTGCTTAAGTTGCCATGCTGGGAAGTCATTGAACTGAAGCAGGAAGTATTTGTTCACAGCATCTGTCAGGGCCAGTCTTCAGAGGGTCTTTTTAACTCGAAGGCTTTGTCTTGAACTTCCAGTTCAAACAAGAAATTTGGACTGTCATAAATCTACAGTGCCATAAATCTATAGTTTCAATGCAGCATTGCCTTACCAAGTTTACACTGCCATGAAAAATATTCTGGCCTCACCAGGAAGAAGTATTAATGATGTTTTATCACTACCCTATGTCATAAGACCCAATAGAGAATGTATGATGAAGGAAACTGTAATAGACTGTATGATGAGTAACTGCATCGAAAGTAACAGGAAAACAGAGATCCATTAAAGAGCTATATATTGACTGTGATTTTAGTTGGACAAAATATTAGTGAACTGTGCAAGACCACCTATCTAGAAAGAACATGCAACTTAACTGGAAAATTTGAGATACAGACTGTAATTGTCTACAGAAGGAGCAACAGAAATCCATATCAAAGGTAACATCTATCTTACAGACCTAAGCGGCAGTCAGGATAGTTGAGTTACTCACTATGATTCAGAAAGACAATATCTGGAAAGATCTCAGAAATAATTACCTCCACTTTAGCCATACTAAGTCTTTAGGTAACACAATTCCCATAAGATATTAGACACACATCAAAGTTTTAGATTGGGCAAAAAGAAATAAGTTTTGAATAGAAGTTAATGGTATTGACAACACCGAGATCGTAATTGAATTCTGTAGAGATGATAATCCACAGGAAAAGCACTGAGGAGAAAATAGAACTCATGACTGCTACCCCACAAGCGTGTACAGTAATGAATTATATTGGTTCTATTAAGACATTAATAGATTTTAAAAAACCCACTTCATTATTGTTAATCCAGATTGTAATCTACAGAATAATGTCATAGTCAGAAAAGGAAGGCAATGACTTTAAAATAATTGAAATAGATTGACAGGATTATATGATTCAAGTTTGGATTCCAAACTTTTGAATACCACTATCATAATTAATCTTATAAATCTGATGTCCTTATCAGCTCACTCTTTGTTTAGAAAAACTGCGAAAACTATTCATTTTGAAAAACCATGAATAACTATCAATTGAATAATTGATGAATGGAGGAGGGAAACTGGTGACAAATGACACGGAGAAGACCGAAGTACTCAATGCTTTCTGCACCTTGGTCTTTACAAGTAAAACCTGTCTTCAAGAAGCCCAGGCTTCTGAGATCAGAGGGAAACTCTGGAGCAAGACAGACTTACCCCCTATGGAGGAGGATTAGGTTAGGAGGCATTTAAACAAACAGATGTACATAAATCCATGGGGCCAAACAGCTTGCACAGATGTGCTGTGAGAGCTAGCCATTGCCATTATGAGGCCACTCTTTACTATCTTTGAATGCTCATGCAATTGGTATAGGTTCCTGAACACTGGAAAAGAGCAAATATCACTCTTGTCTTCAAGAGAAAAGATCCAAGGAATTACAGGCCAGTCATTCTCACCTCAGTCCCTGGGAAGGTAATGGAGAAAATCCTCCTGGGAAGCATGTTCAAACACATGAAGGACAAGAAGGTGATCCAGAGTAGTCAGCATAGATTTACAAAGGGGAAATCATGTTTGATCAACCTCATTGCCTTGTACAATGAGGTGATTAGCCTGGTGGACAACGTGAGAACAGTGTATTGTTGTTTACCTTTACTTTAGCAAAGCCTTTGGCACTGTCTCTCATCACAGACAAGTTGTCAAACTATGGGTTAGAGATTTTTAATCCACTGAGATGGATTAAAAACTGGCTAAACAACCAGGCTCAGAGGGTTGTGATCAGTGACGCTAATTCCTGTTGAAACTAGTGGTTGAATGTAGGCAACAAATTAGTGATGTATCCCAGGGCTCACTACTAGAGCCAATACTGTTCAACATCTTCATTATTGACCTAGACAGTGGGACAGAGTGCACCCTTAGCAAGTCTGCTTATGAGACAAAATTGGGAGAAGTGGCTGATACACCAGAGGGTCCTGGTGCCAACCAGAGAGGACCTCAACAGGCTGGAGAAATGGGCTGACAGGAACTTCATAAAGTTAAACAAGGGGAAGTGCAATTCCTGCACCTGAAGAGGAATAATCTCAGGGACCAGTGCATGCTGGGGGCCAACTAGCTAAGAAGTAGCTTTGCAGAAAAGGACTTTTAAGGTCCTGGTAGCCAGCAAGTTGAACATAAGACAGCAAGGCAGCCTTGCACAAAAAAAACCCCAACCCCCTCAAAAAAAGGCTAACAGTATCTTGGGCATGCATTAAAATGTACGTAATTCCACCTGAACGTAAGAAAACACTCTTACTGTGAGAGTGACCAAGCACTGACAGAGATTGCCTAGACAGGTTTTTCAGTCACCAGCCTTGGAAAAATTCAAAACACAATTGGAAAGTGGCCTGGGCAACCTGCTCCAGGTGACTCTGCTTGAGCAAAGGGTTAGACTAGTTGGTTTCAAGAGGTCTCTTCTAACCTAAGGAATTCTGAGAGTCTATGATTAATTGTCTTTCTTTTTTTTGAATGTAATTCTGTTCTTACTCCTGTCTCTTAATTCTTAACTCCTTTATAGCATCTTCAAAGCACATGCACCATGAATAAGCTGTGTTTCGTGAGACTAAGCACTCAGGTACACTACTTTCATGTTGAATTACCTGTGAGAACTATGCATCATGTTTCCATGTGATCTATATGCAAATATACCTCATGAAGTGCATACTTGTTATGGACAGAGTGCTATAGTGCTTTTAGAATGCTAATTAGCAGTTCTCTGAACCACTTCAATTAGAGAAGATATTTATAAACCCTTCCCTTCCTTATAAAAGGAACATCAAAACCAACATAATAATATGATCTGTCTCCTGTTATAAGAGCCTTCAAACAGAGTTTTGTTTATATGAAACTTCATTTTCCAAAACTGTGGTTCAGGAACACAGCATGAGGCCTTGTTATTGAATTTCTCTAAACTGACTTTATTTGTCCCTTTTCAGCATAAAGAGTTAGTTAAGTTAGGAAAAGTAAAAATAAAATTCAAATAGTAACTTTATATTAATTATTTTTGTTACCTTCATTAAATATCTAGGATAAAATGTTGCCTTTTTTCAACCACAAGTCTTCTAGCACTGGCACTGCAATAGATTAATTTTTTGTGGTTGATGACAATACACTCAAATAAATTCAAAACTAAGTCCTACTCACATGGATACTTCAACCTACTTTAATGCTAGAAATTCAAACAAGCATGGAGAACTAACTATATAACTGCTATATTTGTACTATTGGAGTATTCTTATTCGCATGGAATTAAGTTATGTTTACACTGCAGTCACAAATGAACACAGGAAAACTGGGAAAACCCAGTTTTAACTGGCAGATAAAAGCCATAAGGAATGAGACAGCCCTCGGAGCACAGTTACGAAAACTATTCCTCCAACCACCAGTGAGCAAAGTGCTGAAATACAAATATAATTTTGTGCTTTTCATTCCCTCAAAAACCTTTGAGAACTAAAATATGATGATTCACAATCTTAGAGTGACATAAGAATAATACTTATTCAAGTATTTACCCATATTGCAGTAAATAGTTCCTTACAGGTTGAAGTACATTTCTTGTATTTTAAGACTGTAAAATGGATCTCCCAGAGATAGCCATTAGCAGTTGGCGTGTTTTCAAATGGCAGTGACAACCACACAAAATAGCCAGAATGATGGATTTCAATTCTTTCTAATGGAAAGTGAATTGCTGCCATAATATTCTCACTGGCAGTAACAAGCAAACACAACATCCTCCATCTAAAAACCAGCAGGGATAGGTGTAGCTACAATTACGTCCAGGACACAGTACAAGGAATAAGCATTGTAACGTCTAAGCTTTTAAAACTAAAATCCTTTACCTCTTCTTTGTTTTCCTTCCTCCCTCCCTCCATTTCCCTGCATCTCCCAAATTTCATATGGCAAACTGACTTCATGGATCATCTGCGAGACTGTTAAGTTTACATTTGTGATGTACATTCTAATGGTTACAGATCCTTTTGCACATTTTCCCACCAAAAATTAATTCTTTCATCTCTATTCTGCAATGCTCTGCTTGTTTTTTGATACTCCATTCCTATTCTCTGTCCCAGCCAAGGCCATACTCCCTATCCAGTCCATTGGAGTTCCCCTTTCTCAGCTGTCCACTCTCTCTTGTTCCCCCTGGTTCACTATTAATACCATCTGTCTTTTAAGATCGCACTTTTTCTGCATCCTCATCCAAATTCCTTACGCTTCTTATCTTCCACTTCCAACAACTTCTGGTTTAGCCAGTCCCAGCCAGCCTCCTGGCTTCCAGTTTTGGGATGCAACTGAGATTTTGGAGATCTAATGATTTGCTGCTGCCAATAGTGGTGGTCTTGCTCACTTGTCCTATCCGCCTTCTGGCAAGACACTTTCCTGTCCTCCCTTGCCCTAGCTCTGGTTTTCACCAGACCACTAGTGAACTGTTCAGCTCATTGTACAACAAAAGCTACTCACCTCTCTCCTTGCTGGCTCCATTTTCAACTTGCTTAGTGATGTGACTTAAATTACCAAAAAAGCAAGAAAACCACCAAAGTTGTTCCAAAGAAGGGGAGGGATATTGAGAGAGGAGGCCTTTTCTGGGAGAAGGGAAGGTAATAAAAAGAGAATAGATTCACCCCTTTCAATGTCATAGGCTCAGTCATTTTGCCTGGCACAAGTCTTAACCATTCAGTTGTATCCCACGTTAGGTTCAGTTTCCGTAAGTCCTACCAACTTGGGATTTCTGTGTTTGTTGGCTATATTCTTCTTTCATAATTACTAGATATCAAGAAGCAATCTTCATTGCCTGGGGTGGGTAGGCTAACACTGTTCTTCTCATTTGTTCTCTTTCTTGCTTTCACCATTCCACCTTACTGGGTTTTTATTCTTTTTCCACAACACTAATACATAAAACAGGAAGTGTGGTGAATGACCCATCTCAACCTCATCCTGACTCAAAGCACCAGTCACTGCCCTGGAATAATGGGATGACTTGCCCTAAGTCATAGAGGCTATGTCATAACCAGAGATTTTTATTTTAAAGCTTCCTGCTCTGAATCAAATTCACTTTGATAACTGCCAAAAATATCACTAATCTTCCATCTCTTTTGAATAATACTTAGTAAAACAGCATATCAGTGTCATGCCACACCAATTAAATAAAACAGCTCTGAAAATTTTCTCCCTAGTTTTTTCTAGCACCGTGAACAACCTGAAAGAGAAGCACAGTCAGGAACTGAAAGGTCTCAGAGAAATCTTTCCCTGAGATAGATATTCAGATATATTGAGGATCATTTCAAAAGAAAGCTGGGCTTCTCCAGGGTGATAAAAGCATAATATATTTTATGTTTGAACAGAAAGAACTTCCTACAGAAATGCAGGAAGTATGTTTCTGAGGATTTAATAAATACCTTTTTATGAGACATTTTAGTGTTTTTATGTTTGGTTTTGCTGCTTGAAGCCAAACAGTTTATTTCTTGAAAGCCTGATTTTATTCTAAAGCTTTTACTTAGAATTCTGATAATTCTAATGGAACCATTACCTGCAATACAGGAATGTTAATTTCCAGTCCCACTTACAGAGAAAACTGCTAAATAATTATTGTTGAACTATAAATTCTTCCCAGTTAACTTGCTAAGATAAAAGCTGCGGCCTGTTCCCATGGCCAGCAGTTGCACTTCATCAGAAAGATCCAGAAAACTGTACTTTCAAGTGAATTACTGGTAGAACTTTCTGTAATGGAACTGTGAGACTTGTGCCATAAATATTCCTTGTAAAGAAACTGAGCTTGCAGAAAAAGTGAAAGCATAGAAATAGAGGCACTCTGCCTTAGCTAAATATTTCAGTTATGACTACAGGAATATTCTCCAATTATCCAGAGAAGGAAGAATAATGATTTAAAGCAAACAGAAAATATTATTAAAATTATGTGTAGAGCAGTATGATGAGTTCAATTCATTATTTGAACTAATAAATTATTTTAACCCACTCATGGAATTTTCCAAATAAAAAGTTACATAGGTAGTAAAAGGTTTCAAACGTTTTGCAGTATGAACTGTAACAGTAATATAAGTTTGGAAAGCCATAAGACCAGCACATTTGACATGAAATAAATCTTTCAATCAACCTGACAGTCAACCAAAAATCTCCATAACTCTTAGATTCATTGCAGGTACTTAAACAATTTAATAACAGACTAGATTTGAAAGAAATAATTTCACAGTAGCACTCTCTCAAAGACAAATCTTAACAATAGTCTTGATTTTTTCTCTTCACATATTGGAGGAACCTGATAAGGATCAAAGCAGGACTGCCAATTTACAGCAATAAATCTTAACATTGTTTACATTGTCTAAATTTGGAGATACATCATTTGCCCCACTGCACTGTAGTCAGGTAGTTATGACTTATGCCAACAGAGCGTACTCTCTATGCTCTGTCAATGATTCCACTCTTTGATCAGAACAAAATGGAAACACACCTGGAGACACACCTACAGCATTATATATGCTGACAAAGTAGGAAACTTTTCCTTAAAGTTACAGATTTTTGTGACACACCAGTAATGTCGGCATGCAATCATCCATCAAAATGAAAAAAATAACAAAGAACAAACAAACAAACCCCCCAAACAATAGAACACTAAAAAATCCCAACCCAGAATAGTATTACATCTTTCAGAATGTTGCAGAGATACTTTGTATCTGTATTAATGTTGCAAGATAACTATAAACAAGAACTAAGATCTTGTTTTGTCTGCACTTTGTTCTCTCCACAAAGGTTTTTTTGTTGAATAGCCAGGATTTCCAGCTAACAGATGCTATATGTTTTGGTTAGTTTCTTAGAGAGCTGTTTTGGGTTAACGCAGTGGGCAGATAAGCACCACACAGGTACTCACTCACTTCTCCCCCAGAGTGGGATGGCAGGGAAGAGGAAAGGAAAAATAAAAGTGAGAAAACTTGAGGGTCAAGACAAAACAAAAATGAACAAACAAAATTTGTTTAATAAGCAAGGGTTAAATGGATGATTCAAAGGAACCAACTGTAAGCCAAAGCACCTTTATTTTGCTAGCAGGAAGAGCATAGGGTCCGCACCCTACAAAATGCACCTCCACTGGGATAAAATTTCAGTGAGCTTATATAGCAGTTTTATCAACAATCTCATACATTCTGTGGTTAACCCCTGATAAGCAAGCAGTCTCTTTACATAGCTTTAGCACTCTATTGTATGGTTTCCTAGGTAGTGAGGCATACCGTCTTGGTACATATCATACCCCTGCAGATGGGTAGGTCCCTGTTTAGCAAAAACAAAAGCTTACAGTTATTGCTGATTCATACTTATGCTAAGAGCGGCCTAGTTTTGTCAAGCAAACCTTCAAGCCTTTCTTAACTCTGTGCCTTAATTCATGGATGAAGAGGAAAGAAAACAAAACAGGTGATGCAAAAGCAAGCACTCACNGTCTCACCAGGGCAGAGTAGAGGGGCAGGAGAACCTCTCTTGACCTACTAACCACACCCCTTCTAATCCACTCCAGGATGCCATTGGCCTTCTTGGCCACAAGGGCACATTGCTGGCTCATGGTCATCCTGTCCACCAGAACCCCCACCTCCAATACCCTGCCAAGGCAAACATGGGTAACCCCTCTCAAGCCCTCTCTTTCCACTTTTATTGCTGAGCATGATGGTATACAGCAGGGAATATCTCTTTGGCTAGTTTGGGTCATCTGCCTGGTCGTGTCCCTTCCCAGCCTACTACGCAGCCCCCCGTCTACTCGCTGCAGGGGAGGAGGACAGAGTGAGAAGCAGAGAAGGGACTGATGTTGTGCAAACACTGCTCAGCACAAGATAGAAGATGAGTGTGTTACCAACACCTTTTTCATCACAAACCCAAAACACAGTACCATGCAAACTACTATGAAGAAAATTAAGTGTATCCCAGGCAAAACTAGTACAAGAGCGCCTCACAATAGTTTTTTTCCTTTTAATTTGAGGCTATAGAAAACTATCCTATTTTCCATGAAAAGCCTGCAAATTAGCACGTCTTTGCCTTTTAGAGTGAAATCCTGTCACTTTGTGCTGTCAGCTTTCCCTATAACACATATGGATCAATGTAAGACACACCTAAACCACTGTAGAGTTAGATTCTGCAGCCTTCCTGTTTCTTAGAGAAAAAATCAAGGGTATAGATGTTGATGTTCCAGCTACTCTGTATGCCATAGATTTATACATTTTTATATTCACGGTATATATTTATAAATAAACCCATGTACTGTACTCAAATGCATTGTAACATGACTCCTGCATCCAATCCTTTTAAAAACAAGCCTTTTGTTGTTACACAATTTACATCAGCCTCTTACAACTAAATGGTCAAAGCACCAGTCCTACACATAAGACAATGTAAATTAGCTTGCCCAGACAATATTCTATCAGTTAAGCCAAAGTAAAAAGAACATTTCAGATAATAAATGTTATCATAATATTTTGACAGACACAACACAGCATAGGGAAATCAGGAACATAAGCATGTAAACTTTGTTTCATTTTATATAGACAAATATTTAATTAATTAATAACGGGACTGAATACAAGTCGACATAAAAAAAATGTGTCTGAAAGGAAATATTATAAAGCTATAAGTTTTGTTAAAAAAATTCAACAACTTTTCACCCAATCCTTAAGTAGTGAAAAGTACTTTAATTGCTAACATACTATTTATTATTAAAGGCTAGTATTAAAACCTCACTCCAATACTTTCATGGTTGGTCAATTCTGTTTGTTAGTTTAAAAATGTACGAAACAGGACTGACCTGGACAGAAATTCTGCTGTGTCTGAGTAGCTAACTTTTCTTGTACAGCATGCTTTTCAAAGTGTCCTGCAGCAGCATTCTGATGTAGGCCTGGTTGTCTGCTGGCAAATTCCAATTCTCCAGTTTCAGAAAACTTCAGGTAAAACGGTGGCTCCAAATCACTGAAAGAGAGATTTAGAGCACCATGCCTCACGCTGCCATAGTCACTGAACATCGATTCATCCTTGGTGTTCTGTGTTGGTAACGGTAGGATCCGATGATGCGGTTGCGGGCTGGCCAGTCTTGAAGATAATGGAGAAGGAATAGGTGACATTTGTTTGTGTGGGTTAGATAGCAGATATAAATTACTGAAAACATTACTGACTGCTATTAACGAGGGTAAATACAGCTTTTTCTCTTCCAGTTTAAGATTATTATTTGTCTGAGAAATACCTGGACTTTCATTTACAGGCAGTTTCAAAAATAAATGCTTGCTGCTTCCCCAGGACACCGTGGTTCTTTTCTCATACATCGAGCCTGGCAGGTTTCTGTCTACTCTTGTAATTTGTTGCAATCTCTTCCATTCTGCAGCTTCATCTAAATTGTCACTCTGCATAGCTTTCAGAAGTGCTTTATTAACTGCTCCCACAAGGTTACATGACTCATCAGTAATGTGCACTCTCTCTGCTTTGTATTGCAAACCAGAGTAGTCTTGTTCCTTTTTCTGCAGCACAGTGTTTTTAGAGTCTCCAGCAGCTTTATCAATGGAGTATACATCAGTTCTTGATATAAACTCATTATGTACTGTGGTGAAAACAGGAGAAATGGTTTCTTTATCCCTGAAATCAGGTGAAGACTTTGCAGAGGGTTTGACAACTTTTTTAATACAAGCTTCTGAATCCTGTACTTCAGCAACAGCTGTGATTCCTGGCTTCTCCTTGTATACCAGCTTGGCATACATGCTATTCAAGCTTTTAGAAACTGCAGATTTACTTAGTGTCTCAAGTTTGTTAGATAGACTGTCCTGAGATGATTTTACCAAGGCAATATTCTGTTGTACCTTCATAACATCAGGTGTACATTCTCCATTACCCATTAGTTCAAGTGCAGCCATGTCATTGCTGTCTTTTGAGCTAGAACTTGGTAAGTCTGCATCCAGTTTCACAGCTTTGTTGCTCTCGAGAAAATAGCCCTCTCCTATCCACCTTTCTGGTCGTATGCTATTGTCGACTGGTAAATCATCCTTACCTTTTACTGTTAGCCAAGTGGAAAAGGAACTGGGAAAACTCCTGATAGGAAATCTTGTAGGAAGAATCTTCTTATTTTCCAGTAAAGAAAGATGTTGTTCGTATATCTTTTTTCCCCCTTTCCGGTGTCGGAACTCCTCAAAGCTCCCTTTCCTTCTGTATTTCCTCATTTTTTCGTGATTCAAATTGTCTTTTGTTGAATCCAGAAAGAACCCCTGCTTATGTGTAAAACTGGAGTAATCTTCACCTTTACATTCCAGGACTCCAGAAACATCCTGTCGCTTTCCCTCCTGATGTCCTATGTTAAGGCCCAGAATACCATGTGATCTCAAAAGACTGGATAACAGTTTTTCCTTGTCAGCAGTTAGTTTGTACAGTTCAGTGAGAATGTCTTTCGTGGCAGTTTGCTTGAAAATAATATCTCCAAAGTTTTCATATGGCTTTTCTCTCAGCTCCATCTCTAACGTCTTCCTTACTTGATAGCAGATACAGAAATGTTTACTGGTTCTATCCAGAGTTACACAGTCCTTGTAAGTAAATCCTCTGATTTTTCCCTCTGGAAGATAGAAGCTGATGTAACAAAGCTCCATAATGGGTTTGTGCAATTGAAGGATAGTATGTGTGCCTTCCATTATGATTGCCAAATTAGTCATTCATTTAAATTATGTGCTAAATGTTTCAAAGCTTGCGTCACATAGCATGTGAGGCAGGGAATGGACGGAAGGCATCTGACTAATCTTCAACAATAATATTGTCTGCTGGAAGAAATAAAGAGAAGCCTGTCAAACTTGATTATGGCTAATTTAATAAGACAAATAACAAGCCTGCAGAAGTACAATCTTCTCTCAGTACTTTTTCATACTGATTTTTACCTTGAGAAATCTGACACAAAAGGGATGCCATTGCTAACACTCATAGTTGGACACATCACCCCTCTATCTCCAGGGTTCTCAGTCAATGCTGTCCCATAAGGTCACAAGATGCTCACTAAAACATCCATTTCAAACAGAATTACTTTTTAATGCTGAAACCTATTGCCACCTCTCTGTTAAAAGTTAACTTGCTGTTGAACATCTAGTCAAAAGAACCATTCAAGCATATATATATTGCCTTTTCACTCAGCCAGCACAACCAGCAACACACCACCATCACAATGTAATTAACTCTCACTGCCTTAGTTACCAAGAAAGCATAGAAAAACAATAAAAAAGGCTGAACATTTTCTTCTCATATTTATCTGTGAAACTGCCATGAAATCAAGAAAACTTGCAAAAAAAAAAACCAACCCAAATGTTCTGCTTACTTGGCTAGCATATAGGTACTGTATAAATCTATTTTGATTCAACATGCACTAGTATAATAGTGCAACTACAGGCAGGTTTATTGAGCTTTGTTATTTCCTTTTCTTCGCATCATATTATGTTTTCTTGCTACAGATTGGACATATTTACATTCTTTGGATGCATCACAGTAGAAGGTTTACTCCTTTTGAGCACTAAATGTTTTTTTTATCCAGAAGGAACTCTGCTAACATAATTCAAAGTGGAGAAGTCTGTGGTCACCAGGAAATACATAAGCATCAGGGAAAGACCTAAAGCTCAGCAGCAAATCCAGAAGCACATAAAGCTGGAGAGCATCTGCTCCAAGGCTTCTCTTTGTTGCAAAATGCAGGAATTTCAGTTTTCAACTTTCAAAGCATAAATACAGCAAAACTTTCCATCATTTCAAAACAGTCAAACTTAGCCTCAGACAACAATTATTAAGAGGAATATGTCACATTATCATGTCATACATTTCAGTTTTACATAGTTTTTCAATATACAAGTATTGTATCAGTTTTAGTTTTTCAGAAAGTCAGATATAAAATGATGCCAAAAACTTATCACTATGAAGCAGCGAATCCTAACACTAAAAGATAAAGCAAGCCACATCTACCCAAAATATCCTATCCAACCAGCAAGTAGTCCTTTATTGCAGCAACTTCAGTCTAGATTTTGCTAAAGCATTGCATCTATTTATAACTTTCTTTAAACAGTTTCAAACTTTCCATTTACTTTGACTAGCATCACTCTTCATGCCAGCAAAATTCTTGTATTGCACACATAATTCTTGAAGACAGAGATCCCAAGGAACAAGACTAACAGTAAGAACAATCTTCCATCAGAGTCAGATCAGCTTAATTTTGTCCAGCAACAGTCAGTAGTTATGTGGCATGATTCAGAATCCTGTGCACATATACAATGGAGCAGGAAAGGTGCAAAACCTTTAGTCAGTACTTCTGTTGAAGACTGCCTTTTTGTTTCATAGACCTTTGAGTAAAGTATGCCATATGGTTTCTTCTTGTACTCTTGTTTTAACTCATTGTCTGAGTTTGAAGTTCGAAATATGGACAAGGCTGAGTACTACCAAAAAGAGCAGCCCCATTTCTAGTCTTCCTTTTTTCCAGCTGTGCACACCTGCTGCTTTTCTAGTGTAGAACTAAATGATCATGCAGCCACTGGGTGAGTCACTGACAGATGCAACAAAGAGTGGTTCTGCACACAGAAATAACAACCATCAGAAAACATTTTTCATTACAGGAGCAGTCTTTAACCTACTCATTCTTCACCCAAACGGCAGGAAACATCCTTTACAACAGGAGTTTGCCAGTACACTAGTTAAACCATAGGACCAAATTGTCCCTTAAGTTATCTACTGTGGTGAGCTCCATCAAACGTGAGCTAGTGAATTTGTGGACATTTCCATAAATGAATACTCAGCAGGCCCAGCTAATGTATGCAGAGTCAGTTCTTACTTACAGAACTTTACTGAGGAGTAGAATTTCAAGGGAATTACTAGGCAGGGAGATGGTGTTTTGCCAATTACCTGGGTCAGCATAAGGAACACGACCATCAGCAGGAGACATGCAGAAACAGATACAGATTTTATTATCTATCTCTATGGAGCGTAGGAATGACACAGCATGGCCGGCAACAGAAGAAATAAACCCACTCAACGCGGGTGATATAACGAAAGGGAAAACAAACTGAAACACAAACTCAATAACAGAAGAAAAAAAGGAACCAAACAATAAATTCAATAACAGAGGGAGAAACTAACCATACCCTGAATACTACCAAAGCCATGCACAGACCATCCCGGCAAATGCCAGAGAGGTGCATTAGCAGAACAGATGGATGGCACAGTCTGTATTTTGGTGCACTGGCAATATACAGCTGTTAAACTAGGAAGAAAGAACAGGTAAATGGGAAAATCCTAGCAGATATCCCAAGGAGATCAAATCTATGCTTAATATTAACTTAAGGAAGAAGATGTATCACAAAGTATTTGTCAATGCATTTGATTTAGAAAATAAAAGGAAAGCAGCCATAGAAAGGAAGGGAATTGGGTTTTAATAGAAGAATAAGACAGTCTGTATTATGTGCATTTCACAGTCCTAACTACGAAAAAACCTTAGTGTTAAATTAGTCTGAATTATTTTATGTGTTCCTCTGTTTCATGTCAACTGGCATGGCATTTTCTCATTGAAATATGACTAAGTGACTACAAGGAAACAGCATCACGGAAATTACAGACTCAGAAGATATAGAGGCATACATTATGATCAGATTTAATATCCTCAGATGCCATTTATGATATCAGGTGCAATTCAGCTCAATTCTGAAGAGTACATTAATCTTGGTAGCATGCATGTTTCTTGGTTGTTTGGGGGTTTTTTTTGACAAAAGAATACATGTGTAAAAGACAGAACTTGCTAGCCCTTTCCTCTGCCACACAAATTTGCTGGGCTATGCCCCTCCCAAAACACAAGCAGCTTCCCTAATCTAATCTGAGCTCTGAATTATTCCATTACTGAAACAAGACCTACAGATCTCCCTTAAATCATATTGCAATTAAAACCCCTTTTTCAGTTAGAAAAAATTACTTCTATTGAAGTTTTTGTTTTAATCTTAACCATCTTTGACAACAACCTGTTATGCCAGTTTAGACCAGTTTTAAAGGCTACATCCCATTAAATCTCTTCTTAGTTACACCAAAGTAAACACTGGGTTTGGTGCACACATATTGACACATTAAAATGTAGAATCATCTTGAATAGAATGTAACTCCCATCTTTATGATGAAGAAAATTGCACATACTTTGAAATTAATTCATATTAAAAATGACTTTTAGTTAAAAGCAGTAATAGTAACAATAGCAAATGGCAGAAAGGACACTTTGTTACTATTAGGTCAATGAAACATTCCTTATCAAAATTTTCATTGATTTAAAAGATAATGTGATACCATGCACTGCTACATTGTTCAGTGGTATTTTGAAGCTTTTTTTCTATTAATAGATACATTCTTTACTAAGAAAATATTTTCCTCCTCAGTGACTTGAGCACCTTATTCAGCCTTTTTATAATCTTTCATCTGAAAACAAAGAAGTGAACTCTGTGCTCTATAGGCAGAAGCACTATAGGAAATTATGAGGAGAATTAAGGAATGAAACTGGTTAAGGACTTTCAAACTTAATTATAACACTAGCTCCCCAAATTTTTGTTCACCTTGCAATCTGTTTATAATCCTACTTCTATTTGCAAACCTTACTACAGGGAGTGAATTTTTTGTAAATTAAAGCTACATTCATGCAAAGTTTACAGCTTAAGTAAAATGCATGTTAATCCAAGAAGTCTTAAAATTTTAATTATGTATAGCATGGAGCAATGAAAGCAATCTGCAGCATCATTGCCAATTTCTCTTGTGCAGCTTTCAAATACATAGTGGCAGAGCAGTGGGATTCAGGCTGTGAGAAGTACTACTTTAAGGAGAAAACCAGCTGATCAGAGATAGCTAGGTAAAAACTGGAAAGAAAAACCGAAATTGTTAAATAGGTGGCTGAGAAACAAACTTGCTTTTCTGATGGAGTTTTTTCTTAGTTTAACAACAACAAAAAAACATCACGGATTTAATGCTCCTCATAGTCCAAGAAAAACACATCCATCATTTTGCTCTTCAAAACGTGCTCTTAGAAAGCCACGTCTCCATTGCTGCATTTCCTTTTCAGTGACACATCATTCGCCACTCAGCATGACAGATGGTCTTCCTCCTTTCCCTGATCATTAAGTAAGCAAGAATTGGAACTCCTTACACTTACAGCTCTCCCTAAATTCTGATTGTTACTAGGTGGCAATCTGAGTATGCTACGGCTAACTTTCTGTGGTATGTTATGTAGCTAACACATCAAAACAGAAAAAGCATGGTAGAGGAAAGGTAGTAAAACATGGACAGGTCACAAGCTAGAAGAAACTGAAATGAAACTACAATAGTATTTGCTTATTGAGCACAACTTGTTTGATAGACACCAACTACATTATTTTCTTCTCTTGCTTAAACTCTCACGTTTGAGGTTCTTTCAAACTGTCATTTGTCTTACAAATGCTATCATGAGAAAGATAAAAAGTTATTATCTCTTTGTGAAAACAAATTGTTACAGCTCCTTGCAGCAGCTTACGCATAAAGAAAGAATTCTATAATAAGAACTTTCCAGCCTTAAGTCTACATTGTATTTACTGGATCTTGACAAAAAAAAAATCAAAATTAGAGTATTTTATTATTTGTGTAATAGTTTGAACACTACTATATACTGATAGCAATGGTAGTATAAAATACTGCTCTTCTCAACTGCACAAGTACTGAACTACAGTAGTACAGAATTGTTATGGAATAAGAAACAGAGTCTACACCAGGCAGAGATCTGCTTTACTAAATTTCAGATCTCATGCAATCACAGAATCACAGAAACATAGAATGTTAGGGACTGGAAGGGACCTCGAAAGATTATCTAGTCCAATCCCCCCGCTGGAGCAGGATCACCTAAACCAAGTTGCACAGGAACACATCCAGGCAGGCTTTAAACGTCTCTAGAGAAGGAGACTCCACAACCTCCCTGGGCAGCCTGTTTCAGTGCTCTGTCATCCTCACCGTGAAGAAGCTTCTTCTCATATTTAGGCGAAACCTCCTAGGTTCCAACTTATACCCATTGCCC
>VYZX01020511.1:0-16185 GCA_013401335.1 Brachypteracias leptosomus | reverse complement strand
TTACTTTCTCAACTACACAGCTATCTCTCGCAGCAAAGAGTCTAAAAAGATTGACTGTCAAGAGAAATCATTGCTACCTCATCATCTGTCAAGCCTGAAGTACTGTCTGAAAGCAAGATCAATAACAATATTTCACTGGGCTCTGGGGAAAGATCACAGCTTTCTGCAAGAGTATTTTCCCTTTTTTAAAAGTGATTTACTGTTGTGACATTTCCAGTGTGGGAAACAAAATATTTCTGCTTTCGCAGGGGGGTTGGACTAGATGATCTTTCGAGGAACATTCCAANAGTCGTTCAACAGCAGCATACCTTTGGTACTGGAGGCTGCAACTCAGCAGGATGATTTTTATGTATGAGTCCCATGTACAAATCAGGAATTAGCTCTCGTATTGCTGCTGTGGTGCAGTAGATAAATGAATGATGTCACACACCATCAACAAATGGAGAAAACTTTTAGGAAGTGAAGATGTGTCGTTTATCAACTTTCTAGTCTAAGAGGAAAAGAGGCATGTGAGTTGGTCTTGAGGGGATCCATAAAGGCAAGGAAGTAACTGGAGAGATGCAAAAGGCTCTGTGGGCTCTTCTTTCTAATCACGGAAGCTCCTTAAGGAAGGCAGAATCAATTTTCAGCAGTATCCTGCCTGTCAGGCAGGGAGAGGATAAGGGATGCATGTCTTGAATTATTCAGGTGATTGGCAGGACATTAATTTGGAAGAATGTGAGTTTTTCGTATAAATTTGAAGTNTTGATTGTGATCTGAGAGATCAGTCTTTGCCTACTTGTGAGGCAATTTTGTAGGCGGTGCACACTTATTAGATTACGTACAGTGCTTATTACCACAGCTTCTTACAAAAAGGTTATAAACCCAACTGGAGTTGTATTTCATATGGATATATATATTGTAACTGTAACAGAATTAGCTAAGATCTGACCATAGTATTTTTTTTTCCAGGAAACAAACTGCTACCATTTTTATATAGTTTATAAATTAGTTCATATCATCTGGAATACATTATTACAACTGCTGTAGAAAAATTTTTCTTAACACTATTTTTTATGTATTTTTACATGTTTTTTAATGATTCTTTCAAAAAACAGTAAGTGAATAGCAACAGGTTTGCAATTCAACCAGTTAAAACACGAACAAGGGTATTATGATGGTATTTTCCTGCAAATGCTTGTACCTGATTGATTTCTCTCCAGCATAGTATCAGTTGTGAGCTTACTCTTAATGAGCAACTTAACGTCCATTTCTGCAGCTTGGGGTTCTGTTAGTCCAATGGCTCAGTGTATGAAAGAAACCCAGGCTCTGGAGATCAACTGCAGTGTTTCTTATTTATATTTTCAGAGACTGCATCATGCTCTGCTGCTTGAACAGTGGCACAAGCTTTGTTGCTGGTTTTGCTATCTTTTCAGTTCTTGGATTTATGGCTTATGAACAGGGTGTGCCTATTGCAGAAGTTGCAGAATCAGGTAAGTTCCAAAAGCAGTTTTCTGAGTTAACAAAAAATGCCCAGAGGTGGCTGTCAGAATACTTAGTCTGTGCCATGTCTTATGGATAACTTGACTGTTTTGCAGACAGTTTTACAAAGCTCCTCCTAAAAACCTGTTGCCTGGCTCATTAGAATAACTGCTATCAGAAGAGTTCCTAACTACTTTTATAATCATACATTTCTGTGAAAAATAGTAATGTTGCTGTGCATGACTTCATAAAGTCAAGGAGCTGTTGTAACACAAACATACTCCAGCTAAGCATCCAGAAGATTGTTTAGCAGAGATATATCACTCAGTTTTGCCCCTTGAGTGTTACATCCTTGTGAAAGGAGCATTTAATTTTCTTTAGATGAGACAGACTGAAATCCACACAAACATTTGTTCCTTCTGGGAAAAATAAAAGAAAAAAGAGAAAGAAAAAAGATATAGCTATTAAAGTAATGAGAAACCAGCTATGTAGGAGAAGTCTTTGGAAGTCCTCTGAAGTCTTGCTTAATGTCTACTATCAAAATACAGATTTCTAGCAGTCAGATGGCTAACACCATCTCCTAATGTCAGTAAGTTTTTTTCTCCCAGGGACATACAATGAAACACTCTGGTTGGTTAAGTATAAAGGTTCTTATTTTGAGTCCAGAAAGGCACAAAAGCCCAGCTCTATGAGAAATAAATGATTTCACATTCATTACTATCACTTGGAATTAGGCATCCAATGAAAGTTAATTGCTCATTAGCACCTTTGTAGATGTAACATCTTTAACCATAGCTTAAAACAACAGAACAAAAAGGAGTGCTATCAAGAAAGAAAAGCAGTAGGATGTTGAGCTGTTGAAAAGGAGAAGTTACTCTCATGAAGTCAGTCAAGGTCAACAGGAAAACTGCAAAGCAAGTAGAGCTTCACTTCTGCTCTCATGGAAAACATTTCTCTTTTCCTAAAGCTCCCAAGACAACTGGTTTATAATATTAAAGAAACTATATAGAAAAGGGTTGAAAGACTATGGCACTCTGGAAATTATAGGAGCTTGTAAATACCATGTTAAATGAGAAAGTACTAGTGTGTTGACAGGTCTTCATTGAAGTTATTGCAGCAGGAGCACAGAGATACTCCTTTACCAGCCTTGTGATCCTGCCTTTGTATACCTGCTTTAAAAGCTGTCTAACTTCAATAAAAGCTGTTAGAGCATGAGAGTTTGCAGCAGCTGAAAAGTGGGCACAGGAAAATCAGAACAGGAAAATATGAGCTAAGTCAGATGGTATTTTAGCAGATCTGGGAAATTACCAATGCTGTTGCAAAAATGTTTCATTTTAAAGATTTCTGTAGATACGCAGCCAATGAATTAATGTTATGTACCAACAGCAGCACTGAAAAATGCAGAGCAGGTTTTGAACAAACCAGTAGACATTTGGATTGCACCAGGTATGGCTTCCAAGATGCAGCTCTTAACACTGGCTGCATTCTTGTACAAAATGCCACATAAAGTGCAGTCTTAAGAAAAAAAAAATAAATCCAAACCACTGCTCTCTCCACCAAGCTGAAACTCAGCACTGTACAGGCTGTTACGAAGCTCCATCTTGGCCAGACCCAGTACACAGGTGTGAGCTGTTTCCTTTCTTTTCTTCCTTTTCAGGACCAGGACTTGCATTCATTGCTTACCCTAAAGCTGTTACCATGATGCCTCTTTCTCCTCTGTGGGCAACTCTGTTCTTCATGATGCTCATATTCCTTGGATTAGATAGTCAGGTATGAAACAAATACTATTTACATATTTTGTCAGGTTTCCTAGCATGTGTATATCAGCATCCTTGATGTAAACAGCATCTAATCTGATGAAAGAATGGACCCTAGTTTAATTCCTTGCTTAAAACCACTGATTCAAGTTCCTTATTTTAAATCTTAGTTATGTGATGCTAGAGATTCTTTTATGACTTATTGTGAACACTGGTTCACCCTGACTACAGCTTTCATTATTAACATGGAAATCAGTTTGAACTTCAATATGGTGATGAAAACTCACAGTTCAGTAAATACCAGTCTGTCTTCTTTTCTTATTTTTAAAAAAGCACTTTGCAATGAATTTTGAAACAGAATATCAGATAGTGATAATATAAGTTCCAATAGTGTATTTTTACTTCAAGATATCATAGTAAGAAATGCATAGTCATATTCTGCTGCAAAGTGACAGCATAGAAGTTGTCCTTCCTATGTGACCATAAAAACTCTGAAAGCTGTTGGATGAAAAATGTAAAGTACCTGGCATTTTTAGCATGCAGCTCAACATGGTTTGGCTCATAAAGTCCATATTTTCTGATAGTATAGCTCTAGAGTGGTTATTTTGCATGACATTGCCAAACAATAAACTTAATGTTTTAATAGCTACTCTTTTTCCTGATCTAACGATTTTCTGCAAGCATTTTTTAAAATGAGCAATTCCTGAATTCTGCTCTTGACTGTTTCAATGAAGCAGACTTGATATTGTCTACTTTTGGGCAATTGTGAATGTCACCTCCCTGGAAGTGTTCAAGGCCAGGTTGAATGGGGCTTTGGGCGACCTGGTGTAGTGGGAGTTGTCCCTGTCCATGGCAGAGGGGTTGGAACTAGATGATCTTTAAGGTCCCTTCCAACCCAAACCATTCTATATTTCTATGATTAATTTTGATGCCTATTTTAGAAACCTTGCTTCAGAGCCCTGAGTCAGAAACTCAGACCTCTTACTTTCTGACTTTTTAAAGTTAGCAAGAATGTTCTTTCCATCCTTCATTAGATGTACTTGGCTTGGGTACTTAATAGATTTGTGGAGTTTCTCTCTTCTGTAAAATGGAGAAAACATCTTCAAAAAACCTGTGGTTCATCTAACAGTGCCTGAAGGTGCACAGCACTGCATAGCATTCCTTTGAGTGATGGAAGTGCAGGATGCTTAGAGTGAAATCCTGCTGCAGTCCTATGAACAGTTTGTACATTATTTATAAAGTCCCATCCAAGCCACATGCAAAAGATTTAATTTTGGTGTAATCTGTCTGCTACAGGGCAGATGCATTGTGAGATAATTTTAGTAGATTCAAGTATTTGAATTTGGTGGTGGGCTGGAAATCCACAGCTTTGGACTTTTTAATGATGCTCCTCTCAGTTTGAGCTTCTGCTTATAGGGTGTCCTCAGGGATCATTCAGTCTCTATGATGAGAACACAGAAGGATATTTGAAGTATTTTGTAGCAAATCCAAATTTCAACAGCAGATGAGACACATATTTCATTTATACTTTCCTATCATTTGTTCTAGTTCGTGTGTGTTGAAAGCATTGTGACGGCTGTTGTAGATATGTACCCAAAGATTTTCCGAAGGGGCTACAGAAGAGAACTGTTGATTCTCGGCCTTTCCATTGTGTCATACTTCCTTGGCCTAATAATGTTAACTGAGGTAAGATGTGCTTTGTTTTGCTACTGCAGAAAAAAGAAAACAGGTTGCTGTTTATAATCAAAACAGATAAAATGTGAGAACATTTGCCACAGACAGACATGGTCAGCAATATGGCTACAAAATATTTAAGAAACTGTTCTCTACTAGTGTTTAACATTTCAAATGTGAAAGGTATCCTCAGGTTTTTTTCACTTGAGCTTAGGAAATATTTTAATCAAAGTTACATAGCCAAGGAAATTCCATCAGCTTTCCACCAGCCAACCAGATATACTGACCATGATTTCTGCTGACTTACTCTGGGTAGACCAGAGTAACTACAAACAACTACAGTTCGGATAAATAGATCAATAAAAAAGATGAAGTAAAGTGAAAATACAAAGTAAAGTGAAAATACAAAACTAAAAGGTCTTTGATTTTTATATCACCAAGGCAGACCAATCAATGCAGCAAATCTCTGAGCAGAAATTGCTTTGGGAAAAGTCAAAAAAAAAAAAAGCATCCTGTTTTTTTAACAAACCAGAGTGTTTCCTGTGGGATGTTCTAAAACAAAAATTCTGAGGGTGTCAGTCAATCCCATCAATTCATGTTACAAAATGTCTGCCACTACTGTGATTGGTACCCAGGCTGGGGAGAGACTCTGGGATCCTTTGATACTTGGTAGGGGTTTAGTGCTTGCTGTACAGAATGAGTCTCCCTCTCCTTCACTTTACCCTCTCAAAAAAGGAAGAAGAGGAGCAGAATCCACTCTCCTCTGCCTGTATTCTTCTGCTTGCTGGACTGGGGAATGAGGCAAAGAAAATAGTTTCTTGTCTGAGGAGCTGTAGAATTAAATGTCTGAGGAAGCTTGACTGTACTAACTGTCAAGGGCCACAATGTGATTCTGTTGTGCAGCAATCTCAAGCAGGTTTTCCTAGTGAAGTTTCTTTCCAGGACTTCATTAACTCCTCTGGAGTGATTTAAATTCCCTTTACACAGATCCACAGTATCTAGACTACATGCTTTTCAAATTGCTTTGTTACTGAAAATGAGCAAATTTTACCCCCAGAAAGGTGTAAGGCATTTGTAGGCATGTTATTCTGTTGTCCTCAGTATGCAAGTTATTCTATTAGTTATCCAACTAATAGAATAAATCAACTAAGCAGAATATAGTAGCTTTCAAGGATATATTTTCAAGGAAAGAATAACTTAAGATGGGGAGGAAACTAGAGACCAGAACAAAATGAAACTTCTGTTGTTTTTTTTCAGTGACAGCTTGTGCCTGAATAATCAAATATCTTTCTCTGAAGAGAGATATGACACTCTGTATGAAGCAAATGCAGTTGAACAGTAGTTCAACTTCAGTAAAGGAATTGAAAATTCACCACAAAAAACCCTATTATTTTTATTCGAAAGAAAAGGACAGATGCAAGTAACTGGTAGCAATTTTATGTAGTATCTGTAGTTGACTTGCCAGGGAAACAAGTCACATTGGCTATATGTGACTAGCTCTCTAGTCATGTATTCTTTATTTTAAGTTTCAAAACCACTGGCAGATTTCAGCCAATTTAACAGAAGCTTCAAAAATAAATCCATTGTTGGATATACATCTGAACTCTGTCCTTATCCTCTCTTGCATTTCTAAATATACATTCCTGGATTTTATTCAGGCTTGGTATTATTCATAAAAGGTATTTTACCTTATAGCAAAATTTTCTTATTCATATATATGGTAAGTTCCTAACTATACAACCAAATGCCTGCTTGGACATCAATGCAGCTTTATATACAATAACTTTAAAACATTCTTCTGTTCTGTAAGATTGAGACAGGATTTCAAGTTTACAGAGTCTATCTTACCTAACCTTCAGTCAGTTAATGCAGACAAAAAAGTGGGAAAACCCAGGTATTATTTTTTATTTAGTTTTCTTTATGTTTTTAGAGTTCTCTTCCATTTGCAGAAAATTGTCTTAGATGTAATGGATCATATGTACTAACCACACTGGCCACACTATTCCTGATACAAGCCAAAATACTATTGGCCTTCCATGCCATCTGGGCACACTGCTGGCTCGTGTTCAACCAGTTGTCTACTACTTCCAGGTCCCTCTCTGCTGGGCCGCTCTCCAGCCATTCATCTCCTGGTCTGTAGCACTGCATGTGGTTATTGTGTCCAAAGTGTAGGACCCTACACTTAGCTTTGTTGAACCTCATACAATTGGCCTCAGCCCATCAACCCAGCCTGTCCAGTTCCCTCTGCAGCGTCTTCCTACCCTCCAGCAGATCGACACTCCCCGCAACTTGGTGTCATCCGCGAATTTACTAACAATAGACTCAATCCCCTCATCGAGGTCATCAGTAAAGATGTTGAATAGAACTGGGCCCAGTACTGATCCCTGGGGGACACCACTGGTCACTGGACACCAACTGGATGTGGCACCATTCATAACCATTCTTTGTGCCTGGTCATCCAGCCAGTTTTTAACCAAGCGAACAGTGCACCTGTCCAGGCCATGGGCTGCCAGCTTTTCCAGGAGGATACTGTGGGAGGCTGTGTCAAAGGCTTTGCTGAAGTCTAGCTAGACCACATCCTCAGCCTTCCCCTCGTCTACCAGGCAGGTAACCCAGTCAAAGAATGAGATCAGATTGGTTAGGCAGGATCTTCCTTTCTTAAACCCACGTTGGCTGGACCTGAATCCTGGTTGTCTCATACATGCCCCTTGATAGCACTCAGGATGATCTCCATAACCTTGCCAGGCACCAAGGACAGGCTGACAGGCCTATAGTTTTCCAGATCCTCCTTCTGGCCCTTCTTGTGGATGGGTGTCACATTGGCCAACCTCCAGTCATCTAGGACCTCCCCAGTTAGCCAGGACTGGTGCTAAATGATGGAAAGCGGTTTAGCCAGGTCTTGTGCCAGCTCCCTAAGCACCCTAGGATGAATCCCATCCAGACCTATAGACTTGTTAGGATCTAAGTGGCACAGCAAGTCACTAACTACTTCCTTCTGGATTACAGGAGGGGTATTCTGCTCCCTGTCCCTGCCTACCAACTCAGCAGCCCAGTTGCCCTGAGGATGGTCAATCTTTTTCTTAAAGACTGAGGCAAAGAAGGTGTTAAATACCTCAGCCTTTTCCTTGTCTTCCATTACTATGTTCCCCCCACTTCATCCAATAAGAAATGAAGATTTTCCATGGCCATCCTTTTGTTATTAATGTACTTATAAATGCACTTTTTATTATCCTTGACAGAATTGGCCAGATTAAGTTCTAACTGAGCTTTCACATTTCTAATTCTCTTTCTACATGACCTTGCAATATCCTTAAACCCTTCTTGGTTCACCTGCCCCTTTTTCCAAAGCTGACACACTTTTTTTTTCCCCTGAGTTCTTGCAAAAGCTCTCTGCTCAACCAGGATGGTCTTCTACCCCGCTGGCTCATTTTTCAGCACATAGGGACAGCCTGCTCCTGTGCCTTCATAATTTCATTCTTAAAGTAAACCCAGCTTTCCTGGGCCTCTTTGCTTTTGAGGGCTGCTTCCCAAGGAACTCTCCAAACCAGCATCCTGAATAGACCAAAGTCAACCCCCAGAAGTCCAAGGTAGAGGTTTTGCTGACAGCCCTCCTAACTTCACCACATATTGAAAATTCTATCATATCATGGGCGCTGTGCCCCAGATGACCTCCAATCGCCACATCTTCTACCAGCCCTTCCCTGTTCATAAACAATAGGTCTAGCAGGGCACTAGCCCTGGTAGGCTCGCTTAACAGCTGCAACAGGAAGTTGTCATCCACACATTCTAGATAACTCCTGGACTGCCCCCTTTCTGCTGTGTTGTACTTCCAGCAGACATCTGGTAAATTGAAGTCCCCTATGAGTACAAGGGCTGGTGAACATGAGACTTCTCAAAGTTGTTGAAAGAATGTCTCATCAGTGTCTTTATCCTGGTCGGGTGGTCTGTAGCAGACTCCCACCAGGATATCAGCCTCATTGGCCTTCCCCTTTATCCATATCCATAGACATTCCACCTTGGTGTGTCTAACATTGAATTTGAGACAGTCAAAGCACTCCTTAACATATAATGCTACCCTGTTGCCTCTCTTTCCTTGTCTATCCCTTTTAAAGAGCCTGTAGCCACCCATTGCAGCATTCCAACCATGTGAATCATCCCACCACGTTTCCATGATGGCAATTATATCATAGTTCCCCTGGTGCACAATAGCTTCTAACTCCTGCTGTTTATTGCCCATGCTACGGGCATTGGCACACGTGCACTTGATCCAAGGTACGGATATCGCCTCCAACACCGGCATGTCCTCCCAAGGCTTATCCCTAGCAGCCCTGAGTTTGTCCCCCTTCCCCTTCGATTCTAGTTTAAAGTCCTCTTAATGAGGGCCGCTAAATCCTGTAAGAAAATCCTTTTCCCACGCTTAGATAGGTGTACCCCATCTCCTGCCAGCAGGCTCGGCATCGTGTATACCGAGCCATGGTCAAAGAACCCAAAGTTCTGTCAGTGGCACCAACCCTGGAGCCAGGTATTAATCTCCGAGATTCTCCAGTTTCTTCCTTCCTCATTTCATGTGCCTGGCAGGGTGCAAGAGAAGATTACTTGGGCTCCCGAGTCCTGGATTAGTCTCCCCAGTGCCCTAAAATCATTTTTGATTCTCCTCAGACTTTTTGTAGTGATTTCCTCACTACCCACCTGAAAGATCAGGAATGGATAGTAATCAGAGGGGTGTACCAGGTTAGAGATCTTCCTTCTTAAGTTTCTTACCCGGGCCCCAGGGAGACAGCACGCTTCCCTATGAGTTGGGTCTGGTTGGTAGATAGGGCCCTCCATTTCTCTGAGGGAGTCACCGATGACAACTACTCTTCTCGTTTTCTTAACAGAAGAGGTTGTCATACAAGTAGGCCATCTTGCCTCCTCCAACCCAGATGGACTATCATCTATGTCATCATTAGCTTGCCCCTCTACCCCCAGAGCCTCATACATATTCTGTAAATGTATCTGAGGGGGGGGTGTAGGAAGGGAAGGGGGGTGCCTGTGACCACGAGCAGGAACCTGCTTCCACTTTCCCTCATCTTGTTTGTTATTGTTAGCCTGGTGGCAGGAGGGCAGACGACTTTTTTTCTTCATGTGTCTCCTGGTGTACCTGCCTCAGGGATGGTAGAGTACGACTCCACCAATCTGTCTCCTCCTCAGAGTCTCTGATACTCCTTAACCCCTCAATGTCATCTCGTAGCTGGGCCACCATGCAAAGCAGGTCGTCTACTTGGTTACACCTTGCACACCTGTTGTTAATGCTATCATCTAGTATTGGAGATAGGCTGTGGCATTCCCTGCAGCCAAAGACCTGGACAGCCACGTGCCTCCATGGCAGCATTGTCTGGGTTGCTCCATCATTTTTAGAAGAGGTTACCAGTTTTGCCCAAGTGGATACAATCTCAACCTGTTTGCCCGCTCCTGTTCGCTAAAAAACCCCAACCAACCAACCTACCCACACCAACTGCTGCACACCATGCCCCTTCCTTCGACCTTGCTCGGCATGCAGGGATTGCGACATGGGCGGGTCGCTTTCTCGGCTTCAAAAAGCCCCAAAAAAGAGCTACTTGCTGGGCCTTTTCACTCCAGGTAACGCCTACTCGCAGCTTGTTTGCAAGGTGCGCAGCGATCGGTCCTGCACTCCCTAAGGGCTTTTTTTAAGAGGAGAGGGGGGTGGGCACTGTGAGTCACTGCTGGCATGTTCACTCCTCCTTCAGACCAGGCGCTGGAGGGTGTTGGCTCTGCCCTCTGCCCACACCACCCCAGCAGCCTGCCCACCAGCTGCCAGCCCCTTAGAGCTGGCTAGCTGCCTTCTTGGCTTCAAAAAGATTCAAAAAAGCCCCCCAAAAGAGCTCCTTGCTGGTCCCTTTTGCCGTGATTTCCCTCCCCAGTGCGGACTTGTTGGGATCAAGAGCACCCTGATGAAGTTTGCTGATGACACAAAAATAAGTGAGATAGTTGAAACTCCAGAAGGGAGAGCCACCCTTCAGGAAGATCTGGACAGGCTAGAGGAGTGGACTAGCAGGAACCATATGAAGTTCAATGGAGACAAGTGTAAGGTCTTGCATCCTGGGAATACATAACCCAGGAATGCAGCTCAGACTGGGATTCACCTGGCTTGAGTGCAGCCCTATGGAGAGGGACCTGGGGGTCTTGGTGGACTCAACATGAGTGAGCAGTGTGCTGCAGCAGCAAAGAGAGCCGGCAGGATGCTGGGTTATAGCAAAAGTGGCATCACCAGCAGAGATAAGGAAGTAATTGTCCCACTTTACTCCGCACTGGATAGGCCACACCTTGAGTACTGCCTTCAGTTTTGGTCCCCCCTATACAAAAAAGATGCAGACAGGCTGGAAAGGGTCCAGAGAAGGGCCACGAGGATGATCATTGGACGGGAAGGCCTACCATATGAAGAAAGGCTGAGAAAACTGGTATTGTTCAGCCTTGAGAAGAGAAGGCTTAGGGGAGACCTTATCACCATGTACCAGTACATAAAGGGTGGCTATCAAGAGGATGGAGACTCCCTTTTTACAAGGAGTCACATGGGAAAAACAAGGGGAAATGGTTGCAAGTTGCTCTTGGGGAGATTCTGATTGAAGTCCAGAAGAAAATTCTTTACAATGAGAACAATTAAACATTGGAACAGTCTCCCAAGGGAAATGTGGATTCCCTCACATTAGACAGTTTTAAGACTCAGCTTGACAGAGTGCTGAGCCATCTCATGTAAACTGTATTTTTCTATCTTGAAAGGTTGGACTAGATGATCCTTGAAGTCCATTCCAACCTGGCATTCTATGATTCTATGACTTAGCTACACTGAAGCTGGTCTCCTTGGCGAGTGTTATAGGTTATATATTGTATTAGGTTATCCATAATGTTATTAATTGGACTTCATAGGTTTTCTTCTCATGTTGTATAGAGTCAAAGACTCTAGAAAGCCATGCAGTTCTCTGAACAGTTCTGACTGCTGTAAGCAAGAGAAAAAGCACAGGGAAAGAAGAAAAGAAGTATGCCTTTGATAGCTGTGACAATTAATAACTGTTGAGTCGTAGCCAAAGAGTAAGCAAGTGAAGATGTCTTAGTTAAAAGCACATACTAGTTGGTATTGTGGTACCATTGAATGCAGAAAACTACAGGTCATTGTTATCATAGTGTGCACTATGTACAGCTACCAGGCTAACTAAGGACACTGCTTGATTTTGTTTGCTCTGCTTTCTGGAGGTGCCGAGGTTGTTATTTTAAAGCCATTTGGAGAACTATTTTTAACTTGTTAGACATTTTTTTAAAGTCTGCCTGAAGTCAGGGTGATTCTTATTTCTTTTTTTTTTTTTTTTTGTCAAATAATAATGGCTTATTTTATCTTACATTACTTAGTAATGTGACTTAAAGACTGTGAGTTACATTCAACCACCTATAAAGGTCAGTTTACTCATTTTACAGTCCTTATGCCATTGGAGGGTGGTTCTAGTAGGTACAAATTTTGCCTTCTTTTCCCAGATTTTAACTAATTCTTTTACATATTAATCATAGAATCGTCAGGGTTGGAAGGGACCTTAAAGATCATCTAGTTCCAACCCCCCCACCATCAGCAGGGACACCTCCCACTAGATCAGGTTACTCAGAGCCCCATCCAGCCTGGCCTTCAAAGCCCCAGGGATGGGGCTTCCACCACCTCTCTTGGCAACCTGTTCCACTGTCTCACCGCCCTCACGGTGAAGAACTTCCCAACGTCTAATCTGAATCTACCCATCTCTAGTTTTAATCCATTCCCCCTAGTCCTACCACTACCCAATATCCTAAAAAGTCCCTCCCCAGCTTTCTTGTAGGCCCCCTTAAGATACTGGAAGGCCACAATANTTAAACAAGACCGGTCCCAGTACTGATCCCTGAGGGACTCCACTTGTCACTGGCCTCCACTTGGACATGGACCCATTGACAGCCACCCTTTGGGTGCGGCCATCAAGCCAGTTCTTTATCCACTGAGTTGTCCATCCATCGAACCCATATTTTACCAGCTTGGAGACCAAGCGGGAGAGTGTCAAAGGCTTTGCTCAGGTCCAGGTAAATGATGTCAGTTGCTCTACCCTTGTCTATTAATGTTGTGACCTTCTCGTAGAAGGCCACCAGGTTTGTCAGGCATGATTTGCCCTTGGTGAAGCCGTGTTGATTGTACCCAATCACCACCTGGTTATTCTTCTGCCTCAGCAGTGCCTCCAGAAGGATCTGCTCCATGATCTTACCAGGCACAGAGGTGAGACTGACTGGCCTATAGTTCCCCAGCTCCTCCCTCTTTCTTAATAGCACAGACACAAAACCTAGACCCTGTGTCTTCATGTGCAGTGATCTGGAGATCAAAAGCACTTGTAGTCATCTACAGCTTGATGTCATAACAAATGACGTTGAAAAAAAAAGTATGGAGGATGGAAAGCGTTTAGGAAACAAGTCAGATTAGTTCTCTCCATTCCATGATTTACTACCTTAAAGCAAATGCACAGTGTTCAACTGTCATATGGAATAATCTTAAGTACTATGGAAGAAAAAAAATATTTCAAAATAAGAAATCCCTGAGAAATGAATATTCTTTGTTCAAGAAAGAAGAAGCTTGAGTAGGAAGATTGCCAGGGAACCAACAGATTGACTGTGTAATTAAAGCTATGAAATACTCCTGCTGGTGCTAACACAATACTTGTTTTTTCCTTTTTCTGTTTTTTGTCTTTCAGGGTGGGATGTACGTCTTTCAGTTATTTGACTCTTATGCAGCTAGTGGCATGTGCCTTCTTTTTGTTGCCATATTCGAATGTGTCTGCATAGGCTGGGTTTACGGTGAGTTGTTGAAAATTGGTGTGGCTTTCAGTTTTTATGGAAGTTTTCTATTTGCATAAAAACAATGTGAAAGCCTTGTATTCTTAGGGAGTGGGGCCCTCCACCTTCCCATACCCTATAAAAAATCAGGAATGCCTTTCCCCCCCACCCTTAAATAAAGATAGTGTCCCCCCCGCCCCTCTCCTCCTTGGTCCTTGTCCACCTTCCTTCACCAAGGAAGTCCTTAGCTGCCTTAGAAAGCAGGAGTGGCAAAAGTCTTTCTTCTCTTGCAAAGACTCTGTGCAGGGCACGTTCCCTTCCACTTCTGACCCTGACAGATAAATCCAGGGAAGTTGGAGTCCATGCTTCATTAACATAGAAAGGACACAGCAGTGTCAACAAAGTCAAGAGAGAACCACCACAGCATTGTCTATGTTACATCGTTACATGTTGTCATCGTTACATCCTCAAGCATTTTTTTCATGCAAAGGACTGATAATTTTACTATGCAAAACAACATATGAGTTTCAGATCAGGCATGTCCCCAGTTATCTAGGGATTCACACATGAGCTCGTAGTACATCTATACCTCTTTAACAAGACTTGCTGAGACTGCTACTGACCAGCAGCCATTTCTCACTGACAGCTCGCCCACTCTTACTTGCTGTTTATATTGGTCAGACACAGATGTAGGCAGCAATCTCTGCCCCAAGTAGAGATGACAGCGGGATACATGTATCAGGGAAAGAGCACAGCTCTGTCAGAACTGATGTTTTTCTCTTTACTGATTTAAATACTGACCTATACAACCTCTTATATGTACAGTCTACATCTGGGTTTCATTTGTTTTTTTGGGGCAGGCAGCAATCGTTTTTATGATAACATTGAAGATATGATTGGTTACAAACCACTGCCGTTGATTAAATGGTGCTGGATGATCTTAACTCCAGGTATTTGCGCAGTAAGTACAGAATATCCATGTAACTTGTATTAGACATGAAGAGAGTTTTCTGTGCATATTGTTAGAATTTTGCTGCTGCTAATAGCTCACAACAGTTGAGAAAAATGTCTAGTGATTTGTAGCATATGTTTTAATTAAAAAACACTGTAGGATCTATAAGAATTGTTAAATATTCTGTAAATTGTAAGAGAATCATAGAATCATTTAGGTTGGAAAAGACCTCTAGGATTATCAAGTCCAACCTTCATCCCAACATCTCCATGACCCCTAGACCATGTCCCAAAGCACCCTGTCTACTTGGTTTTTTGAACACCTCCAGGGATGGTGACTTCACCACTTCCCTGGGCAGTCTGTTCCAATGCCCAGCCACTCTTTCAGTAAAGAACGTCTTCCTAATATCCAATCTAAACCTCCCCTGGCACAACTTGAGGCCCTTACCTCTTGTCCTGTCGTTAGTTACTTGGGAGAAGAGACCAACACCAGCCTCACTACAACCTCCTTTTAGATAGTTGTAGAGAGCAATGAGGTCTCTTCTCAGCCTCCTCTTCTCCAAGCAAACAATCCCAGTTCCCTCAGGTGCTCCTCATATGACATATTCTCCAGACCCCTCACCAGCTTCATTGCCCTTCTCTGCACCCGCTCCAACACCTCAGTGTCCTTCCTATACTGTGGCGCCCAAAACTGGCCACAGTTCAAGGTGCAGTCTCATGAGTGCCGAGTACAGGGGCACAATCATGTCCCTACTCCTGCTGGTCACACCATGTCTGATATAGGCCAGGATGCTGTTGGCCTTCTTGGCCACCTGGGCACACTGCTGGCTCGTGTTCAGGTGGCTGTCCACCAGCACCCCCAGGTCCTTTTCTGCCAGGCAGTTCTCCAGCCGCTCTTCCCCAAGCCTGTAGCGTTGGTGGGGATTCTTGTGACCAGTTGTAAGAGATCTTAGTATATACAATAATAGGAAAAAAATAAACTCAGAGCTCAGAATGAACATTTACCAATACAACAGAGGCTTTTTTTTACTGCATTGCTAGTATACGTTGTGTCTATCAGCATAACTCCAGCTCCTCCAGACTTGTGCTGGTTTCCTTGCTGCTCCAGCCTCCTATTTCCTTCCCTCCCTTTGGGTGAGTAGACATTTCCAAAGAAGATAGGACATTTTTGCTTCTAGCAAAAGCAGTAGAAGAGGCCAAAAGCACATCTCGTATGCATGAAGAAGAGGAAGGAATTTGTCTTACCAGAAGCTAGCAGTACTGGTGCCAACTCTGGCAGTCAGATGTGTCTCCATAACAGGGACAAAATTACTGAAGGAGCATGACCACATTGATGATAAATTTGAGGATTAGTTACTAAAACCTTGCAGTTGTCCAACGTGTAAATGATGGAACTGCAAAACCACAGATGCTGGGGGACATGGATATCAAATTTCCCTGGAGGTCTGCCAGTTAATTTGCAAACTTGGGAAAATTTCTAACTCATTTTCACACAGAATCACACAATCACAGA
>VYZX01020508.1:0-26340 GCA_013401335.1 Brachypteracias leptosomus | reverse complement strand
AGTCTTCACTCCGCTCCACCCTCACTGGGGTTTCCAAGGTTACAGGTTATGGAAGGGATTCCATGCATACCAGCTGTACACCGCCCTGGAGGCCTCCTCAATATTATGACTTTCCTTAATGTGCGAATAATGCTGTATTTTTAATATAAGTTTAAATTTCGAGTTATGTCCAGTGATTATACCACAATAATTTATTCATTATAGATACGATTAACAAGTAGCCAAAAGTAATTATTATTAAAGCATTTTACTTTCCATTCCAGTTGAATTTGTTCTGTCCACATGAAACAATCTGTGGTGCTCTCCACCTGCTGCTTGATGTATAGCACTTTATAAGTCAGCTTTATAAGAATACTGTCCCATAACCATGCAGTATGCCAACACAGGTTGACAGCAATTCTTTACTGAAGAGTTACAGTATTTCAACTTGGGGCTGAAAGTTCTCAAGTCCTTTATCTATAAAGCCATGAGGATCATTTGTGGAACCATTCAAAATACTGTTTGACTAGATCTTTAAAACTTCCATCTTAATTTGTGATATTATAGAAATCTTAAACCAGGTTTAAATATGAAGGTCAGGTTTACTGAACGTAACATTTGAATACAGGTAAGAGTAAAAAATCTGTAAATGTACATAAAGAAATGTTATAGATTTGTCAGGAAGGAGATCTGTACTGTGTGATCTAGCAGTTTACCTGAATATGTGATAATTGTAGTCTGTGTTTTGACAATGCTTAGCACAGCCTGAAGTCCTATGTTTAGGCAGCTCAGCCAAAAAGATGTCTTTTGCTCCATCTTTAACCTGCTTCTTGAATTCCTCAGCTTTGGAAGAAATAACTATAGTTTATTTTTTGTGTGTCCAACTCTGCATTTAAGAAGATTGAGTTATATTATCTGCGATTGCCTATTCCTAATACCAGTGTCCTACAGTGCAATGAAATTGGATTTCCTTAGGTGAGCAGGGTACATGAATTATGTCAAGACTTTGCTTTTTCAAATAAATTTGTATGTTTAGTTCATCAATATGCTTCTAAAGAGTGTCATTGACTCTACTGAGAAGTTTCTTATATGTTTAGACATTTATCTTCTTCAGAATGGTGCTAGTAGCAGGTTTATTTGAAGACCCTTTCCTTTTCTGTAGTATGTATATATATGAATACGCTACAAAATAATTATTTATTTCTATGTATGTTTTTTAGATATGACACATAATGAGTTAAAGCTGTAAAAAAGACATCCTAACTCATACTGCAGTCTGAAAAAGTGTTGTTTCTTACTTTCTCTTGTCCCTCTTACTTACTGCTATGTTGGGATCATCTTTTTGCACAAACAAGCCCATCAGCTTTTCTAGATAAAACATGAAAAGTGTCAGGTGAAACAGCAACATGCTGAATCTTTTTTATACTTCTGCTGGGAGCTGTGCTGCTCAGTGTAGGAACCCCTGCAGCAACTTTAACAGATATTAGCCCAGCTGAGACAGAGAAGCATTGCTGTCAGCGGCATGGATACAGCTGTGAGACATCCCCTCTTGGACATATTCTCGAACTCCCTTGGAAATTTATGGGTAATTGTTTCTCTAGGAGTTGCTTTTAGATAACAGGTTAAAAACAAGTAACTTCCTTACTAGTTTTCCCTTTAAGTAGTTCTCTCTGACATTTACAGCCCTTGACCTATCTACTGGCAAGGGTTGACATTTTTTGATTACAAAGTTCTTTAAGAACAGCCACTGAAGGTAAACAGACATGCTGTCCTGTAAGTCTGACTTACAGCTCTTTGCAGTGTGGGAACACTGTTCAGCCCTCTGCAGAGGGAAAGACAGCTACTATGAAACGCTTTTCGTCATGATCCCTGTTAGCATGACTGACATCACACCTGTGCCTGAAAGCAAGCGTCACGACCACAAAGACGCCTCTTGATGTGGTCCTGTTAAAGTTGACCTTTCCAAGCAAGTCAAAGGCTGATTGACGTCAACAGTTGTAAACATGACAAGACTCAGATGACCTTTGCAAAGAAAAAACATGGGGTTAAACAGATTCCCTGAAGTCAACACTACAACCTGTCTTCATCCTTAACAAACTAAAATGTTTCTTCTAGCAGCAATAAAAAAAAGCTCTTGAATTTTGTATCAGACAGTGAAGGCCACAGTCAATGGATGTTTTATGACAAGCAATACTAACCAAGGCACAGTGACTGTCCAAAATTATTGCATCATTTCTTTAACTCCATGCTTACCTAGCAGAATGAACAAAGAATAGGTTTTCCTTTGGATACCCACAATGAACTCATCATCAGACCATCATTTTTTAGTGAAAACAATGGAGATTTTGAATCTGCACATCTACAGCCAAACAAACCCCTATGTTGACCCAAATATCAGGACCTGCATCTATGAAGCACAAAATCCCATCTTACTTTAAGTTAAACTGGCAACAGATAAAGCTTCACGATCATGTGAGTTTAATACTTTAGAATGTTAAACTCAGTCTTCTGTCAAATTACAACAAAGAGTTTGTTATTCAGGAACCAGAATGGAGACTGCAGGTTGAGCTATGATACCTTTACTGATGTCACTCATCCAAATTCACTTTATACATAACAGCAAATATAAAGAGAAGCGTGAGCAGCAGGTCGAAGGAAGTGATTCTCCCCCTCTGTTCTGTTCTTATGAGACCCCACCTGGAGTACTGTGTACAAGTCTGGAGCCCCCAACACAAGAAAGACATTGAACTGTTGGAACAGGTCCAGAAGAGGGTCACAAGGATGATAGGAGGGCTGGAGAACCTCTCCTATAAGGACAGGCTGAGGGAGCTGGGACTGTTCGGCCTGAGAAGAAGAGGCTCCAGGGAGAGCTTAGAGTGGCCTTTCAGTATCTGAAGGTTGTATGGGGCCTTGAGCAGCCTGGTCTAGTGGGAGGTGTCCCCACTCATGGCAGGGGGGTTGGAACTAGATGATCTTTAAGGTCCCTTCCAACCCTGACAATTCTATGATTCTATGATCTTTCAAGGTCCCTTTCAACCTAAACCAATCTGTGAATCTATAAATGAAGGAACAGGCACCAAAGTATTCAGGGAGGATGCCACCTGTTTCCTGGTTTAGCACTTAGTTTTTACTGTCCACTCTGTCTTTCCTCTGCATTAATATCATATTGTTTTTCCCTTAGCTTAGCACTGACTATAAGGTCACATAACAATTTATTAATATAGGGCTTAAATGCATGAATAATTTACAACTCATACCCCAAGGTTTAGTATTGAGTTTTCCTCAATGGCATCCCAATTACCTGTGGCTCAGTTTTATAGCACCTGAACATTAACAGGCTGGATTTCTTACGTCTAACACTTTGCACTCTGCATGAAATTGACCTCACCCAACTTCGGTTGTGTAAAAGGAACTTAACTAACTGGACAGATTCCCATTGGCAAACATCACATTCAGGTGCTTAGTCATCCCAGCCCGAGATAAACCAGTCACAGGAAATGTTAATCTCAGTGATTATCTCCAAACAACAACAAGATCTCAAGTTCTGGTATCACCAAGAGTATCTTGTCACCCTGGAAATGTTCCACAGTAGTAACAAACACAAGTCTAGAGCACCCTCATAGATCACCTTTGAGACATAGGTCTTGAGGCACAAGTTATGCTTCATCAGAAAGTCTGTGTCTGATAATTTCTTCTCCTGATGCAACTATCCTTAAATTAACTTATGATAGTTCAAGTAACATTTGATTTCCAGTTTTTCAGCAGTTAAAAACACCTGATCATAGGGGGGGACTTCTTTTCTTCTGAACCTTGGATGAATATGTGTGCTGCTAGCTCTCCTCTTCCTCAGACCAACACCAAACTCAGCAACATCCCCTCAGCATACATTCATCTTTTATTATTCTTCATCTGTTTGCTCTTCTCTGTCACAAATCAGCCAAGGGGGAACACACCACTAACAGAGAGCTCAGCAAGCTGCCCCCAACAGGAACTCTCTTCCAACTGATCAGCTCCTTGTTGCTTCTCCCTAACTGTTCCAATTCCCACTTCTCAAATTAGTTCTGTTCCTGGTTAATATAGCTCTAGCCTCTCCCACCACCCCAACCACGATCACCTGGGGGAATGTGGGGGCTCACACAGGTGGGCCAGGTTCTGTCTCTGGGGCCTGAAACCACTGGGGGAAACAAAACATTCTGCTGTGTTGGGACCCATCCATAGGTCAATTCCAAGTCGGGGCCCACAGATCTGGCCCCAGCATTTCAGTGTGAAATAAGTTTTGCCTAGTTTTGATCTCATTTCCATAACAAGAGTGATTGCTTCATGTCAAGAAATAAAATAAATTGTGAAAGAGTCAATGAAAGACAAAGATTTAATAAACTATTCCCAACATAAGGCAGAACAGCTTCAGTTGATTTATAGAATAGTATTTTCAGACAGAGAACGGACTGAGTGGGAGATCTCCTTTTTCTGTCACTATATAGGAAAGAAGTATTAGCATAACAATGTAAACACTTTCAGCATGATGTACTGGAATTTCTTTAAAAATTATTCCATTTTTATAAGACCTTATTTTAAAAGAGTAGTGACAATTGGCAGCTAAAACATTTTTAGATTGGAAACATATTTCCCAGAAAATTAAAAGGAAAAAGTAAACAAACACCCTGAGGAGATTTCAACTGCAGACAAGGAAAATGTGTCAACAGTTGAAGTCTTACATATGGACTTTGGAATACATGAAACAAAGCAATAAACACAAATTGTAAATAGCTGCTAGTCATAATATATGCAAAGAGGAGGTTTTTTGGTTGATACAGCAGAAAGAACAACGGTTTGTTTATTTGGACTTATGCTCTCAAAACATTGACTATGGACATATGATCTTTCAGCTAAACTTCACTGCCAAAACTCCCTGTGTTCTGGAAAACCTCAATTTTAAATCAACATCTTCTAACACCAAAACACAGGAAAAACCTTAATGAAAAAAATTAGGAATACAGTTACTCATAGATCAAGACTTGAATATTTTAGTTTACGCACAAGTGTTTAGCAAATGGTGTTTGAATTTGCTAAACATTGTTAGTATTTTTTCACAGCTGTCTTAAAAATCCATGTATTATAAATATTAGAAAGCCATAATCATGATGGAAAACATGATGCTGGTGTCTTCAGGTGAAAATTCTTGAGTACTGAGGTGACTGGCCAACAGCATCAGCCTTGAACACACAACAAAAATGGTAACAGGATTAGGGTACAACACATCAGTGTTTCCCAATATTGTGACTTCTTTAGGAACACATATTTTTAGTAAGCTGCTTCTTGGTATTTATTGTTTTGCCACTGGAACTGCTTGAGAAAACAAATAGTAACTACAAGATCAGCAGACAAGAGGTCACTGCAAGAGCTCTTGTGATGTATCTGATCCTCTTAGCTGACTTTTCCTTTGATACTGACAGCTAATGTAGTACAGACCAAGCTATTGGAAAAGGAAAACCATAAGATATACCACAAGCCAGCTATAGCAACAGGTATTTCAGATAAAAATGAATTTTCTGATAATCAGCCCAATTTGAAATCTCGCTTACCTTGTGTCCTACCAACTCACTTGTAAATGATCCTCTGCCATAACTGGTGGTCCATCATCTGCTGACACTCATATGCACTTTTCTTTAGATTTTACCAGGACTTACTTAAAAAGGTAAACCTGCATAATGGAGTGTGTGGACAGGGAGGGGATAGAAAATTATTTATCCAAGAAGTATTCCTCCAATTAAACACTTTCCTATAATTAATATATATTTTCTTACTGATGTCTGGAATAATCTGAATGACTCCTGAATTGTTATCTAGAATACTATCTGAGTACTTTGAATTATCTTTCAGGATACTCTGGTATTCCTTTGATCTTTGTGTATTTTGTGCTTAGAATAGTATGAAGATGCCAAACCTAATGGACACACTGAAAACATACTAAGACCCATCCTAACACTCCTCCCAGACAGGCAGACATTCCAGTAACTCTTTAATCTCCATTGTTGTAACTCAGAAAACATTTTTATAAATCAAGGTCTGAAAATTCCTAATACATAACTTTTCAGTGGTTGTGAGAAATTGATGGGTGAGCCTCTTCAACAACTGTCTTATTCATAACTCTTAATATAACTCATTGACTGAGACAGAAGATAAGTTGTAGCAACAGAATTATCAAACCCCACAGAAATAATGGTCAAGCTCTGTTTGATTTTATTCCCTGTACCTTGAGAGCTAGGTAACTTCCCAGGTCATTTGGTCAAGGGAGTTCACCAACAGTCTCTAGATGGAGATCTGTCTTTTTTTTTTTTCTTTGGTCCTGAAAATAAAATTGTCCTGCAACATTCTTTGAAGCAACAGCAAACTCTAAGTTGATAAAGTGAGTGGGTCGCTCTACCAGGCTAAGAGAGATATTCAGCTTGCTTTATCAGTGAGTGAGGAAGTCATGAAGAATAATCTTTGCTTGAGGGTTTCCCTCACATACTTACTTAGTATCAGCTCTCAGGTTCTCATTACTTCAGACCTCTGAATCATTCATATCATTATCAGGGTGTAATCAACCTTACCTCCAGAACCACCTGCTGACTGCCTTCCCTCCCTTCAGGAGCAAATGTGCCTGTACTGTAGTAACAAGAATGGAGAGCATGCATCAAAGAGAAGCTCTCACACAGAAAGGCTCACAAGAACAAACAGAGAACAAGACACTTAATTTTGTTTCTCAAATTGCACTGTATAACAGACAGAAATGCCTCTGGAGAATGGTTCTTGATAGTTGTCCTTACCTTCAAAATGTAAACCCCTTTTCTAAGCCTTCAAAGTGACTGAATGCCTCTGCAGTAAAATTTATACTGAATTACAACCCTGCTTTTCTTTCAGAGCTGCGTGTCAGGAGACCTTGAAAGCCAGCAAGCTGCATCTACATAGCTCAAAAAAGCTTAGCTTTTTAGAAGATGGGAGGCTTCGCAGTGTTTATTGATGCTCTGATCTAAAACTATGTAAAGTACTTCATTGCAGAGTACATGATTTTCATCAACTTAAAATGAGTCATTGTCCCTATTTGTCAGGTTATATGGTTACACTCTTGGCTAACTGTCTCACTTCAAGGCTGATCTATGGCTAGACTGCTAACATTAATGGTACCTTATTCTCAGGATATAACTTGTGAGTTGACAGAGCAATCTAGGATAAAGCATATGCTGGACTTTCAAGTTAACATCACCCTTGACATCATAGGCTCATTTTGGCAAAAGGGAAGGTTAAATCTTTCCATGCTTCTCTGACAGTTTGCATGAACGTGTGAAAACATATGCTAGTGAAAATATTTCTTCTATTTCTTAGTTTGTGAGGAAAAATGAGCTAGCTGACCTGATTTATATTTTGGCCCTATATATTTATGTCATTCTCTATGTATGTACGTATGCATCTACCTATCTATCTCTATACATCTATGCCTGTATCTCTAGATATCAAGAGATAGATAAACAAATAGATACACACATATATTTATACATGTATGGCATCTGTTGCATCAGGCAGATGTCATATTTGTCTCTCTGAGTGAGAGATTAGGAAGAAAAAGAATTTGTGCTTTTCTAGACAGAAACTTTGGTCACATAATTTTTGCTCAAGTTCATTGTAACTATAGAAAAGAGTTTATTCTGAAAGATGTCTGAAGGATACATGTGGAATAAACTTCTGGTTCAAAGCGAGTAAATCTTGTGCTTTTCTTTTTGAGTCTAGTATAATCAGGTACTGATTGCATAATCATGAATTCCCTTGTTTAATGCTGCTTAAGCAGATGACAGTCCTTTCCTTAACACCCCCACCTTAAAAAAGCTTAAGTTGGGCCAGAGAAAAGGGAAAGAAAAATGAACTTTAAGTATCAAACACACAGTTATTTCTAAGGAGAAAGAAAAGAAAGTATTAAACTTTATAAATAATTTTCCATTTTATACATTTACCCCTCTGATGCTTTCCTAGAATCCGAAAGTCTATCATCTGCAGATCAATACAAGCAGTCAAAAGTCTCCAAATGCACTTTCCCTGGTGCACTGTGTATATGGAAGATAGATTTTCATTATGTGCATCCCTTCACAGTCTCTTATCCAGTGAAAACAGAACTGAGTCTGCTGCTTTTGTTGCCACAGAAGATACTGGTGTGGGCAGAAAAAGGACCCCCCACTCAGGAATATAAGCACCTAGCTGACAAAGTTTCCAGCATAAAGAAGGAGTCTACAGTTGCTTTTGTAGAAGTTGTCTTAGAAACCAGACTCGGGATGTCCAAGAATGAATGTAGAAAGACAAATGTATTTTCCCTTTTGGAAAAATCAGAAACTGTCATAGCAACTTTTTTTCAGACAGATTTTTTCTTTTGTTGCATTTATAGTGTCTTCAAAACTTGCTCACAAACAACTATCGTGGTATATAAGTTCTGTTTTCAAAAAAACTAATCCTGAACCTTGCTTGGCCGTATGCAAACAGTTTGCTATTGCTTTTTTCTCCTGAGAACTGCATTTTACAAGTCTGAACTTGGGTAACAACTTGGAATTGGACAAACACAGCTCAGGATAGTGGACCTTGATGAGGGAAAGGAAAATTTTAATTTATAATTTGTAAATTTACCCAACAATATCCTTCTCTCTAAATTGGAGAGATACGGATTTGATGGGTGAGCTGTTCAATGAATAAGGAATTGGTTGGATCATCTCATCCAGAATGTAGTGGTCAATGGTTCGATGTCCAGATGGAGAACAGTGACAATTGGTGTCCCTCAGGATTCCATACTGGCATCACTGCTGTTTAACGTCTTCATCAATGACATAGGCAGTAGGATCAAGTGCACCCTCAGCAATTTTGCAGAAAACACTAGGCTGCGTGGTGTGATTGACACACCTGAGGGATGGGTTGTCATCCAGAGGGACCCAGACAAGTTTGAGAAGTGGGCATGTGTAAACATTATGAGGTTCAAAAAGGAAAAATGTAAGGTTCTGCACATGAATTGGGGCATTCCCTGGAATCAATACAGGCTGGGGGATGAAGGGATTAAGAGTAGCATTGCTAAAAAGGACTTGGGGGTACTGGTGGATGAAAAGCTGGACATGACCCGGCAATGTGCACTTACTGCCCAGAAGGTGAATTGCATCCTGGTCTGCTCTGAAAGAAGCATGGCCAGCAGGTCAAGGTACGTGATTCTGCTGCTCTATTCTGCTCTGGTGAGACCTCACCTGGAGTACTGGGTCCATCTCTTGGATCCTCAGCACAAGAAAGACATGGACCTGTTGGAGCAGATCCAGAGGAAGGCCACAAATAATGGTCAGAGGGCTGGAACACCTCTCCTGTGAAGAAAAGCTGAGAGAGTTGGGGTTGTTCAGCCTGGAGAAGGCTGTAAGGAGACCTTATTGCTGACTTTCAATCCTTAAAGGGTGACTGTAAGAAAGATGGGGACAATCTTTTTAGCAGGGCTTGTTGAGATAGGGCAAGGGGTAATGGTTTTAAGCTAAAAAAAAGATAGATTTAGGCTAAGGAAGAATATTTTACAATGGGGGTGGTGAAACACTAGAACAAGTTGCCCAGAGAAGTGGTAGATGCCCACCGGTGAAAACATTCCAGGTCAGAATAAACAGTTAAAGCCAGTTAAAGCCCACTGCAAAGGGGTTGGACTAGATGACCTTCAAAGATCCCTTCCAACCCCAAACATTCTATGATAAAGCTAATTATGAATTTTATGTAGTGTAAGGCACAGACAAGATCATAGTGAAAAGAAAATGGAACAAAATTATTCACATGTACAATTCAACTTACCATTTACAGACAGAAGACTTCCAGGCCTGCAATTCTCTAAAAAGAAGGAAGAAAAGCCATCAGCTGAGCTGAAAGGAAGATTTATTCTGAAACGTCCAGGGCTCAGTTAAGCTTATTGAAAATAAAAGGAGGATCACACAGTCATCAGCAGTTGAGGATTGCAGCCTGAGCTACCACTATCAGTAAATCTACTAACAAGAAACGGCTTTCAGCCTTTTAGATTTTGCATATATTTTTATTTTCCTTGTGAGAAATATGTATCATGCTTGTTTTATAGAAAAATAAATCACAGTGAGATACCTGCTCACAAGCCTAAGGGTCAGTAATGTCCAAAGTGTTGATACATATTCCTGTAGTTCTGCCTATGTTCCCACAGGTGTAAGCAAGACTGCCCCACATCATTTGTGATGCATTGTTGATGTCATCATGACATTAATTAAGCCTCTAGAGCGGAATGGAATTAGAACTCTAAAGCTTTTCTTGTTCTAGGCCTCAGACATGTCTCATGAAAATTGGGAACATTCTCAAACTTTAAGATTTTCTCTGTTCTCATAGTCAGCAACAGGTTTCAATTTCTTCTCTGCAGCAGGATGTACAGTCATTGGAAGTCCCAAGCAAGTTAAAGGTACTGAAATAATTATAGTAACTCCTACAGTGACAATAAGCACCCAGAAAAGGAACAAACAACTGATGTAAGGTGATGTAATATTCACTAATTGCTTATACTAAATGTGGGACAAAGCTTTCTCCATTAAAATGCAATCTTTTTTTTTAATTCACATTGGGAATTTGGACCCAAGTTCTGCCATAGGTTATAATAATGTAAATTTAAAATAAATCCCGTATGAGTGCAGTTAATACAAGTTGAAAAAAATGTAACTGAAGGTGAAGTTTACCTAGCCAAATAGATTTGTTAGGACTCTGAATTCTGGCTGTCTCCCCAGACCCTTCAATCATTACCTGTGATCTGACTGGAAAAATCCCATGTAGAAGACTGTCAAGAATACAAATAAAACACGTGGAAGAGATGACTTCTTAAATGGTTACACTTGCCAATACCTTGTATTTGCATCCAACTTGGAGTAAAGCCTAATATATTGAAATTTGGCTTCCAATAGCAAAATAGGTTACTCCCCAAATACTTCATCATAGTCACTTCTGTATAAAAGCAAGCTTTTTTTTTTTTGTGCTTTTATAAGATCAACTCAGCTCAACTCTTTTAACTTAGAAATTTTAATTTGGCTCAGAAAAAAATGTCTGGGTAAAGTAATTTGTTTGCCTAGAGAATATTTCAAGAAAAGACAGTAAGTTCAGGGCTTACTATACCTTCTGTTCTTCCCATAACCTTGCAAGAAGGGAACACATAAGGGATTTATGTATAACACATAAGTCTATTATTTCCTCAGCAATGGCCTTAGCTAAGGCTACTGGCCTTAGCTGCAGTTATGTGCCTTGGAAAACAGCTTAATGCAGTTCTATCTCACTTTGGGGGTTTTAAACCAAGGTTATGGTGGTGTCATCATCCCTTGCACCAGTGCTTCTCCCCTCACCAAATATACCACCATATGGGACTGAATCATCCTTTAGTCTCCTGCTTATAATCCTGCCAGTAGACGGTAAGCCTAGTGCTGAAATATCTCATAAGTCACTTTTTGTTTTCGTTTGTTTTGTTTTTACTTTAATGTCAGAGAGCAGCAAGATACTTTTCTAAGAAGGAATGACTTCATTTCAACATAAGAAATACCAAACTATCAAGTATGTGGTAGGAATGCAATTGCTGTATCAAGGTATAAAATACTGAAGTCATCATTTTCCCATAGAAAACAGGAACTAAAATTAAAGAATGCTCTGGCTAGTTTGGAAAACAGAACTGCGGTTACTCCTTGCACAGCTTTCTAGTGGAGATAGATAATGAACTTAGTTTACTGCCTCTCCTACTGATGGTTCTTTAACCTACTTTCCACAGCAGTGTGGAATACAAGAAAAGACAGTAAGTTCAGGAATACAGTGACAAAGATTAGTTTTAAACTTTGGTGTTTCACTCTTAAACAAACATGCAAAGGTGAAAAAAATCTCATCTTAAACAGGGGTTAGTTATTAAGTCCTAGTGACAGACTTAAATCTATCTCAGTTTTCACAGCTGAGTACTTGTTTTTCATAAGTAAAACCAGGATGCCTAAGTCCTTTTCTTACTTTCATTCAGGCTTTTGTGATTTTCTCAGCAACATTTGTTCTAAAAAACTCACTCGAAACTCACTTTCTAGCTTCAGTAAAAGAAAAGTGAGCTGAAATAAGATTCTGACCCATGTTTAAATGACTTTTTGATTCAGAGCAATTAAATACTTCAGAACATTTCTAGCACCAGAACATTGTCATGATAATGTTGCAGAGGACCTTTGTGGCAGAAGTCTAAATTCAGCATTAGTGTGATTGTTACTACAATACAGGAGTCCTTAAGACACATAGCATAAAAATATCCCATCGTCTGTTTTCCCCATTTTGTTCCTCACCCTGAAGTAGCCTAGGCAATTTTCCTTTTTGATCCCTTTTTTCAAAGACTAGATGTATGCAGTAAAAAATCCTGAAAAATACTGCTTTCTTCTATATGCTAACCAGTACAATCTCATTTATCTCTTGTGCTTAATGAGAGGAAGAATTAAAATCTCTATTCCATAAAGTAGGATGACTTGGAAGAAATCTGAACAATCCATACACTTTCATTAGTTGCATTAGTCACTGTTTGTAGTTCAGTGCAAGCTCTTTCAATCTCATCAGAGTAAGTGAACCATAAGATGTTCACATCTGGGAATGAATGGAGAAAATGGAGAAACAGAAGAAAAAATACAAATCTCTGGTAAACTCATAAACACTGGAAAATGAAAGTTGTCAAACTCAAAATACACTTTCTGCATTTTTCACAGTCTCAGGTGTGTGATAACAGTAACCCTACACCAGTAATATATTCGCTTCAACTTCTTTCTTTAAACACACAATTAACCCCACTGAAACAAGTAGAACTACTTGAATATTTAATATTTTGTTGGGTCACCTTCAGTATACAGTAGTCATCTTTCATCATATGCTAACAATAGGAATATGCATATCACTTTAACTCTACCTAAATTATAATGTTATCTTGATTAACTTAAAAAAAAAAAAATCTGCTCTGTGCTGAATGAAATCCACATAGGACAATTATGGAGACATACATTGATGCAAGGCAGTATATGAAAAGTTTATATTTAAATATCTGTCTCTTTGTTTGATCTCTGAATCTAATTACCCCACTCACCACAAACACAGAAATATCTGGCTTTGCAGTTTAATAAGTTTCCTGACATCTTAGCATTCTAGACATGGAAAAAGTGCATTAAAAACATACACAAGTTATTTCAAGTTAGTTCAAGCTAAATATTAGTGTCCCAACAAATTGTATTTGTTTCAGTTTTGAGATACATAAGTATTCAAATTAAATAGCTTCAGGATACACGCACATTTCCCTCATCTGACTCAAAGCCACCGGGATTCCAAAGTGGGTTCTTTAGAGCAAAACTCTCCTACATATGCCCTTTGGAGTCTTGTTGTGAACTCTCTGGGCTTATCGCAGCTATGCACTGTCCTAGAAACATGTCTAGCATCTGTCCTAGAGGAACTGGATTCTTTGAAGAGGTAAGAGAAGATAATTTCATGATTGGCTGGGACAAGTGGCAAAGGGATTCTGACCAAACCTATGAGAGTCCATGGATGCACAGATAACCCCAAACTGTTTAGTGGTCTATGGTTGCTCTATGAGTCAGTCTTCATTGCCAGAACTGTTCAACACTCCAAAAGTTACTGCTTTGTGGAACGGAGACACAGTAATGAGTAAGTTGCACCGTGTTTTGACTAAAGCTGTACCGACTTGTTCACAGACTGTAGAATAACTTTTCAGGATTCACATGCCTACTGAACCAGTTTAAGCATGAATCCTTGGTGTGTTTTTACAAAGTATTTACATACAATAACAAGCTATGATCCTATTACAAAATTAGCCAGAAACAAGTTTTGTCAATGAGGAAGGTTCTTGCTTATCCACCCCCAAAACATGTTAAAAAGATAAAATAAGTATCTCTGTCTAGAAATTACATCTCTGAAACACAAGTTTAGTTTAGAATTTCAGCAGTAACCTAGAGGAGTAATTCTGAAGACAGTGCTTTTACAGTATTGTTTCAGCATAACTTAGGGGAAAAAATAGAAGGCAGCAATACATAAGAAGTTTATTTGAGTCTATCAGCCTGAATTAAGCCAGTAGAGGACACAGATATTTGGCAGCCCCTGGGCCAGGACATCCCAAAAGCTAACCAACATGCCATCTGTATACTGTATTCCAAGCTCTTCTATCCTTGATTCATCTAACTGTGTGCCATATTTAGACTACATATTAAAGAACAATGGCAGTACATTAATTACAGCCCAGGAATCCCCTCATAGAAATAGGGTCTTCTGTAGGGGAAAGGAACTGTCCTCCATCATCTGCATTGAGAAAACATGATGGGAAGCAAGTTCTGAACCACAATAGGCAATTCAGAAACTATTATAGGTAGAAATTGCATGTGTTGTTCTTTTGTAACTCTGTAAAATAAGTCACTGAACTTCCCCTTTACCAGAACAGGGTAATGTTATTGGTCTTTTCTTTACACCTTGTCTAGTGTTAAGTCTAATCACTAGTCAATCATCAATAACTAAGATAGAGAGCAGCATTCTCTCTTTTTGGAACAGTAAGCCACAGAGTGGTGTCATACAGGAAAATCTTTGCTCCTGACATTAATCTATGAAAAATATAAGCGTATGATTTTATTGTGAGTTCACCCTGGTCAATGGCTGAGCACACACACAACAGCTCATAGAAAAAAAAGGCAAAAAACATTGTGAATCAAGATAAAGACATTTTAGATGAAAATAAAGAAAAAGCTATGTGTGCAAGCAAAGCAAAGCAAGGAATTAATTCACTCCTTCCCAGTGGCAAGTAGATGTTTAGCCACTTCTTAGAAAGCAGGTCTCCATCACATGTAATAGTCACTCGGGAAGACAAATGCTATAACCATGAACATACACACTTCCTTCTGTTTCCACCAGCTTTTTTTGCTGAACATAGTGTCATATAGTATGAGATATCCCTTTGGTCCACTTAGGTCAGCTTTCCTGGCTGTGTCTTCTTCCAATATTTTGGGCACCCCCAGCATACTTGCTGATGGGGTGGAATGGGAGAAAGATAAAGCTTCAGTGTTGTGCAAGCACTGGTCAGCTACAGCCAAAACACTGGTATGCTATCAACACTGTTTTAATTGCAGATCAAAAACACAGCACCATACAAATGGTCTGCTTTGAAGAAAGTTAACACCATATCAGCCAGATCCAGTATATATTTCAGCCACCTTCAGAACAAAGAAGGGCAGTACTAGCTTCAGCGTAAGCAAAACAAAAAAACCCACATACCTCATTTAAACGTGAGATCTGAGAAAGAGATTATAGTGGTCGGTGAGCTGAAAAACCCAATAATTGTACAGACCACTAATCAACCACCTCTGAGAACATTGAAACAAACCTTTTGGTCAAGCTTAGATCTGGGAGCTATTGGTTGTCCAAGGCATTGACAAACAAGAGCAAGGCATACTATTTAAGCCTTCAACAGATGCCAACTGTTTTGGAGAATGCTTTCATCATGGTTCCAGATAGCAATTCTCCTCCTGGAAGAATCAGGGTACCATCCCCAGATATAAGCACAAAACTCAAAGAACTTGCTCCTCTGTGGTTGTTTAAATACATACAGAAAGAGCTGGTGACAAGTGGTATGGAGAAGGAAGAAGTTCTCAATGACTTCTTTACCTCAGTCTTCACTGGCAAGGGCTCCAGCCACACTCCTGGAGTCACAGGAGATAATGGCAGGGGCTGGAGGAAAGAACTGCCCATTGTAAGCGAAGATCAGGTTTGTGACCATCTCATGAACCTGGAAGTGCACAAGTCCATGGGACTCAACGGAATACACCCACGGGTACTGAAGGACTGGCGGATGAGGTTGCTAAACTGCTCTCTATTATATTCCAAAAGTCATGGCAGTCTGGTGAAGTCCCCACTGACTGGAAAAGAGGAAACATAACCCCCATTTTCAAAAAGGGAAAGAAGGAAGAACCAGGGAACTATATGCCAGTCAGTCTCACCTCCATGCCTGGTAAGATCATGGAGCAGATCCTACTGGAGGCACTGCCGAGGCAGAAGAATAATGAAGAGGTGAATGGGTACAATCAACACGGCTTCACCAAGGGCAAATCATGCCTGACAAACCTGGTGGACTTCTATGAGAAGGTCTCAACATTAATAGACAAGGGAAGAACAACTGACGTCATTTACCTGGACCTGAGCAAAGCCCTCGACGCTGTCCAACATGACATCCTGGTCTTCAAGCTGGTAAAATATGGATTTGATGGGTGGACAACTTGGTGGATAAAGAACTGGCTTGATGGCTGCACCCAAAGAATGGCTTTCAATGGGTCCATATCCAAGTGGAGGCCAGCGACAAGTGGAGTCCTGCAGGAATCAGTACTGGGACCAGTCCTGTTTAACATCTTCACCGGCAACATGGAAAGTGGCATTGAGTGCACCCTCAGCAAGTTTGCCAATGACACCAAGCTGTATGGTGTGGTCCACACGCTGGAGGGAAGGGATGCCATCCAGAGGGACCTTGACATGCTAGAGAGGTGGGCCCATGCCAACTTCATGAAGTTCAACAAGACCAAGTGCAAGGTCCTGCATCTGGGTCGAGGCAATCCCAAGCACCGATATAGGCTGGGCAGTGACTGGCTTGACAGCAGCCCTGAAGAAAGTACCTGGGGGTACTGGTGGACGAGAAGCTCAACATGAGTCATCAGTGTACACTTGCAGCCCAGAAAGCCAATCGTATCCTGGGCTGCATCAAGAGAAGCATGGGCAGCAGGTTGAGGGAATTGATTCTCCACCTCTACTCCATTCTCATGAGACCCCTCCTGGAGTACTGCATTCAACTCTGGAGCCCTTATTACAAGAAAGATATGGACGTGCTGGAACGTGTCCAGAGAAGGGCCATGAGGATGATCAGAGGCTGGAGCACCTCTCCTACGAAGACAGACTGAGAGAGTTGGTGTTATTCAGCCTAGAGAAGAGAAGGCTCCAAGGAGACCTTATTGTGGCCTTCCAGTATTTTAAGGGGGCCTACAAGAAAGCTGGCAAGGGACGTTTTAGGATGTTGGATAGTGGTAGGATTAGGGGGAATCGATCAAAACTGGAGGTGGGTATATTCATATTAGACGTTAGGAAGAAGCTCTTCACATTGCACAGAGTATGATTGTGAGGAGGTAAAGAACTTGGGAGTAAAATTGAGTCCAGGAAGAAGGGAGAACTGGGGAGAAAGTGTTTTGAGATTTAATTTTTCTTTCTCATTGTCCTACTCTGATTTGGTCAGTAATATATTAAACTGATTTCCTCAAGTAAAGTTTGTTTTTCCCAAGACAGTAAGTCTTGCCCTTATCTCAACCCATGAACTTTTTGTTGTATTTTCTCTCCCCTATACACTGACTCTTCCTAATCCTCAGCACCTTGTGAAGTAGCCACATGTGCCCTCACATCCTTCTTTTTTAACCTCAGCTTTTCTTCCTCCTTCTTCAGGAACACACTGACTTGCTGTCTTTGAAAAATGTGTATTGATGTGTTATTGGCGAGACTAAAATTGACTTTTTGATGGCCCATGAAAATTCCTGTGTAATTTAGAAATACACAAACCAGATTTAAATAGAGTTTAAAGCAGTAATACTAATGGTTTTGTGACTACTGACAGGGTAAAGCTCTTCTTGGGTAAATCTTGTTCTGCCTTGAAGATCTATACTGCAGCCAAGGCATAACTTCAGTGTAATTTGTCAGCCAGCAGCTGCAACTTTCTTCTTCCTTTTCCAGTAGTTTCAATGGCTCAAAATATCCCTTCAAAACAATGGTATAGTAACACAAAGCAGATGACACAGCAAGAAATAGAATCATAGAATCATAGAATGGGTTGGGTTGGAAAGAACCTGCAAAGGTCAGCTAGTCCACCCCCCTACAATAAGCAGGGATGTCTCTGGGTCTGGTTGCTCAGAACCCCATCAAGCCTGACACTGAATGTCTCCAGGGATGGGTCCTCTGCCATCTCTCTAGGCAACCTGTTCCAGTGATCTATCACTCTCATATCAAAGAACTTTTTTCTAATATCCAACCTAAATCTACCCTTTTCTAACTCAAAACCATTACCCCTCATCCTGTTACTACAAACTCTCATGAATAGTTCTTTCCCTGCCTTCTTATAGGCCACTTTCAGGTACTGGAAGGTTGCAATAAGGTGTCCCCAGAGCCTTCTCTTCTGCAGGTTGAACAGGCCCAATTCTCTCAGCCTGTCTTCATAGGAGAGGTGTGCATCTAATTAGTTCTTCTGCATTAAATCACTCCTTAAAATTTTCTGTGTTGCTATTGTATCCCCTATTAACATACAGGGACCAAAGAAGAGAAAGAAACAGCAGCTTTAACAAAGTTCAGACAAGCAAGAGAGCTAGGTAAAGTACCTGAGCTGGCAAGTACCTGAATAAATTGCTAAAGAGGGTGAAGACAAAAAGAAAGTGCCAGTGGCAGAAGCATCTCAGATGAGAACTCACATTTTGTACCCTGGGCTGAATTCAGGACTCTTCAGTCCTCAATCCCCTGCTGCTGCTGCCAGTAGTAAGTGCTGTCACTTGCAGGCCCACCAATCACACAGGTGTTTAGTAATATCACAGAATAGCCAATACCTTAACATAATTTTCCTATCTTCATTGATAAACTTTCCTCATCTGAAGGGTTCCCACACCATCAGCAGGGAGTTAGGTACTATTAGAAATCTCTGCAGCATCCTGGCAGGTGAAGCAGATGGCCTAAACATTGTTGGGAAAACAAGGTTATTTCTCCAATAGCAACTGACGCAATGAAGGTTGTTGTGTTTGCTGTCTTTTGTAATGTCTTAGATGAAGAAAGAAGGCTGGGAAGAGAAAAGACTGTCAGAGCATATTTCACCACAGTCTGTTGCTGACATCCTCCTGCCCAAGTCACAGAAGAGGGAGGTTTCTATCGAGCTGGTTTGGCTATGTGTGACGTAAAAGTGTTTATCTTACCTTGTACTCAGTAGAGAATGAATAATTCAATTTGATTCAATGTCTTTAGTCATTGAAGAGAGGTGCTGTGTATTCCTCTTCTTTGCCAAAGACCAGGGTTTAAAAGACATTATGGAACAGTTTGCTCCTTGCTCAGAGATTGTAAGATATTAAAAAAAAAAAGAGAGGGTGCAACTTAGAACTTCACAGAACAAGCTACACAATGTATAAATGTTGCCACTACATTGGCTGTCAGCCCAAAGCAATAAGAAGGAAGTCTGAAACACTAAGAATGAAGTCTTAAAGTTCCTATTTCATTATGCCAAAAAGCTGAGTATACTTCTTAAGCCCAAATTCTGTAGTTCATCTTACAAAAAACAGGACATGAAGAGTTTGTTTACAACTCTTAACAGGATGACTTATCCATTCATCTTCAGTCTAGTTCCTGTGACCAGCTGACAGTGGCAGAAAATAGATACAATTTTATATTACATTGTTCTTACTATTCAGGGGGGCTCTAAATCATGCCTTTGGGCCTGTTGAAATTTCCTACTCTTTTTGCAGCCTGTACTGAATAACAGTCCCAACTCTTTTCAAATGCCTTTTCATTTAAAGGTTACACCACGCGGCTATGAAAGTTCATTATTTTCAAACTCCATTTCTATTATTTTTTAAAAGAGGTCCCTGGTGCTCTCAAAAAGGGAGAAAAAGGTTATAAAGAAGTAACATTTGAAAAAATTGAAAAGCTCTTACCTCACCTTACAGTCTAATCCATCTGGAAAACACATTGCATATTTATTAAATACAAGGTTTTACTCAAGGGAAATCTATGGGGAAAAAAAAAAGAAAAGATGCTCTTCTGCCATCCTGCTTCTCCCAATAAATCAACATTAGCATTTACAAAAAGAGAAGAGCTATTAACCACATGCTAATAACTCTGCCTTCGTTTGGCATGGAAATTAGTCTCATGCATAGGAAGATTTTCACCCCTTTTCATACTGATTGCCCATACTCACCAGTGGGAACTAAACCCCGGCAAACTTTTCCCTGGAGAAATGTCTTTAACTAGAAAGGCAGAAGCTGTTGTGAGCTCAGTTTGCTTCACCACAGCATTCCTATGTTGCCCCCTTGCATAGCACCCAACTATTTAAAACTATCCAAACTGTGGAGCTGCTTTTTGTCCTCCATTCCTCTGTAGGATAGGAAGATATTTTCATGGAGATGTTATAGTATGATGCTTAGAGTGTGTTAATGTTCTGAACCAAAAGGTAAGCTTGGCACAGATTGTGCTGCTTTTTTATCTGTGTCAAGAGGTTTGCTGGAAAAGGACACCTGTACTCCACAGCCCACTTGGCAGATCTGTTTTTAACTACCTCAAAATCCTAGTTTTGTTTTTTACCATTTGTTCAGCACTCGTGAGACCACGCTTTGACTGCTGTGTCCAGTTTTGGGCGTCACAGTATAGGAAGGACTTGAGGTGCTGGAGCGGGTGCAGAGAAGGACAACAAAGCTGGTGCAGGGTCTGGAGAATATGTTGTATGAGGAGCACCTGAGGGAACTGGGATTGTTTAGCTTGGGGAAGAGGAAGCTTAGAGGAGACCTCATTGCTCCCTACAACTACCTAAAAGGAGGTTGTAGTGAGGCTGGTGTTGATCTCTTCTCCCAGGTAACTAATGACAGGACAAGAGGTAGTGGCCTCAAGTTGCTCCAGAAGAAGTTTAGATTGGACATTAGGAAGAAGTTCTGTACTGAAAGAGTAGATAGACATTGGAACAGACTGCCCAGGGAGGTGGTGGAGTCACCATCCCTGAAGGTGTTAAAAAAATGAGTAAATGTGGTGCTTCAAGACATGGTCTAGGGATCAGGAAGATGTTGGACAAAGGTTGGACTTGATAATCCTAGAAGTTCTTTCCAATCTAAATGATTCTATGATTCTATGCTTCTATGATTAAGTAGCTCATGAAGCCAAATGTGCCTAACAGTTTCACAAAGGAAAAAAAACATGTAAAAAATGACCATAAAGTCACAAGATTGAACACAATGTTCAGTCTTACTATTTATCTATTTGTGGAATAGCTGCTACAATGAAATGTGAAATACAGAGCTAAGAGTAGCTCCAGATTCAACCATAACATATCGTCAATAATAATGTTCGTTAGCCTTCTAACAAAACTTGAATTACAGATGTATTAACTTAAAACACTGAGATGAGGTCTTCCACAGCAGCATTGCATCAGTAGCAGATACGGGACATTTGAATTGCTTCTTTTTAATTTGTAGGGCTAGCAGTGTGTTTTTAGTGGCCTGGCTCTGTTACAAGAATTAAACAATAGAGTAAATTAGCTAATGTGTGGCATGCACTTCACATTTAACAGTAGTGCAATTACTTCTGTAAAGACCAAACTTTCCACAGCCAGAGACTACTGATTATGCTTTTCTTATTTGTATGGTTTTCATATGAAATTGCAGATACATTTCAATACTGCCATGCTGATACACTGAAAATTATGTTAAACATCCTGGCTATATCATCTCCATCACCACACATTTTGCATGCATATATAAAGGCAGAAAATAAGGGGTTACTGTTGTCTATTACAGAAACCAGCATGCACATATTAGAAGAGAACTTGATTCAGACATATACAGTGGTAATTTCTGAGCTTGTCACCATGTCTCCTGGTGCAAAGCAGCATTTTACCTCATATAAAAATGCAGCTGAAATACCAGTGGTAAAACAGCCGTGCCTTTGTGCAGCCCCCTCACTTCTAGCTGGAGGACATGATCTTTTCTCTAGTAGTTCTTCACCCACAGAGCAGAGCATTGTTGATGAAGACCAGAAGAAATGAGATGCCTCCAAAGCACTTTCATCCTTGAAGCATGAAATTTGTATTGATTTTAAGTGTTTACTTCACATACAAAGTTTTTAACTAATCCTGCAGAAAACTTTGAAGTTGTTAATTTACTTTAGTTCAACTACCCAATTTTTCTTTTGCTTTGATTCTACAGTCTGCAGGCTAGCACTTAAATACTCATTCTTCTTTCAATGTATTTCAGCAAATTGTTTATATTTTTATGTGTAAACAAATGTGCTCAGTACAGTAGCTGGAGGGGTTTTTTTGGTTTTGTATCATCTGAGCTTTCATACAGGGCAGGGCCTGTAGCATAACACAATTCTCATTTTCCATAGACCAGAAGTGATATAGATTTTATGAATCAGCAAGGTTAATATCACCACAACTCCCCCACCTGTCACACAGGACACTGGCTAGTAACTCCCTAACTTGTTAACAGTAAAATATAATTTCTGCAAACCCAATCTGCTAACTGATTTTCCATCCCTGGGAAGGTGATGGAGCAGCTCATTCTGGAGGCCACCTCTAACCACATGGAAGAAAAGAAGGTAATCAGGAGTAGCCAACATGGATTTACGAAAGGAAAATCTTGCTTGACTAATCTGATATCCTTCTATGAAGACATGACCAAATGGGTGGATGAAGGGAGAGAAGTGGATGTCATATACCTTGACTTCAGTAAGGATTTTGATACTGTCTCCCATAACATCCTCGTAGGAAAATTCAAGAAACGTGGGATAGACGATTGGACTGTGAGTTGGATTGAAAACTGGCTCATCAACAGAGTTCAGAGGGTTGTGATCAGTGGCACAGAGTCAAGTTGGAGGCCTGTGGCCGGTGGTGTTCCCCAGGGATCAGTACTGGGTCCAGTATTATTCAATATCTTCATCAATGACCTGGATGAGGGGACAGAGTGTACCCTCAGCAAGTTCGCTGATGATACAAAACTGGGAGGGGTGGCTGACACACCAGAAGGCTTTGCTGATATCCAATGAGACCTAGACAGGCTAGAGAGCTGAGCAAAGGTGAACCTCATGAAGTTCAATAAGGCCAAGTGTAGAGTCCTGCATCTAGGGAAGAATAACACCAGACACCAGTACAGATTAGGGGTCGTCCTGCTGGAAAGCAGCTCCATGGAGAAAGACCTTGGAGTCCTGGTGGATGGTGAGTTATCCATGAGGCCAAGAGGGCCAATGGTATCCTGGGGTGCATTAAGAAAAGTGTGTCCAGCAGGTCTAGGGAGGTTCTCTTCCCCCTCTACTCTGCCCTGCTTAGACCACACCTGGAATACTGTATCCAGTTTTGGGCTCCCCAGTTCAAGAGAGACAGGAATCTACTGGAGAGAATCCAACGGAGGGCTATGAGGGCGATTAAGGGACTTGAACATCTCTCCTATGAAAACACAAGGTCATCAATGGGAAAAGACATAATAGATAATAGAACTCTAAAAATACGACTTGCTGTAGTGACCAGACAAACAGAAACAAGGCACTGATATAGACTTTCAGACTGAGATTTCTGTCCAAAGTACCCAGGAGGTTATTTGGCAGCTGTCTTATCATTTGGGGGGCTCTAAGTGAGCTGAGAGCCTGAGCAGCCACTGCTCACAGTGGCCATACAATTACTGTATCCAGCAGCCTCAATGCCTTGCAGTAACAATCAACATCTGCAGGTAGCTAGGGCAATGAAATCTGTGCACAATCAAGAACTAGTCTGGATTTTGGCATGCAATAATGAAGAAAAGGAAGCTGAGATGGAGTCCTGCAGTAGCTTGCCTTGTAGTCAAAAGGGTTCATCTTGTGTAAATATCTCTAGGAAAACAAATTTCCCTGATTTACTCTTTTTACAGATTTACAGTATCCATTGTGTCATTTTGCCTAGTTTGAAATAAATTCACATTACGGTGAAGACAGTATTTAAGTCACATTTTCCTTATATGCTTTGCTACCTGACTCATCACCAGAGAATTTGCAGTGAGTACCTGATACTGACAGGTGTGATCTGTGATCTGATTGTGGGATCTGCTATCATCTTGTGCAATAAAGTTACACCAAAACTAATTTTTGTCATTTTATTTCAAGCAAACTATTTCTCTTTGAGCTTATTTTTACTTTATACTTGTTTATGCATTTTTAGAAGATTTGTCCTTGCATGATTGCCTTTATGGACGTCATTATAAAACTATTAAGAATAACTGGGTTTCTGTTATATCTTGCATTAGTTTACTGAAATCTTCATTTAAACAGAAAAAAGATATGTAAATCAACATGGTTCAAGAACAAAACTAGAGGAAGCTAGAAAACATACAATAGTGAGAATACGCTGGAGAAGAAGGTTTTGTTTGTTAAACCTTTGTCTCAGATTTAGTGAACATAAAGTTTTGCATTTGTGCTAACGAAGATCTCACAGTCAGAGAAAAAAGACTTTAATATAGACACTTCAGGCTTCATATTCCAATAAATGTTATTTAATTTTTAAACAGTGTTAGAAGCTGTTTCTACTATCAGAGTTTGAGAAGAAAAATGCACACAATGGTATAATTTGTGCAACTAATGTCTTGAGGAAGTAGTTATATGTGAACTTTTATGAAGTTACATAATAAAACCCGGAAACTTGCTCATTCTAATATTCCCTTATCTCTGTAATATAGTTGTTCTAATATTTCATGGTTAATCGCTATTTTTAAAAAGTGAGGCAACTATTGCTGTCATTGAACTGTATGTTTCTAAGCAGTAGTACAGAAAAACACTAGCAAAATACAAAATTTTAAACATTTAAAACCTCATAAATTTCAAGACAAATTTTAAAATGTTCTAAGTAATGAAGACTGTTTAGTGTCTTTCCAAATATTTTTAAAATTCAGGCCAGGAAACTTTAAAAGCATAATTAATCTATCAGACATCTTAAGAAAAAATATGCAGTGATAAGAAGGACCTATAAAAGCAAATGGGAAAAATTATAGCATTCTGGTCTCTCAGCTCAGAGCAGGTTATGTTGCCAAGCAGACCCATCAAAATAAGTGGGCATTCATACCAGCTTCAGAGAAAAAGGAAAAAAAGCCTTGAAAGGGCATGCCATCAATCTGGTGGCAGGACACACAGCATGGAGAAAAAATACCCACCCACACCCGGTTGGCTAGTGCAGCATGTCAGAGGCTAATGGAATGCATTTCAACAGCCAGCATATGCTAGTTTTTCTGCTTGTCATTTCATGAGACGCTTGCTCCACTTAGTCACTCTCCTGTTCTTTCACTTGTGAACAGACATAGTGCATTTCTACCATTTCATCCATTTGCATCCTCACTTGGTCCATGCATATGTCCTCCCCAGAGCATCACTTACCACAGTCAGTGATCAAAAGACATTAGAGAGCTTTTGTCCCTTGGAACCTCAAGCCTGATCATTATATTTATGAAGGAAACAAATTATCCAAACTATCTCCAGCACTGATCTAATTAAAAGATAATCCTATTCAGCAGAGACTTAAAAGTAGCTGTCCTAAAGTCCTATAAATTCGACAGACCATTGTTGTTTTAAAGTATTTTCTTCAGTACACAGTTGAACAGGAAAGTCAGAGCTGAGGCTCTAAATAGTTTTCCAAGACTAAGAAACCCATGTATTCAAAGTTTTAAGTAAGAGTATTCAAATACTCAAAGGTTAAAACATACCATTCCTTTATATGTCAGATGCAGTGTAATTTTTCTCTGTATGAAAGAAAAGGAAATATCTAGAGTTCATTAAATTGCAGATACTCCCTAGCATATACAACTGTGTTGTGTTTCTTTCACAGGCAATAAAGGGATTGAATGGGCTCTATCAGCAAACTGGTTAGGACCTGACCTGTTTCCCTTTTCATAACAAATCTGGTTTTAATGAAGTAACTTCACTGAAAGAAATTTTTAAAAATTATCTGGTTTTCCTTTCATTCATATTGCTTAATCATCCCTCCTGTGATTTGCCCTCCATTGTTCATTTCAGTTTCATTCCCTGGGAACCTTGGTTCCAGTGGCAAATCACCTGGTGAATAATTAGTAAAGCCTGAAATAAAAGCACAGTATTCAGCAATATACTTACCATGCAAGAAATTTTGTGAATGTTCGCAAGTGAAGTTTTCAGTTTGGGTAACACCAGAAAATTCTGTGCAATATATGTCAGTCTTCTGTAGTAAACCTGAAAAAGTCTAAAGAGGACTTCAAACACAAAGACATAATGAAAAAAACAAACCAAAACAAAACCCCAAATAATCCAAAAAACCTCACATGAGACATTCAAACCAAACGTTTACCTTGATCCCATTTATTCACCAAGTCCATGTACGAGTGTTCTATTATTTTTCCGTCCAAGCCATATATCTTTTCTTTCATATCTCAATAGCCTTTTTTTCTGAGCATGTCCTATTCTAAAAAATGCTTCTCTTTTTCACCAAGTTGTATTTATACTAACAAGAGCTGGTAAATCTTCCTGCAGTACCTCTTCCCAATCTTCACTGTTTTTCTTTAAAGTTGTCTCCGTTTAAGG
>VYZX01020507.1:29012-53166 GCA_013401335.1 Brachypteracias leptosomus | reverse complement strand
CCCTCCCCCCTGCAAACCCAAGAATGTTAGCATGAGATGTGGTTTGGCTGAAACACGACAAAGGGGAATGTAGCTTCCATGAGCTACCTGTGGAAGTACTGTGTGTAGAATGCAAGCCTGTCACTTTTCTTTGACTGATTTGTATTCAGAGGGGACAGTAAAGAAACTCAATTGTATATTTTGCTACACTAACAGCAGTTAGCTTGTCCAGACCACAGAACTGTCCAGATGTTGTGAACTGGGTGAGAGGGGAACAATTCTTGTAAAAGGTCCCCAGAGATTCATATTTATAAATTCCATCTAATAGCTGTTTAATATCAACAAGAATATGTCAGTATCAACAAGTAACAAATTAGTACTGGAATATAACGTGTTAAATCTTGCATAGCCGTCACTGACTAATGAGGACTGACCTTTGCAGCAATATATACAGTCAGTTTATTAAAGCAGGGACAGAGCAATCTCTAGGCCTTTGGTCAATCTAGGTTGCTTGGGGCTGAGGAATTTCCATTTAAAATATCTCTTCAGGTGATAAAGACTGATTCAATAGAGATCGGCTAATAAAGAAAGTGCTGGAAGCTACTATTAAATTCTAGCTTCTGTCAGCTTAACAGCAAAAACTTTTAATGAGGAAACCATTAAAGTTGACCTAATGAATCAGAAATGCTTTTCCTTGCTGGCTAATTATAGAGTGCCTAGAATATCTTTTGACATATGTAATTTAGAAAATATGGATCTATTGAGTCCCCCTGTTCTCAAAGGAAAACTGTTGCATAGCAGAAAACTGGGAAATACTCTCCTGGAAGGATGTAGGGTTTGATCTGGATTCACAGAGAAATCTCTGTGGTCAGGTGGGCTGCGTGTGGAGGACATGCAAATGGATTAAATTAGTGATTGATATGTATAAATATTGCTTTGTATAAAGTGCTATGGTCGTGGAAGAACACAGTAGGACACATGATGGATAAGAATGATTCCGTGGGCATCTGGTCTGGAAAAAAGCATTATTGTGATGTTCTATAATGCTTAAAGTTTTTCTTCTATTGGAAATATATTCTGGCAACATTTTTTTTTTTTTTTTTGACCTAGTGAAATTTCATTGATATTACAGTAACATCCAAAAATCCAAACCTTTATCAGATTGGGCACTGAAGGAACCCTGCTAAGAAACAGTTTCCATTAGTGTTGTCTCTTGTTCTCCTCTTCACAAAATCTTAATTTCTAAATAGACAAGATAGATAAAAGAGGGAAACTATTCTGGCTTGGCAGACATGATGAAATACAGAGAAATGGAATAATTTATCAAAAGTTGCAATGAGAATTTGCTAGGAACAGAACGCAGATTTTTGGAAGCCTTAATTTGGAAATTGAACTGCAGCCCCAGTCTATGTGTGTGGGATTATTTATGATTATTATAATCTATTTTTATTTTAATATGAAACTTCCTGTGTTATGAGGTCCAATCTGGGTTTTTCCTTTTAATTCCTAGTCTATGGAGCTCTGACTCATATAAGGCATATTTCCAGGATATTTAATATCTTACAGAACTGTGATAAAGAAATGTAAGGTGTTTGGGTTTCTTTATGTGGTATATCCAAATGTGGTGCACAGTGAAAATTACAACCCAGACTATGGAAGTTGACAGTTTTAAGATGAAGCCCACATGGTGCAACATGCTATAAATAGAGACCCCCGTGTCTGTGGCTTGCACAACACTAACCTCCTTCCCTCTGTGATTAAGAAACAAAAGCTTAAGTTAAAAAGCAAAAGATGCACAAGTTAAGGATACAAACTGAGATGAGGTGGAAAGGGCACTACAGTTTTAAACTGTAACAAAATCCAAAAACCTGTTTGGAACAAAAGCCCCTGTTTTCAATGCAGTGCTATGCTCAGATTTGAAGATCTTTAAAGCCTTTAAGAGAATATGAAGTAATTTCTTGCTTGATTTTTGATAAATTAGTCTGGTTTTAAAGCTTAATGGGAGCTCCTAGGAGGTAGGAATTATTCTCTATTAAAGAAACAGTTTTGCTCTGTGAGATTTTTGTTTGTTCTTGTGTGTGTGTGTTTGGTTTAGTTTGGTTTGGGTTTTTTGTATAATTTAAGAGAAACATCTGAAGATTTCCTTTCAAATTTCTTCAAATTTAGTATCAAGACAGCTAAACTAAACAGTGCTGCTATTATGTTCCAGTAAGCTCCTGAGGGGTGATGATATGACGATGTTGTTGGTTAAGGAGTAAGATGGGTGAATTCTTGAGAGCAACATCTTCTGTAGAAGTGAGTGGTGCTATACCATGCACCTGTTCCAGTATTCTGTTGGTGTTGGAGTTGCCCTGGGGATGGAAGGTTCTGTGACATGTCCCCCACAGGGTCTCATTATATCCCACAAATGTCCCAAGGAGGTCATCTTGCAGAAGTGATGGATGGAGGTGGAAAGCTGAGAACCAGTTTCACTGCAGAGCTCAGACTTGTGGTGTGGCAGGCTGCTGCAACTTTTGCGTAGATCTAAAGTCAAATGGTTGTACTGCAGGCTGGTTTGGTCATACCATACTGAGCATATTTATGTCAGCTGTGGGCTGCTAATGCCTAGTGCTGGCTGTAGCACAAATGATCTTGCAGCCTTATAAATTTAGCTATTTGCACAGGTGCAAGTGTCCAGTCCTCTGCCTCATTATAACAGAGCTATTCACTTTGCTAGCTTCCCTGGGGGACAGCCAGTTTCCAAACAGTGAATATTTGCTCATGTTTAGCCAGGTCTTGGTCCTCTTTGCAGGACTGGCATTTGTAAACCAGATACTCCTTCATATGCCCATCCTGCAAACACTGGAACTTACTGCTCTTGTTGCTAAACTGCATCTAGGGAGCTGGTGAGCTTCATTAAGACCTTTTTAAAAGATGTGCTTAATGCCCGCAGCACTGCAGCTTCTCTCTTGCCTCAGCAGATGCTTAGATCCTAGAATCTCCAGCTGATGTTATTTGTTGATATCTGTGGCTACCAGACTAGGAGGACAGGCTGTGTGGGGCATGCATGAGATGTGGCCCTAGCTGTGGGAGGGATGGGAAGCGGAGCTGACTGTGTCCATCTTGCATCCCGTACATGAGACTTGACAGGCCAGACTCTGTACCAGCCTTCAGGAGACCTTCTTGGCAAGTGCATTTTAAGGGAGCCATGATGGAGGGCGAAGAGGTTCCATCTCTGCTTTAAGGCAGAAGCCAGTGCCAAATGACTAAGGTGGCAGGCCTGTGTCTTTTTCTCAAGAGACTCACCATTACAGTGGTAAAGATCCAGCTGTGCTTAATATTTTCTTCATGATTGCAAATGCCATGTATCCAATAAAAATAAATTTGCTTTATCCTCCTCTCTTAATAATCTGAATGATTCAAACTTGGGACACACTTCCTTTGTCCTCTGTGTTTTGAGCCTTGAGGATTATGTGTGTCCTGTGTTCTTCCACAATCTTTCCAAATTGCATAATTCTTTTATTAGCTCTAAATATCACAAGGATTCACAATAGTATCCCAGATTCTTTCATGTGGGATTCAACTCTGAGGCAAATCTTCAGTACTCTATTTTAGAAGCAACTTCTGTCTAGTCTTCCTATGTGTTATTTGAATTTCAAGTGAATACATAATTACACGTAGAACTATTAAAAAGATTTATGGTTCTGTGCATTTCCTGTGCATTTAACATCCCAGAATTTTGCAATGGACCTTCTGGTACTGTTTACTTACTTAGGGTTGGTTTTAGGCTACAGGCATTAATAATTTTGTGACTAAGCATTCCTAACAGATGGCTTTACGGGCTATAATAGCCACCAAAAAAGCAAAGCTGGGGAGCAAAATGAAACCATATATATTACTAACAGTTGTGTGCAGGCTTGCTGTAGGTCACAGAAATACCTCATTTATTGAATACTCTTCTGTAAAGGAGGGCTAGAAACACCAGCTAAGAATGGAGCCAGAGGGACTCCCTCTGGATTATATTAGCGATGTATTATTGTGACTGGGAGAAATACGTAATTGGTACCAGTCAAAGGGGCCCTCCTTCCTCTCCCTCCTCCCTTTGAGTGTCTTACTAGAAAAGGCCTTATAGATTCATGGCTTGTTATAAGTTAGTGTGTGCGTTTGCAGACAGTATATGGTCTGTTACCCTTGAAAACAGAGTAGCTTATTGTCTCTCAGAGGACTGTGCAGGGAGGAATGGAGCACGTGTGATAGGACATGGTGTGACCTATTTTTTGTAGAAGTCAATGGGAAGAGTGGTACTAGACTGTTCTGTGCCCTGTAAATCTGCAGGCAGCACATTGTGGCAGCTGGTAGGTAGTTTTTTATTGTATCTGTTCTGAGTTAATGTTTTTCTAGACCCAAGGGAAGAATCCAAGTCTGTAGGCCAGTGAAAGCTGTGTGAGACACAGATTCATCAACCTTTTTTTGATAAATATTTTAAAAGAAATCTTATGCATATTGACATGAAAGAAGTTTATGTGTATCGGCATGAAAGAAGCACATTATAGGCTTGTAATCTAGAAACCTTTTTGGGCATACGCCCAACTCTTCTGGTGGAACTCAAAGGTCTTGTGACTCATTGGCAGCCTCTGATACTCCAAATCAGGGACTTATCATTGATCCCACAGAAGTAGTGCCAAGGTTTGCTTTATTTTGACAAGACTAGATTACATTCAGCTGCATCTCAATAACTTAGAGAAACTACAGATATCTCCAGCATAAATGGAGATATAACAACTTGTAGCATGATTAGAGGATCTCAAACTATTGCCTACACTTTTAATGACTTCAGAGACCACAAGAGGCAGGAAAAGAGAAACCACAGGGTCTCCTAGATAACTTGACTGTCTTAGTAATCTTGGTATAAATTTATCATCTGTTTGTGCTTTTCAAAATACCACAGGCAAAGAGAGAGGGAAAGGGAAGATATAAAGTGCTATGTGATTTCTTGAGGTTTAACTTTGCTGACCTGGTCTGTAAGCAATGCAATGAGGATGACTTATAGTAAAGATGTTTTGTAGCATGATCAGGAAAAAAAATAAAGACCCATTATGCTAAACTTTTAGGAAAAAGGATTCTTATATTAAAACCAGTGGTAATCTTTACAGATTTCAAATTGTACAGCCTTTGAAAAATGTATGGTTCTTGTTTAACCATTTGGGAACACCTTGGGCCAAGAGAGCATCAATTCACGGAGTAGTTCTTATTAACCAGAATACCTGTGTAAATTCAGTGTAAGGGAGCAGGGCATTAACCTCCTCTTCTTTCATATATATATATGACCTTTCATACATATGACCTGATGAGATGGATAGAGAAGTCTGATGGTGTAGTTCAAATTGCTTATGCTGTATGAAAACAAATTTGAAGAATAAAGGGAAATTTTTTTCTTTTAAATGGCATAAAATAAACCTCAGCGCTGAGATTAAGCCTTAGTAGTAGTCGTCATTATGTATAGGAATGCATACGTAAGAAAGTGCTTCATAATCTGCCATCAATACAGGGGCTAAATTTAGCTTTTCATATTTCGCTGTAAGCTGTACTGTCACCAGGCTCTAGTAGTTCCTCCTTTATCTGATGACTTGACCTCTTCTGAACCATTAAAAAAGATATCTTTCCCCTGCAGTAGTCTGGTTTTAAAATGCCACTCATTATAAAGCAGATTCGGATCAAATTCCTGGATAGTGGATCTTCTGTGCTGTCTGAAACTTTAAGTGATGATTACATCAGAAGACTGGAAGCTGATTTCTATGCAGATGTCAACAGAAGCCAAATCATAGCCCTACAGTAGGATTTGAAAGACTGGTACACTTTGCATCATATGCTTTTATGCTTGCTCAGAACCAGAGGAATTATTAGCAGTTTCTTCTTGTCTGTAATGAAATCACACTGTTTCCAAATGTGCTACTAGAGAAACAAATCCTCAAAATACTTGTCTGGAGATCATGAATGCAGCAGCTGTAAGGAGACTCTGGTGATGATGGCACATGCAGACTTGTAACGTGTAGGGTCATTCTGTGGTGGTGAAGATGTGGAGGTTGGCGGGTTCTTGAGCTCTTAAACTGGCAAGAGAAGCTGTTTGGTGGCAATGCCATGATGCAGTTTCTTCTAAAAAACATTCTCTGATTGTCCTGGTAAATGTGACATGATATTTGTGCAAAGAGGGGTACTGCATGATCTGCTACTAGAATACTCTCTGCTTGAAGCAGACAATCCTCTGTCCTTCCCTTAATGTCAAGTGAGCTGATGGGAGGACAACATACACAGGTTTGCATTTTGCCATTGCAGGGAGCACTTACCTGTCTTTCTACCTAGTGCCCCCAGTACTTTGGGGTGCCTTAAAGGTGGCCAGCTATTTCATGAGAGGTTTCAGCTTGCCATGAACGCAAGCCATTGAAATTTCAAGATTTTACTTGCTTTCCTTTAAAAGTTTTCAGTGTTCTTCAAGGAAAACATCCAGCATTTATAAATTAACTACTTGCTAATCTACAGATGCTAATTTATAGTTGAACATCACTTGCTTTTGAATCCTCTCTGTATTTTCTCTTGATAGCAAATGATAAAAGAGTTGCCAAATAAAGAACATTAGCAATCCTGATGTGTCAGCTCTCATAGATGTTTCTATCAAATAGTGCTGTGATCATTTGTGATAAAAGGTAATAGGACTGCTTTCTCTGGGGTCATTTCCACGTCGTATATTAGTTTCTGAGGATTCTGACCGACTCTTCTGAGGTATCTGGACTTGTATGTTATTAAGCCCCCCACCTCCTTCTAATCTGCCTCTAGCAGGGCCTTTTCCAGCAGTTATTAACAGTAGGTAACTTGCCACATACTCTGGGTGTTGGATTATAAGGTCCAGTTTGCCTCCTCCCTAGGTTAGATACCCAGAAGCCACTTTTATCTTTCTTTTTTGAGACTGCTGCTGTGTGGTCCTTTTACATAACCTTATATCTGAATTAAAAAGAGGGAGGGAGGGAGGGAGAGGGGATGCTTACAAGAAGGAAACATTTTGCTGACGTTTGCAGGGTAAATGTAAACATGAATAGTAGTGCTACGTGTATGCCTTTCTAGTACAAACAGCTCAACTTGCAGCATGACAGTTAGCATGAATATAAAATATTCATGCCCTGTTCAAGTATGCAATGGTGATCTGAAAGAACATCACTCTTTCACGAGCTTTCCAGTGTATTATTCATGCTCTGTGCAGTTGATATCTTTAGACGGTATTTGTAATGTGCACATTATATACTTCAAAATATGTCTTATTTACACTTAATTTTTGTGAGACCTGCATCAATAATGATGCCGATTCTCACTTTGTATGCTGTGCATGAGAGTTCAAAAGTCCAGCCCTGTTTTTTGGGATACTTGTGCCTTGCTTTAGATTAAGACTTTTTTTTAAAGTTTCTTCCCACTAAGGTGCTCTTGAGTAGTGACCTTAATGCAAACTCTTAATGAGGTGGCAACATTGCGATGTTATGGGCATTACCAGTATTGTGTTTATATTGCTCTTGTTTCTATTTTCACAAAATTACCTGGGATTTTTCATGTGCAAAGCAGATCAGAGCCTGAGCTAGGGTAAGGCTGCACGTTTCCAGTGAGTCAGTATTGCTCTAACAACTTCTGTTTGGCCTCTTGGGGCAAGTAAACCAATTTTAATCCAGTTTAACTATGGAAATGAAGTATCTGAAATCACCCTGTGAACATAAATGTGCATTCCCCAATTTTCCTACAAATGTTAAACCTGTAGTATAATTTCAACAAGACATAACTGGATAATATGAAGCTGCAAAACACTGAATTCTTATGAAAATCAAATACAGTATTTAACCTCCCAAATCATTAGTTCAGCCTGCCACCAACTAATAGGTGGTAAATCATTCGCTTTGTCCAGTTACTAACTGCTGGTGTCCAGCTGACCACTTGGGAGCCACATAATGCTTAGACTCCTGGTCTGGGAGTGTATGTGTAGTTTGGGGCAGACTTCAGCTCAAACCATTGCCCAAGGGTGAAGTTAAATAAAAATAAGCTGCTGGTGGCAAAATGGGAGTGATGGGGTCTCAGACAGTTATCTTAGTTAAACTAATTAACAAAGATTATCAGTCAGCCATGAGGAACAAATGAATTGAAAATAAAGCGTCATTCATTTCAGTGTTCATGGGACTGTTATTACCACCCTTTTTGCCTTTTCCACATCCTGGCTTTATCTTGCAATGACTTTTTACATCATGGTCTGGAATGTGTGTAATCTTAAAAAGCCTGATCCAGGCCAAATCAAATGCAGACTCGACAATAATTTCTAAGATGTCATTATTCTGTCACTTGTCTTTCAGCATGTTTGTACAAGGCTTCGCTCAATGGGACTCTGCTTTTTGACTTGGGCTTGTATGTACATGATTAATGTACAATATTTTTAACTACTGCAACATAGAAAAAAATTTCAAAGAGGAAGATTTAAAGTTAGTTGCCCTTTCTAAACAGACAGAATTACAAAGAACAGCTTCACTTTCAGAGATGATCAGTACCCTTATGTTCTAGTGGTGTCAGATCTATAAAAACAAAATGCTTAGGGGCTGAAATATGGATTTTTTGCTGAGCTGAGATTCCTTCAAGATAGGAGTCAAATTTTATCCATTTTTTTTCTTGAAGCACTTACTATTTTCATGCCCAGTTGAGTTTGCATAATAACCAGACAGAAATCAATGTCAAACTTTCAATATTTTCCAAGATGTATTTTAATGCATATTCATTCTTTAATAATCTTTATCCAATATTAATCCTTTTTGCGGCTTGCATCCAAAAATAAGCAATATCTATTAATGATCTTTCACATGTGAAGAGGAATTAGTTATTGTCACAAAGAAACTGTAATATGTGATTGTGCAATTTAAACTACTCTCTTGCAGTTCTACAGATCAAATTTCTATGTAAAGCAAGTTTATTTAAACATAATAGTTTATTTTAAAATATTATTATTTTTAATATTTCAAAAGAATGATGAACACAAAAGACAAATTGATTCCTTTGTCTTGTCTGTTAGATGAAAATACTGTGTGAAAAACTGGATGTCAAAGCAACCTTATGCCCTCAAAAAACCCCTGATATATCAGATGGCTCTGAAACGAGGTTAGTCATCTACCAGTGACATTTCATAACTTTACACCTGGATTGCTTAACATTAAAGAAGTACAAGGTCTAGTCTTCAAGGCATCTGAGTAATGAGAAAGGAAACCATCTACATTTGTGGAACAAAGGTTCATAACTTCTGATTTGCAGAGGACACTAAGTGGAGGTAGAGGATTATTCCATCTAAAGAAATCTAGGAGCCATCTAAACCAAAGAGAAAAAGGAAAGGCAGAAGGCATCTGTGCAGTGAGAATACTAGAGAGAAAAGATTTAGAAATAGCCCTATAATTAAATTTATACTTGGCATCATTGTTTCAGGAAGGATGACACTGCTGACCATGGATTCAAAGGCAAGCGATCAAGAAAGTGAACATATCTGTATCAAAGAGGGTTGCAGGCTTTAATATGCTCAAATCTGAGGACACAGATAATCTCCACCTCAGCCTTTGGGAGAGAGTGTTTTATAAATTGGAAATTTTGGCAGCAAGGATTTCTATTGAAGCCATCTAAGAGTGAGAAGATAAATATCAAATCTGATAATCTGATACATATACTGAAGAAATGTTGGCAGATTATAGTATACTATAAGTTGAAAGCAAAAATATTTGAATACCTGAAGGTAAATAGGAAAAGACCTAAAATGTATCATTGATTTATCAAAGATAGATTTTTACCAAACTAATATAACAGTAATAGGATAATTTCTTGATTCTAGATTGGCTTTAAGCTCAAGCAAAAGTGGAGAATGCTTGCAAGCAAGTAACAAGCCTGAGGGTTTTTCATGATTTAAGTAACTGTTTTGGTCTTGGGCAGGTGGTTCTACACTTCTTTTTCTCTCGTAACGTGAAATATTTTTAAAATAATAAAGCAACAATATTTTAATTATTGTTTCTCACTGAAGGAAGCTACACTTACAAGTATTAATACTTTTGTGGGGTTTTTTTTCAACATTATTTTAAAAAGAACGTGTTAAATGGTGTTACGTTTAGCTTAGTACTTTTACACTTTCATTACTACAGTGTTATATACCACTCTCTTGACACTTTTATTGGCTGGCTTTATGAGAATTTGCTTCTTTGCTTCTTTTCTTTTTTCTTTTTTTTTTTTTTTTGTCTTGTGCTTTAAGAATAGTCTATTCCAGTGAAATTTTCAGTTAATGCTTTTATTTTTCATCCAGAAAGAATTTCAGCAAAAGTTGGTCAAACCACCTCAAATGAAATACATGATATAGTTGATAGTAACTGAATCATCCTTATTTTACTCACCCGCTTATGTCACTGAAAATGACAAAATGGACCACTTTTGTGTAAACTGCCATTTAAGTAGGCTGGGATGATGGTAGAAACTTCAGTACTAGCTTCATTTCATCTTAAGGACCTCTCATGCCCATCACCATTCAGCACTTTCCTGTGGGTTTATGTGAGCTTCTTATTGTAATATCCAATATTTTGCTGCATTTCAAGAAATAATCCTGCACTAAAGCAAAGTTGAGTAGTTTGCATGCAATACAGATCTCTGTCTAGGTCTGGTAGGTTGTATGGCAGGTGTAACATATATTCTGTATCTGAGCCTGTTTGCCAATAATTAAAATAGAGTATACATGTTATTGATGCTGTACTTTATATGATTTACTCTATTTAATTTACTTAAAAAGCAGGAAAACTTGTTTTTCCTTATAGTCTATGATATATCTCTACAAATGAGATCCTTGACATACACTGCAATTTGTGGCACTCCCTCAATCAGACAGGAACATTAGAATTATGATAAATCTGTGAGGCATTATTATAATTCTGATTTCTGGCTTATGTTACTTGTGAAAGCAGGTAGCAGAATGGAAAAATGAACAGGCAATCCTAAACGAGATCAAAATCTGATTTCAAGTGATTTCCTTTCTTTTGTTTTCATAAGAAAACATAATTCCTCATCATAATTTCCCCACCCCCTCCTAGTACTTCTGTCCTTGTGTACCAGTGTGATAGCACTGGTGTCCCTGGGATGCTGCCCTTGCATTTCTGGTTATTGCTCCTGTGCTGCGCTGCTTCACCCAGTGAAGGTCATTCCTACCTGCCCTGCAAGGGCTAAGTTAGGAATAGGGAAAACAGGTTTTGTCATTTGCTGCCAGATATGCTTTTATGGTTCCAAGTTTTTCTGCACTGGGTTATTAACTACAAATGCCAGCCTCTTGAGAGCTTCTTGTAATCCATTTCACAGTGGTTTTGTGCCTTGTGCCAAGCCTGCTTCCCTTTGTCCTTCCTTGAGAATGTTTAGTGCATTCCTTTTTCTATCTCCGAGGCCTCGGGGAATCACACAAATGGTGTGCACGTTTCATAGACTTGCCAGGCACGTTTCAGTTGTGTGGTGCTGGTGCTGAGGGGTTGCTCCTCCTTGCTATACAGCAGCGGGGCAGCCCTGCCTCCATCTGGGAGTGGGCACACCATGGGTGTTGATGCAGTCTTCTCACAGTAAATCCACACATGGATGCTGTGCACCAGCAAATTTCTTCACAGCAGATTCAGCAAGAGAGCAGTTGGACTGAAGTAACTTCAGGAGGTAGTAGTTTCACAGCAGCTCACTGGATGTATGATTTTCCCCTCCAGCTCTTACCCCATTACTTTGTGCTCTGTCACTAAACCAAGTTCTAGGATTAGCCTAGTTTTATCCCAAAGAGATAAAATCATTAAAGCTAGCCTTGAAGAGAGAGGAACACATCTTCCTTCTGTTAAGGATATTTTTAAAAATAAAGAAATTTGCTTTCATCAAAAATACTAGTTATGCCTCTGCCAATCCAGTAAGAGGATGAAATTCTAGGATTTGAGGGAGTAAATGCTGAATCCGTGAGGGGAATTCTGATGGAAAACCTTGGTGCTTAATCATTGATCTCCAAAGTAGGAAAACATTTGCTGACGAGCAGGAGTGCTTCCTTCCTTAGCCTGCTCCTCAATGATTAGGGCATTGTCTTTGTGAGGACACTTTTAATTCTGTGTCAATGGCTCTTATGGCACACTGAGCAAGATATGCATGAATAGTGGGAGTTCATTGCCTGGTGTGACCTAGGGGTGGTATGTTTCTCTACCATGTTACAGGATTCGTGTCCTGATGGGGCATGATTCAATCTTAGCAAGATAGAGATCTNATGAAGATAGTAAACAACACCGGTCCCAGCACAGACCCCTGAGGGACACCATTTGTCGCCTTCTTCCATTTGGACATTGAGCCATTGACCATCACTCTCTGGATGTGACCATCCAGCCAGTTCTTTATCCACTGAACAGTCCACCCATCAAATCCGTAATTCTCCAACTTAGAGAGCAGGATGTTGTGGGGGACCGTGTCAAAGACCTTGCAGAAGTACAGGTAGATAACATCCATAGGTCTTCCCTTGTTGATTGATGCAGTCAATTCATTGTAGAAGGCCACTAGGTTGGTCAGACAGGACTTGCCCCTAGTAAATCCATGCTGACTACCTAGGACTACCTCCCTGTCTTCCGTGTGCCTTAGTGACCCTTGCACTATACTTTGGGTTTCAGGAATAAATTCCCCATTTCTTTGGGGGAAGATTTGTGCGTCAGAGGCATTGGAAGGAGCCGATGATTTATATTTGATAGCTCAGAAATGACTTAATCAGAGATAACCTCTGTGCAGGAGCTGAGGCTTGACCCTGCACCTCAGCTCAGCCTAAGAAGAATGGAGCGAAGAAAAGGTGTGAGAGGACTGCTTAATCCCTGAGAACCCTGGAGAGATGCTAGCCTGCGTTGCACCCCCCCATCTCACCGATGCACAGTAAAGCTGTCCAACTGATGGAAGAAGTTTTGATGAAGCTGGGCTGAAGTCTGAGAAGCAAAAGCACAAGATCTCGTGTCTTTCATTTCTGTGCTCCAAGACTGTAACACAGTGAAAGGCTTTGTATTCAAAGGCAAAGAGCACATTTCCTATGGCCAGAACACATAATGCTTTCTCTGTATTGTGCTCTTAAAACAATTCTTAATGCTGTTCTGTGGCTTAAGAAGCAAATCTCCCTTGTACGCATGAAATCCAGATCACTCAGTGAGATATGGCAGCCCTAAACCCCACAGAGATGGACAGACAGGTCTTTCTGAAGTGCTCCCTCAAAGTGAAATAAATAGGGACAATAAAGCATTGAAAACCTCCTACAGTTTCAGAAAATAGGTATACCCGTATTCTATTTGGCAAAATACTACAGATAAGCATTACAAAGTATAGCAAAGCCAACCTAATTATATTACCTTCCAATTCTAGTCTGATCTATTTCACTAATATTGATTTCACTTTGTATCCCATTTGAGCTTACAATGGCAACTGAATTAAGCCAATGTACTTAATTTTGATGTCTATCTGTGTGGAGAAAGAAGAATATATGCCTGGTGGAGATCATTACAGGGGACAAATCCTCCTGTAGATTTTTCTTGTGCTATGGTGCAGCTTTAGTCAACCAATGCATGTGTCTATACAATTTAGGAAAAAAAAAAAATCAGAGGTGATTCACAATAAAAAAAACCCCCTTAAAATAGCCTATTGAAGGACTCATTAATTTTACAGCAACATCCATATATTGATTTCACTCTCTGGAGGTAGAATTTTGACAAAGATGACATTTTGAAATTGGTCAGAAATTACGCTCTCTGTTTCTTAAGATTATCTAGTACTATTATTTTTTTAAACAACATTACTTACATGGGTATAATCCATAAGTATCTACTGTCATTTGTTTAACAATCTTGTCTCCTGGCAGCAGTGTTTGCCATGTCCTAAGTGGAACAGAATAATGAGAAGTCAATCTGGTAGACAGACATAAAAATGTGTACTTAGTAGGTAGTGGGAACTTTAAAAAGAAGTTGATTTTGCTGAAACAGGGGGAAAAAAGTAGGTTATACTTGCCACAAATGTGGAAGATTAAATATCATGGAATTGAGAATCTTTTAGGATTAGAGATAGGCAAAAAAACTTTGAAGAGTAAATTCACTGGGAAGAGCAGTTTGGCAGCTCAAACTCAGACCAAATTTAAACAAATTGCACAAGCTACAAGAAAAAAAGGAGAATAAAAATATGTGGTTTAAATACCTTTAAAAGGAAACATTTTGTTTATGTTTTGAAGATGTGCTTACATAGAATTCTTCAGGGCTTCTAAATCAAACTTGGGACTATATAATTTTTTTTTTAATAAATCAGGAGGAAAAAAAGTATAGCTTAAGGTCACCTTGAAGCCTGGGTTTTTTTTCCTTTAAGTTCTTGTACTGAATAAAAATCCATTATTCACATAGGAGCAGCGAGACTTTCAGCTGATTGGATATTTATGGGCAACAAGAACATCCAGTGTTTTAACCCTCAGGCTCCAGGACACCTTCTATAACTTGTAGCCATGGAGTCGTTAAAGGTAGTTACTCCCGGGAGTGCAGTACGTGATTTCTGACTCGGAAGCTCTGACTCCGAAGCTTTGAATCACGGTCTGAGGTAAAGACTAGCTTTTGTATGACAAAGCAGGGGCTGCAGCTCAGTCACACAGCTCTGGTTTTAACAGGAATGTTAGACTCTGGTCTAGAGCCCTGGACATGACTTTGCTGCAGGTAAACTGTGAAGGATGGTGAAGAAGGCAGGATGCTGACAGGCACGTACTGCACCCCCTTGCAGTCAGATCAGGGCTATATAGGCATTATTTGTCATCCAAAAATAAAGGCATTGCACCTTTTACTTATGCAGACCCAAGCCTATTAGTGACGTGCTGAACTGAAAGGACAGTCAAAGAATCTACTGCAATGCTTAGAATTTACATATTCATGAAAGTTAATTAAGTAGTCACAGGACAACTAGTGAATAGGTATGCACAGCTTTTGCAGACTACTTTTTATTGCTTGAAGGAAATGAACAGCAACACCCCAAGGCTTCATATTTTATACTTGCCTTTTATAAAGTAATAAAATTTTGCATTTTGTAGTACAGGTGGGTGACTAATTGATATGAATGTGTCATATCAATGACAGGGGTGGGCAGCCAACCTAGAGACCACCCAGGGTTGTTTGAGTTTGCCTCTACTGTTGACAGCCATAGCTATGACTAATTAGGGTTACTGTCAAATGCTCAGCTTTTGTAGCATAGGTGGAGCCGTGAATATCTGTATATACACAGTATAGATGTTGCAACTTCATTTCTATACCTTTAATCCTAGCCTTTTCTTTTTCTTTTTTTTCTTCTTCTTTTTTTTTTTTTTTAAATTTTAAGATCAGAAACACTTTGAATATCATTGTCCTCATTATGAATTGAGTTTGCCCTTCAATTTTGATGGATTTTATTCTCTACCTTATATCTCGCAGGCTGTGCATACACAACTTTTTTGATAGGGACCTTATCCTTTTGTGTTAATTTGATATCTGACATTCAGAAAATGACCCTACTGCAACAAAGATGATGATTGCTTTTTACCAATTAAAATATACCCTGACATGGAGTATTAGGCCAGCTATTTATGTTAGCATTCCAAAAGTATCTGTCAGTCAATGCAAATTGTATGACTGGAAAAGGCAGGAGTTGAATAAACTGGTATGTGAATTCAGGCAATTAATTTTCAATTTTTCAGAGAGAAAATAGGCAAGGAGTCTTTGATCTTTGTAGTTTTCCAAGAGAGAGACCCCAAGCAGCGTGCACTCATTTATTTTATGATATCCTTAGCCTCTGAAAGTATTAGCTTGTGCAAATTAAACAATTCACCTGGATTCCCTGAAAAATCTCTAGATTAAAGTGTTTTCTTCCTTTGCTCATCAAGTTCCTTAATTTCCTAATTTCACACTGCTCATCCTTCTCTGAAAGTCCTCCTCCTCATGCAACAACTGCCCTGGGTTCTTTACTGCTTGTGAGCAGCGGGATCCAATGTGCGCTGCCCGTCCTTCTGCACAGTTGTTGCTTGGGATGTTGAGCGGTACCTTGAGTGATGAATATGTAAAATGAGACACAGAGCCTTGCTGTCTGGAGCTGTCAGCTTTCTCCCTGACAGGTTTCCTATGTGGTAGTCTTGAGCTAATTTAGGCCAGTCAAGGATTACCATTTCTGTTCACCCCAACAAATGATTCGAGCCTGTTATTTAGGAATTTCTGAGCACGGTGATTATATTTGGAGAGGAGCAAGTGCCTCTGCATTCTTGCCCTTTCTTATCATTACCATGACAGATAGAGACAGACACACACAATATGTTGTCCTAGAATTCACGCTGTTCTAAAGTCTCTCATGTCACATTGAAACCCAAATCCTTCACATGACATCTGGTATATAATAAACACTTCAAAATCATTGAGACATGACAGTGACAAAACCACATTTATTATAATTTTTATAGGTTTACTGAAATGGACAAAGCTTAATATCTAAGTTTTCACGTGAACCGGTGCTCATGGTTTCATGTTCTTGAATGCCTTACCATAGTCCGTGGGACAGAACTTTTAGATGGGGGTACTGGGACAGCCCCTAATTTATTTTTTTTCCTGTTTTTAAGTACATCATCAGACCAAGATGTAAACATAGAAGAAGGTCTAACTTTGCCTTCTGGCTTAGTGTAACCCACTAGCACTTTTTCTTTTTGGAGAGAATATGCACTGAGTCTACATATGAGTTGAGCTTCCGTGAGTCACAGCCACCTCCTCTTCCCATTGCTGAATCTCAGACTATTCCTTCTTTGTGCACAGACAGAGCACTCAGTGGGCTTGCTGCCAGAACTAGCTTTGCTTCTTTTTACATATATTTGCCTGTTCAAGAAGACATAAGCTTTTGTAATAACTTTCTACTGTGTTGTTTTAGCCTATGGCTTCTAGGCATAGGATGAATTTCACATTTGTTTTTCAGTATTTCTTTTGATAATGTATTTAATGAAAAAAGAATCTCTTTATAATAGTCACCATGAGTAAACACAGACAGTGAGATGGGTTTAATGTAATACAAAACTAGACAAGAGTGTTTGATTAGCAGGTAATATAGTCAAAGGACTTTAAATGATGGTGCATTTATCCAAGATGGCAATGTGATTTTGTGGTGCTGGATTGCNAAGAGAGCTAGCAGCACAAATACACGTTTTAAAACTGAATCTGTTTCCTTGGGGCTGTGTTCACTGGAAGTCCTTCTTGCATGGGCCTGTGAGAAACTTAGCCCATTCACAAAGAGAATTTGCTGCAGGTTTCAGTTCTGGGTGGCAAGTTGGTGTTAAAGACAAAGATCTAGGAAAATACATATAGGTTTTTGTGCACAGTCCTATACATACAAAAAAGATAAATATAAACAAGGTTCAGTTAATGGCCTGACAAATAATGCCATCAACATGAGAGAATTTGTGCAATGAGAGAAAAATGTGTAGCACTTAGCTGTCCGAATGCCAGAAACACAGGACTAAGTGGCATTTTGCAGTGAAATGCATACATGCCACTGAGTTCCCAAAGCAGGTGAGTAGACTTGAGTACTTATTAGCATCATAAAATTGAATTTTTTTTTTTTAAAGAAAAAGTCTAATTAGCCTAGACAGTAACATCATAATCATTAAAGAAATCTAGCCACTAGTTTACTGTCATTTAAAAAAGAAAGAGCGTGGGAGAACCATGCTCCCTGAATTTATTCACTCTGTATAGCTTTGTTCAAGAGGGAAATTTTCTCACAACAGCAACTGCTTAAATAGGAAATGCACATATACCAATTAATTTTAAAAACAAGCTTATGTCTGAAAACTTTGTTGCCACTTCAGTCCTTCTAGCTTTTACTACTTCTCTACGCAACTCCCCTTGTATTTGTAGCCTGCAGAACCCCCTTAAAAAGAGAAAATAATCACAAAAATATCTCTGGGAGAATATTTCTATAGTAAGTTATAATCTTTAATCAATTCTTTCAAGAAATAGAGAACAAATGCAAAAGGAGAGAGCCAGGATGGGAACTTACCCAACTATCAGATTCATATTTTGCTGATGGAAGTTTTTTCTTGGATCAGTTAGCTTATGTGTTCCTCCAGGAACAAAGTCCTGACTTGTTGTTTTGATAAATGGCAGGGATATTGCTGGAATCATTTTCTGTTATCACCATTTCATGAGGTGATAATTTTTTTAGCCTTGATGATTAATAGTAGATGATTTATCATATTTATATGGGTGGCAGAGGAGAACAGATGCCCTAATAGAGTTTTGTCCTTGTTACAGTGGCTACTGTAGAATTATGCAGTGAGAGCCCCCTGCACCCAACTTGAATTCTGAGTAGATGAATCAGACAAAGGATATGATAAAAATATCGTTAACCTCATTTTACATTCAGGGAGCTGAGTCAAAGCAGAAAGAAATGATTTCCCTAAGGTCTGTGGCAGAGGTGTGAACTGAAATCGAAGTTCCCAAGCCCTTGACTCCGTTTATTACTTATTTGTATTGCAGCAAATAGGCATGTGTGTCTCAAGGACCTTCTCTGCTTGATGAACTGTATGCTTGTACAGGAGAGCTCTTACCAGGCCCTGTCCAGAGATCCTGTGGTCCAAGTACAGAAAAGTCTCCACCACACGGGTGTTGCCTTTCTTTTATTTGACTGTCTTGTCAGGCCTGCCTTGGGAGATGCGGCCATCACAGCTTTATAACAAGGATGTGTGAACTTTCTTAATCAGAAGGGACATTTTTATTTTGTGTATTGCAGCAAATGATACAGTATGGTCTCCTTTAGTGTGAGAAAACCTGCAGTCACCAATTAATGCTCTGTGTATATAAAAGAAAGCAGCTGCTTCCTTCCAATGGTAAAGCAGAAGGTATGTCCTGAAAAGAGAGTGAGTCAGATTTCTCTGGGAATTAACTTTTCTTTTGAACATTGCATATTCCATTGAAATAGAGAGGAACTAAGAAGATACTCTACATGCAGCAATAGTGCTGCATTAGTCAAGTGCTTTGAAATCACCTTACTATTTGCAAAAGGTAATGTGCTTCCATACATAGATATGTAAATTTGAAAAAAATGTGAGGTGGCTATTCTATAATTCATTTTATTCCTCAGGCAATTAGAGGATTTGTTGGTATTTATATAGCACTTTTTGCTCATTATCTTTGCTTTAAAGAGAATGGACTCCCTAGGATTGGCCATTGGTCAGATAGACCTAATGAACATTCAAGGTCAAGAGTATATTACATTAAGAATAGTCCTGGTTGGATAGAAACATGTATTTCTCATTAAGGCAGCCATCATAGCAAATGAAATTATAGTCCTATAAATCTGATTGTGTCTGTGCTAGAGTGAGGTAGTGTCTCACTGTTCAATTTCCCAATGTACAAACTGCCATATGCTGCAGGAATTCAGGAACTTTTTCTGTGGCAAAGAGAAAGGAAGAGCCTAGGGCACTAGACATGACACTGAATGAGAAAACTGTGAATATGTTGAAGGATGACAGAGGAATTTCCTTTGGCGACAAATCTACTTTTCTAGCCCATTTCTTTAAAAGAAATTGAACAGGGAGCGTCTGCCACCTTTTGCTGTCTATCAGCCTGAGTGTAACATTAATTTAGGAGAAGTCATCTCAGGAGCAGGTTTGGCTAGGAGAGGAAATGAAAGACTGGATCCTCTGAAAAATAGCTCTTTATCTGCCCACAGTATCTGAGCAGTTAAAGAATTTCGGTGATGTTTCATTGTCTCTCCTTTGTTAGTGCTTTTTCCAGAGAGGCAACAAGAAGTATAGTTTAGAAAGATAAATGCAATTGATGATGTAATGAAAAAAATCAGGAAACAATTATAAAATCTTTTTTATGAAATGTTTTATGAGGCTGTATTTGCATCTGGGGAATATTAGAGTAAATATTGTGCAGGGAAATTAGTTTTAATTTCATGCTAACGGAAAAATCAATTCGGTTCTAATTAGGTTATGATTTTTAAAATACAATCAGGCAGTCATTTCAGTGTTTTGATTAGATTGCCCTATCATTTGTTTGGGTTTTGATAAATACTACTTCGGAAAATGCCTTTCAACACGAAAGCCTATCTGCAGCAGAACAGGTTTGTTTCGTGAGAGTTGTTCTAAAAGCAATAGTGTAAAAATGCTTTAAGTGGGTCATTGGCTGCAAGCAATTTGAATGTAGTGAGTAGAGCTATAGTGCTTTAGTCTATGGTACAATGTAATGGAGGTGTAGAGGGAAAGAGTGAGAATTACTGTTGCTTCTTTAATTTCTATCTGTTCAATAAGGTCTGGTCTCGCAATTTCTGGCAGAAACAACAACAACAACAAAATCCCTTTATTAATTAATACTTCCAGGGAAATGAGCTAAAGGCATTATTGCTTCCTGTACTTGCATACTTAAATGTTTCTTGACCTTACAACATGTGAGCTGCTAAGGCTTCCCACAACTTTTATATAAAAAATACCCTGAGAGAACCAGAAAGTAAATCACAGCAGCATATTAAGACTGTGATCTTCAAGCTGCCTTTGAAAATCTCAGCCAAGATTATTATGTGAAGATATCTCAAAGCATTAAATTGTCAAATATGTGAATGGTATGTGAGTGTGTGTGTATATAGTCTATACTATATAAAATACAGTCTCTACAAGGTGAAATATACTTAATAGAACGTTACAGCCTGTTTAAACTGCCATTAATTAAAAAACAAGGCTTAAAGAAAAAGGGCTGGGTACCATTGTCACCACTACATTCCTGCATAATTCTCATCTTATGCCTTTGTTTTTTATTTGAACAAATAGGCATTTGTTGTTCTCCAAATTCCACTTACAGCTTTGCCAGCTCAGTTCCACAGCTTGGCTTCTGTGGTGATCCATACTTGGAGAAGAAATGTTGGTGCTTTCCTTTCACTTCTCTGTATTCTCGGTATACCTACTCCATCTTTTTTGTGTGTTTTTCTGTCCTTTTGAGTGACAAGTGCCTTTACTGAACAGTATATTATAATCAAAATGTCTTGTGCAAGAGCTAAAACTGCAAATACTGGCATTAAAAATTAATATGGTTGTCAATCAGATGTCCACTTTTGCATGTGCTATTGCTTGAGGTGAAGTATGGCATTACTCTTAAAAGATCTATGATTTAGATTATTTCTTGGGATATGCCCAGGCTTTTTTTCTAGGTTTGTTGTAAGGAACATTATATGGAGTTGATAAAATAAAAAAGGGGAAAAAAAGCACAATGTACCCTTATACCATCAATAAGGAATATAAATCAATTTTAAAAATCACTATGAAGAAAAAGAGAAATGGAGGAGGTGTGAGGCTATGCCATTTCCTCAGAAAATGTCTCGGTTAGAAATCTATGTGAACTTTAATATAAAAATTAGAAATCGTACACTGATTAGGGTTTGATGTTTAGTAGAAAAACATCAGTGATTTGCAGGAGTTTTATTTGTACAATAAACTATCTCCTGAGGGATTTTTTTTTCCTGGATATTTGAATTTTTAAAAGCTGTTTATGATGTATTTTTCATGTTATATGGCTTATGCTATGGCCAGTGATGGGAATGGATGCTTGAATAATATATTCAGGTTTTATCAAATGCTCAGAATTTTTAAGTTTACTTCCTGAAACTTCTGGATTAATGGGCATAAATTCATCATGAGTTATTAATAAGATTATTAAATTCGTAGCAGTTAAATCCTTCTGAGCCTTGAAGTTTGCAGATTTAGGCAGATCAGAATTTGTAGCCCCCTTTTGGATTGCTAGGAGGGCTTTCAAACAAGGCAGTTAATTAATAAGGGCACACCAACCCAATGCACTAAAAATCTGCATTGGACAACAGGTTGAGGATATGATTTTGGGCATATATCTAAACCTATATGGGCACTAAAGAGAATTTCGGAAGTCCTGTCTCTGTGAAATTGGTAGTATATTCATAAAAGACAATGTTGTCCACGACAACTTTCTGTCTTAGGCTCCCTTTTACAGACAATAGAGAAAAAGAAATGCTTCTTGGAGACCTTTCCAAGAAGAAACTGAATCACAGTCTGCAAGAGCCTTCCTTGGCTTGAATTAGTGTTTTTTAAATATCTACCTTGACATCTAATTTTTCTGTTAATGCAAGGAAATTCTGACTTCAGTATGAATTAGGAACCACTTTAGCTCTTCAGTCTTTCAAGAGGTTGCAGTGGATATGGTGGAGTATACCTTCCAATAGAGGAAGCCTAAGGTGAATGCCTGCTCATGAAACTGCTTTATAACACATGACCTTCTATTAAAATGCTCCTCATTTCAGGATCAGCATCGTAGCCATGCAACAAAATACAGAAGAGTGCAATTCTTTGACTCTCCTGCAGGAAAATCTATCTTTTGTACTAACTGTGGCTGTGTGGTCCTTGCCTCATCTCAATTTTTAAGAACAAGATGAGCTGAATAAACATTTTGTTTTGTAGTCCTATTCTCAAAGTAAAAATAGATATAGATTTAGTCTTTTCATTTTTTAGAAAGAATTGACAGTTCATAATACATTTTTCATTAGCTAGGAAACCTGTTAATATTTGTATGATTGACACGTGTATTGGGTTGATTGACACAGATGAAATGTCTAACATGCTCAGAGTGAGAGAGACTGTGCAGGTGCGACAGCGATTAGAGGTGTTTAGTGTCATAAGGAGATTTTGCAATTGAGATTCATGCGCTACTCATTTTTCTAACAATAAATTCTCCCTCAAACCTGTTCATAGCTTTCAGACTTGTGTCATGCTGGTACAAAATCTCGAGAAGCATATCCTTTTTTTCCAAGTATGATGCACTATTTGGGCTTTGCAAGCCAGTCCAAGACGGGACATTCAGTGGTTGGATGCTCTGCTCTGGCTGACATGTGCTTGACTCAGGGCTGGAGATAAGTGGGTTACATAGCCTTTGGACCTCCCTGATCTGAAAACGGCCCTGGTATGAGGTAGGGTTTACTTCAGGTGGTTGTTTTAGAGCTTATATCTAAATGTTGCAGTGCTGTAGCACTACATGATTAAACTCTGGAAGAGTTATCTCAAGTCTTGATGAGAAAACACATTGCTCTGAGAGCTTGTTTACCCTTCTGCTCATGGCTGCACCCAACGCTGGGTATTTCAGATAGCCTGAACATTTCTAGGAAAGAGTGGTGACTGAATTTTATGCTTTGAACCCCGTGAATCCTTCTCTCCACTTGTGCCGCTCAGAGGTGAGTGTTAAAAGTCTGTGGGGTCGATATTCTGCTGCCTTGGGTTTCCTCTGGTTCAGAGCTTCTTGCTGTCATTTTTGCCACTGAAAGCCTGCAAAAGCGGGACTTGGGGGAAAATTGGTCAAGAAAAACTTATTTTCTGCTTTGTTACAGTGGGGTTACAACTGATGTTACTGTCTCTAAGGATCAAAAAATACAGAGGGCATAAAATCATTAAGGAACAGGAAACTTCCTAAATAGGTTTCTGCAGAGCATTCTGTACAACTGATTTCTGGTTTTGGGAAGAAAATAAAATAGAAGTGCTGTATGAGGCAAGACATACCTGTATTTCTGCTTCCCCAGACTCAGAGTTTCAGAAGAAAAGCCCTAGCATGCCAGATTGGCAGGGTGGTAGAAAGGATGCACCTAGGGGTGTGGCAGCAGCTGAGAGGGGAGCTGGAGGACCTCCTGAGCTTGCTGAACTTTGCACTTTCCAAAATAAGCATAGAATGTTTTTAGTTCCAAAATATACTCTTTCCCTCCACGCACTCAGGATTATTCTATGCTGTTCAGGTGATGCTACTAGTTTTAGATAAGATAAAGAATAAACGTTGTGATGTCCCAGCGGATTTACAGTAAGTGAATTCTTGAGCTAAATCTGACAAATGTTAATGTATCTGTAGCCTACGTCTTCTTTTCTATTCAATGCCACTAAAAAGAAATGAATGTATTTCTAGGAAACTTGGCTTTGGAATCAATAGAAGTATAAACTCAGGGATGAATTTCAGCTTCAGTTTCCCATCACTTTAATTTTGTCACATCTTGATACAACCCTATAAGTAGCAAAAGTGTGAATTGATTTTCGTTGAGTGGCTTGGAGCTCAATCTCATGTAAATGAGTGCACACTTTGGCGGATAAACTTACCTT
>VYZX01020506.1:25973-37073 GCA_013401335.1 Brachypteracias leptosomus | reverse complement strand
CAAACAAAGAGGAGTTTAAACAAAGAGAAAAAAAAATTTAGTCACAATTTTCTGCACATCTGATATGTAGCATAGAACTGAAACATTTTGCCTACAAAACTAGAGGCATGAATCAAGATTATCTGCTCAGGGTTACCATTCCAGAGACTTTTTCATGGGATGGAAGCTGATTTTTATTCAGCACGTGTATTGACCTAGATATTTATTCAAACCTTACCACCAAGACATCTAAGGATGTTTCAGGCTGGCTGAGAAACTAAGTTCTCAAACAAAGGATGGCAATGCAACCACCGTATTCTGAATCTAAGAAGCCCAGACACCTTAAGTATCACCAAAACAAGAAAAATGGAAAGCTTGTGATGGAGTGAATAATATTACAGTTAGCAGCAGAAGCAGCAATACAGATGTCTTAAGTATGAGACTGTACTTTTCAGACTAAAGGAAAAAGACTTCTGACCATAAGAATTTACAATCTGTAGAAGAGTGGTTGGGCAAAAATTTATCAAGAGATACAAAACTGTTTTTTTAAAAATTGCTGTTCACATTTTAAATAAACATCAAAATAGTCTATGTGGGGAATTGAAAGTGTTGAAAAGAATGAAAAAAATTAAAACGATGTTTGGAGTACTTTTCCAACTCACTGACCACCCTCTGATGCAGCACAGCTTCAAAATACTTACCAAAGGAAAACACATTATCAGTTTCACAAAAATCTAGGTCTGCCAAGCCCAGCAATAATGGTGAGCTATAGATGATATTCTTTAACAGAATTCAGTTTTGCTTGAGTCACTGGTAAGAATTATTGAATATAAACATACATTTCTTCATTATTAGATTTTTTTTCCTTTTTTTTTTTTAAACCACTGATTTCACTTGAGAGCATATGTTATCTCTCTGTGTAGGAAAGTTAGCTAGCTTCAACTAAAAGAAAGAAAAGAAATTGTAGAGTTAGATTTTAGCTAAATTTGAACTACAATTGTTACTATACAAGTCCTACATAAATAGTACCTATTTCATTCCCTCCCATAGCTCTTAACAGGTAGCATTGTATTTTGCATTTACAGAAACACCTGCTGCTTTTTTTTCTCCTTGTGTACATTATTCTCTGTTAGCCAGTCTCAATATTTGAATGCTAAATACTCTGTTTTACTATCTGACGCTAATGGAATAATTTTTCGATATGAAGGAGCTGGCTAAGACAGATACTGAAAACATTGGATTATGAGTCAGACATCAGACATACATTAGGAGTTACTTATTCCTGTTTCTTTTCAACCCAATGATTTCTAGATTTCTAGTGATTCTGCTTGTAGCTTACCAGCAATATAACTCAAAGACAGGTGTCTTCACTCAATTAAAAAATGCCTAATTTTAGCTACACCGTAAATGTAAATATAACTAAGAAGTGAAAAATAAAAACTCTCAGATTCTTCAGCACTGTGCACATGTGCTAAAACACATACTATGACTCTGAAAGTTGGTATAGCAGCTCTAAAGGAAAAAAAAATTCCCCATCTTTGCAATGCCCAGCATCCCCTGGATAATTGTTTAATGCCACTCACTAAGGTCTCACTAAGGTCACTCTCTAATTCTCACTAAAGTCATCTGTGTTTTCTTGGAGGAGTTAGTTACTTTTCAATCTTAGTGAACTCACCTGTCTGCAACACGATGAACGCTGGCTTACAGAAAGTTCTCTCAACTTGTTTATATGACTTCCTCTCAAAGGGCTTCCAAAGAAATGATGATTAAATCATTTGCAAAAGATTTTTTAGTTTTAGTAGGTTAATAAACATACAGAGGTGAACACTCCGTGTATTCTCACCTTTCTTGTCCTAACAAGATTAGGACAATACAGAATAAGTTCTAAAACACTAATAACATCTTCTAGGAATCTTTCAAATCTTCACAGTGGTTCTTCTATGTACACATGTGTACACACGCTTTATTCCCATTTCTAAGTGGGCATTTTCTGAAATCAAAGGGTCTATCATTTTTCAAAGCATATTGGGTTGCTTCAGTAAAACTCAGGCAGCGTATAAAGAAAACAACCAAAACAGCAGAAAAATATCATTTACTAAGCTAATTACTATGCTTTGTACAACCAAATGAGGTCTTAAATTTTCTAATTACATAGAGAATATATGAATATTTCCTCTGGCATATAAGATTTAAGGAATGAGTTTGACAAGATATGAAAGGAAATTAGCACCTTGAGTGATTAAGTATGATACCAGCATGATTCCATTACAATAATTTATCAGCTGCTGTTTGATTAAAATGAAAAAGAATACTCAGGCTCCATTTTTTTGATTATTACACTTATTAGGAAGACTTACAATGAAGGTCAAGACTTCATGTGATGACTTATTAATTTTCAAGCTATTTACTATTATTTCTTTTTTCCTTAGAGTTTAGCATAAGTCCAGTCAAAATGCATTAGCCAGTAGAAACTGTGTGTCTGTTAGAAGAAGCCAGAAGCAATCTTGTATAAAAAGCAAAGCTATCTCTTGAAGCCTTATGTGAAAGCTTGAAGCCATAGGACTCTGGAGCAAAAGAAAAAACTTGTTCAGAAAGAGTAAGAGAAGGAAGGAATATGAGATATGCATACTTATTTCTATGGAGTACATAGAGTTGCATAGTAACTTTTAGTTATTTAGCAGTGCTCACTCACCAAGTCTCAAGCATCCCATGGGATAGGAGGATCTCATTGTCAGTTTACATAGGTGAGGAAAAGCAGGGCCAAGCAATGGTCCTGGCTCTGTGACAGTACCAATTTCATTTGTTGTCAGTCACAGTCAGTGCTAACTGTGCTGTTTCCTGAGAACTTCTGTTCCTGACAGTTCCTAATGTTTCCATTGACTCCACAGGGCAAACCAAAACACCTTCCACATTTCCCTTTTTCTATCATCCTCTCCCCCGTCAATATACATGATTTCCTGCCAGTAAATTAGATCAAATATTTTAAAGTGTTTATTTATACTGTAATAAAGTGTATACATATATACACGTAAAATAAAATTAGAGTAGCAATATCTTCTGAGGACTAATGAAAGTAACCATGATGCTTTCACTTTTCCTGTGTGAGTATGTATCTCCAATATGTTCAGGTATAACCAGCAGGACTATAGTGAGATACTACCTTCATGGTCGTCTGCACAGCTGTACCTCATGAATCTACATTGACTAGATTTTCCAAAGCTGCCAGAGGTGTGAAGGTATAGGGGAAAAAAAATCAGAATTGTCTGTGTGCAGGGCTCACCTATTCTTACCTTATAACAATGTTTAAGTTCTCAGCTCTAGCCCATGCATGAAGCATTATTGTGTCTGACATACAGCAAGGCAGCTGAGCACAAGGTGTATTTCTGTATAGGTAAGACTCTGTAACAGAACACCTGTATACCTTGAGGTGTTCACATTGTTAGCATATTCCTTTGTTGGGAAAGCTGGACTTAAAAACAATGAGACTACATCTTGCTAGACAGTTCATATAGATTTCTTAAACACTTTAAAAAGTTCTAAACCTGTATTTCAAAAATATGCAAAAGAGATGGGGTTTTTTTGTTTGGTTTGTTTGGTTTGGGGGTTTGTTTGTTTGTTTGTTTGTTTTGGTCGGGGGTTGTTTTGGTTTTTTTCAGGAAACAGGTGAACCGACCTGTGCCAAATGCTTTGCTAGCACAGACTGGCTGTTTTTCGTATCAAATCAATGGAAGCCTATTAAAAGTCTAAAAGAACCCTGGTGCTTTTATCTAACACAAGTTCTTATTTCAAAAATGGGTAGAAAAAATTAAAAGACCAGGTTTCATGTACAGGTCAATTTCTTAATAAATCATTTGATGTTTTAAATTGCTTAATTTGCACTTCTACTGCTTCATTTGTAGACAATCAGAACTCTAAACTGTTTCACAGGGCGTCTTCTACTATTATCCTTAAGGCGTGCATTTATGCATGTAGGGTAGGGCAGATGGGTGAATTTGAAAGATTTTCCCCTTTTCCACCAGCACCATGTCAGGTAGACACAGTAACTAAGCTGTGGCAACTCAGAAATTTAGGCAACTAATGATTTGTTAAGTGTTTTTATTCTAGACAGAATGGACCTTTATCTAACTCATTTTGCATTTGAAAAGACTGTGAAATGTTAAAACCTTGTAGCATTCCGTAAAATATATTTAATAATATTAAATATGTACCAATAAATATGTGCTTGCATGAATATGACAAATTGAGGGGATAATGAGCTAAAATAAGTTTGCAGAAGTATTTTACATATCAAAAAATAATGGGACTCTGCTTCACGTAATTTTGTTTGTTTCATTCAAATGTGAGATTTTTATACAGGGTCTTAAATCCTTAATGCAAAGGTATCCCCCAAAAAGATATTTTTAAAGAACTTTTCTTAATATCCTTACTATCTCATCAAGCTAATGAATTTAGGAAATGACCATTAACCAAAATTTTGTCATCAGATTGCAAGATTTTCTAAAGCATTCAGTCCAAGCAGTGACTAAAGCACCCAAAGCGTTTGTGTGCATCTACACAGGAGGTGTGCATATTATTTTTCATATAAAAACCTTAAAATTATTTCCTTAGTATTTTTCATTTATAAAAAGCCACAAATGAAAATCATAGACCCTTTTCCATGAAATATGTGCAAGTCTTCAAAGAGCTTCACTGATCCACACAGTTTAAATATACCTTGTATTTCTTTCATGATGGTAATTTATATTGACAAGCACTGCTTTTTTTCCTGAGTCAACCACCACCACACAATTATTCTTTTCTAAATCTCCCTATTTAGCCCAGGCACTAAAAGCCACTTTAAAATTTCCACAGATATATTCTGCAGGGCTCTAGGTTGTAGGGATTGGGAAGAGATGTTTGTTTCTTAAATTGAAATCACTCTTTAATGACTACTGTCTTGAAAATGTATATTTGACAGGACTTTACCCTTTCACATTTCTTTCCCTTCCTTCCCATTACTGCAGCATCAGTATAGGTTTGTCAAGTACCTTTCTACTTCTCAGCTCTTTGGAGAAATTTGGAAGCCAGAAAAACTATATAAATCCAAGATGAAATTTGCTGCCCCTCAAATGCAAGGAGACATTAGAGATTCTGTAACCTCTTCACTACAAACCTATTTGAACCATGCATATAGAGAAATGTCTATTTCTAATAATCGATGCTGTTGAGGGCACTTTTTAGGTCAATGTTACTTTGTGCGACTGTTGTCTTGTGTCATAGTTTTCTCTGTTAAATGCCAAAATATCAAATCTGTTTAGCTTTCACAAGAGCTGAACCAAGGATATAAATTGTTTTCCTGGGCAACTTCTTGGGTTTTAAGAATTATCTTTGTTTCTTAGTGAAACAAATACATTTTGAGCATTTTAGCTAAAACAGCATTTTCCAGGGTACAGTTTTCCATAAAACTGTCCAGAAAAAAATCTCCTCCTCAGCATTTGGGGTGGCTTTGTAAAAGTCACTAGCTCAAGTCAATGGGCTGCCTGATTCACTGCAGTATTTTTTATTTCAGATCAATAGAACAAAGCTTTCAACCACTTCTCACTTCTCTAAGTCAGAATTTAGCAATCTAATTAAAGCTAGAATTTCCCTTCTCTGTTCTCATATCTTCTTTAGGTTTGACAGAGCCACTGGTTGGACACATGAAGGAGAAGATGACTAGGAATGGTCTGGATGCATTTCCCAGGGCTAAATGATGCATAACCTACATGATTGCTTTATGCACTAAATTGACTACATCTGTGTACAAAGAGAGAGTAGAGGACACTATTCACCTGTACTTCAGCCAGGTTTTTGACACTGAGAGCCCTGGGAGCTGTCAGGAGCTGTCAGTGAGCCCTGGCAGCAGATGGCCAGTAGTGCTACAACAGCAGGAGCACAGGGAGGAGCTCAGGCCAAGGGTTGTCCCCTCTGCCCAGCACTCATTGTTAGATCACATCCGGGTACCATGGCCAGTTTTGTGCCACTCAACACAGGAAAGACACCAATAACAGGGAATGAGTTCACCCCCATGAAGCTCAGCGATGAAGAGTGTCCCCATGAACAAAGACTGTGGCAGTGGGACTTGTCCAGGCTGGGGAAGAGATGCTTTCAAGGGCACCTCACAGCTACTCCAATGCCTATGGGGACGGGCTGGAGGGGTGGCAGTCAGGCCCTTCATAGCCATGTATGTCAGGGCAACAAGATATGGCAAGCATGAAATGCAATGAGAGAGGTTCTGTCTGGCTACTGGAACCTTTCCGCCATGAGGACAGGCAGGACAGGGGACAGGCAGAGGGACAGGCTGCCCAGGGAGGCTGGGCAGGCTCCACCCTTGGGAGTTTCAAGACCTGTCTGGGCAAAGCCCTGAGGAACTTGGTCTGACCTCACAGCTGATCCTGCTTACAGCAGGCTTGCACAAGGGACCTTCTGGGGTCCCTTCCAGCCTGAATAATCCTATATAATCACAATTTTTCAGTAAAACATAATTTTCCAGAGGAAGTATTCTGATCAGCTTTAGTACTTATCCTTTCAGGTTTTCTTAAAAGAACGCTCATTTGACATCCATGCTCCCATAAACTGACAGGGACTTTTTAAGGTTCTAGAGGACTGCTAGCAACCTCTTGGCTATTCTGCTAATGAATTACAATAATTTCTTGATTAAAATGTCACCAGTACAGACTCAGAGGATACTTTGACATATGAAATATTCAGTACATTATAATTTGTTCACTTAACATTATTTAGGAGTCAAAACCATAAGCATAAGAAACTAAAATTAACAATGTTGATTCCATGCAGAAGCTAATTTTATGTAATGTGAATAATTGATTTGATATTTGATTTTATATAGATAAGAGTGGAAAGATTTATGGAAAATATGAAGTTAGAAATTAAACAATTGTTAGGAACTGCAGTATGTCTGGGAGGCAGCTATTCACCTCCAAATTCGATTTGACCACACAACATTGTTTACATTGTTCAGAAACTGTACTATTACCCCTGAAGACCATTTGCTCTCTTGCTGTCAAGCTCACGCTGTGCAAAGCCTACTTTCCCCTTTGCCGTCCGTCCACTCAGTATTGCACCAGCCATTGATGAAGAAACACAAGGTATTCACAGCTGTCTCAGCTTGTTACTTTTCCTTGGGTTGTTAATTTTGTTTCATTCCCCTTCCTTTTGACACTGCAGAAATTAACCAAGTCTTCCATGAGTTCCAGTTTGGGCAACTTTGATGACCACTGAGCAAATGTAGCCTTCTTTACTTGCTGAAACATTTCCCCATAATATGATAAACAGTAGCACATAGGTATGGAAACTCTTTGCCTGAAAATGTTTGATGATACAATTGTATCTAGAGGCTTCTGCATGTCCTGTGCAATATAGCCTGCCTTTATCAGTGGGCAGGTATGCTTCCCTTAAGCAAGCCTGAGGGACAGTCAGCTTTTTCAACAAAAAGAGATAAAGCATTTCAGGCCAGAATAAGTCAAAGGAGATTCTCCAATGTGAATAGAGTCTATTTTCAAATTATTAGAGAATCATTTTGCTGCCACTTTAACTATGCTTTCTCTGAGTTGTCAGAAGCAGGTAAGTGCAGAGGCTGTTGTGGGGGAAAGTCATGGAAGCAGTCCAACAGTTCCCATCAAAACTATAGTCTTACAGCGAGATTTTCTATGCTTGATCTCATAGTATGGAGATGCCCTAACTCTGTTTTTTTTTATTAACTTTGACAATATTAGAGAACCCAGAAACCTTCCCAGTGTCTCAAGATGAAACTATATGATCATGAACTTCACCTAACCAGAGTCTAGTTTACCTGGCAAACAGAACCATCAGACAACCTGTCTTTTGTTATCACATTAAAACTCAGACTGCACAGAAGCATAGGAAGATCAAACCTCTTTTTATCAGGTGTCATGAGACAGAAGAAAAATTTGTTTTCTAACAGACAGAATTTATCTTTAAGAAAAATCAGTAAGGGCTTGAGAAATGATCACTGGATGCAGGTTACTTCATTTCTGTTTTAAAAGGCCAAACCCTGGATAAATGAGTCAGAAAGGAAGGTAAGTAACAGGTTTCTCAAGACCAAAGAAGTTCTGAGCAGAGCAGAGCCAAGAACTGGAGCTGCGAACAGAGATACTGCAGCTGCCCCAGGGAAATAGTTTTATTTGAAATTCATTGTTTGGACCTTGGAAACAGCCATAGGATAAAGACCTTTCAGAAGTTTAAATTCCTGAATGGAAAAAAGAAAAAGTAAATAAATGTATTGCAGCTGCTTGGAAAAACTTGGTTTCTTTTGACTAGCTTACATATTGCATAATCTTGCCAAGCTATTAAGCTGCAAGATAGCTTCTAGATCATATGTCATTTCTCTCTACCACTTCAATGACAAATAAAGGAAGGTAAATCACCTCGCTTACCACATGCCTGAGGCAAAGCTTAATCTAAAATATTTCAGAACTAATCAGACCTGAGTTAACAGAGAAAAATGTAGAATATAACCTCAGTGGGAAAACAAGGTCTAATTCCTTCACACATACATGACTGTGATTAGCTTTCTACACTTAAACAGGATTTGGAGTGTAACAGAGCTCCCCACATGCAGAGAATTAAATGCAAACATACACACCTACTGGATCAAGGCCTGTAACACTGTCTTTTTATCTATTTCTGAATTTTTGCTTTGCCTAACTCTGCTCCTCAGAAATCACCATCTGTAAAAAACAAAACAAAACAAAACAAAAAAAAACAAAATAAAGACTAAACAACATCTTCAACTACTATTTAGACATCTGATATAATCTGTTATATATATTAAAAAGTGTTTACAAGAAAATTAATTGGAGCTATATAATTAATAAATTGGTTTTCCATTCATTCATTACTTGCGAAAAGATATTTTCTACAGTGACATTTAATGAAATTAGTTTTTGTATATTTAATGTGAGCATTTAACTTTATACTTTTATGTGATCTAGACCATGTTTAAATTCTATGAATTGAACACACCCATTTTTTCTATTTGAAAAGCTAAAAGATTTTTGGACTCACATTTTATTTGTTGCCTTTGATTTAAAATTTCCAGAAAAAGACTGAAAACCAAAAAGATGCTGTGTGACAGTTAATGTTCTTTTTCATTATTTTAAGAAGCAAATTCTAAATCTGTGTATAATCACATTGGTGGAAGGTGGTATTACAAAGCTAATAGATAAATAGTAGAGAGCATAATCAAGTTTGTTTGAGATTAAGACATAAATATTGTGAAAGTATATAAATAAAGATTAATGTTGGGGTTTTTTTAGTCACAGAAGTTCTTCACAGTTCAGTCATTAGTCTAGGTGCTTAAAGGCTGTTATTTTTCTCAAACATTAAAGAAAAACATTTAGGTTGATATATTTTCCATATACACATATTTTACCTGAGAAATTTGGCATAGCCATTTATTATACAAAATCCATGCATACACATACTTGTAGGAATCAACATCCACTGAGGACATGTAGCTGTTGAACAGTAAGAGAAGAAAATATTTACAAGACAATTGAGGAGACCTCTGTCCAAACACATGTTAAGAATATACTTTATTATAATTTCTGACACTAGAAACACAGTTTAGGTTCAGACTCAATGATTTTGTAGAACTAAGATGTGACTATGTTATTTTTCAAGATCATCCTAAATTTCTCCATTAACTGCAGTTTTTTGACCAAGTCTCCATTCATAAACATGATAGTATTGGTGAAAGAAAAACACCCAGACAGAAAACTCTATACAAGCATGAGTGCTAATCAGCTGTTTAACTCATTCAAGTGTCTGTTGAAATTTCCTCAGATTAAGCAGGAATTTCCATTTCTACAACGTGTTATTCGAGGTAAAGAAAGCATCTCATTTAAAAATCCAATATTCTTCTATAACTCAGCAAAAATATTTTAAAATTTGCTAGGTGATTAAGATAAATTTCATTTCATGAGGATGTGAATCATATCAGGTGAAAGTTGTTTCATTTTTCCCACCTCCAAGTTATTATCACAAATAAGCAAACATGTCTAATTTGACATCTTAACCTTTAGTGCTCAAAAAAGCTAAAAGTCTCATTCAGCCAAGTGGAATGTTTTTTACAGAAAATAAGAGAAGATCATAAAGAAGATTAGTGAAAAGAAAAAACAGTTTTTAAACAAGCATTAGTTTTATCTTTAGCATTTATTTCAAGACTCATGACCCTATAATAGCTATTGGAATGTAACAAGTATCAATCTCTTCATATGTCTTTTCCATACACATTTTTGGAGCAATTCTTCTTCACCTTTTAAAGAACAGTTCCATTACCCTAAAACAAAGTGCTTGTTTTAAGACAACCATGTATGCTTAGCCATAAATTTTCTATTTCTTTCTGCTCTGAAACATGAATACTTGTACGTTTGTAGAATGTGAGAGGAACAGAGGTACAGTGATCAAATGCATACTTTCCCCTGGTTCAAACATTATTACACATTCCCTTTCTAGTATCCTATTTCCCTTAAGAATTTGTCAATATTTACATTTACTATAATAATAAACTAATAAATAATAAACTATTTCCAAGCTCAAGATCAGAGCACCCCAAGGGGTAGGAAATCTAGAAGAGAGCCAGGAGATCATCATGGTTAAACAGGGAACTGATGGGTAAACTCAAGTGGAAGAAGAGAGTCTATAGATCATGGAAGGAGGGGATGGCCATTTGGAATGATTTAAGACCGTAGTCAGAGGATGTAGGGAGGCAACTAGGAGAGCTAAGGCCTCCTTGGAGTTAAACCTTGCAAGGGAGGCCAAGGACAACATAAAGGGCTTCTTCAAATACATTGCAGACAATACTAACACTAGAGGCAATGCAGGCCCACTGTTGGATGAGGTGGGTTCCCTGGTGACAGAGGATACAGAGAAGGCGGAATGACTGAATGCCTTCTTTGCCTCTGTATATACTGCCGGAGACTGTCCTCAGGAGTCCCAGACCCCTGAGACCCCAGAGGAAGTCAGGATAAAGGAGGAGTTTTCCTTGTTTGATGAGGACTGGGTTAGTGATCTTGAGCAATCTAGATGTGCATAAATTCATGGGCCCCAATAGGATGC
>VYZX01020502.1:29922-57163 GCA_013401335.1 Brachypteracias leptosomus | reverse complement strand
TATAAATATGTAAAGGGGGAGTGCCACGAAGTTCGAGCCAGGCTCTTCTCAGTGACAAACAATGATAAGACAAGGGGTAACGGGTACAAACTGGAACACAGGAGGTTCCACTTAAATATGAGAAGAAACTTCTTCTCAGTGAGGGTAACAGGACACTGGACCAGGCTGCCCAGGGAGGGTGTGGAGTCTCCTTCTCTGGAGATATTCAAAACCCGTCTGGACATGTTCCTGTGTAACCTCATCTAGATGTTCCTGCTCCGGCAGGGGGATTGGACTAGATGATCTTTTGAGGTCCCTTCCAATCCCTGACATTCTGTGATTCTGTGAAACTTAAAACATTGGAAAGATTAACACAAGCTTAGAGATAAAAGATATATTTGAGCTGTACATCAGTGCTTTGTCATATGGAATTACAAAGTGAACAGTAGGTAATTCAGGAAGGCTTTAGTAAGAAAACACAACCATAACAAGCCAGAAAATGGGAGATATGTCTAAAATAAGGCACCTAAAGCACAATTACTTGACTTTGAATGTTATGTACATTTAATAGAAGTTCAGCTGGGAAGTCAGGACCTTCAGCTAAGTACATTCCTCTGTCTACCTGTTTAGTCTCTTTGAGTGAAACAGAATGAGTTAAAGAGATTATATCATTCATCTTTTTCCTTCAGGAGCAATTTTGATTACAAAACACAGTCCATAAAAGATACTGGACATATTTATCACTTTCTGGGCTCCATGGCCACTTTAAAACTGTTATTGTTAAGATTCAAACCCTATTGTTATTTTGCACCTTGTTTGCAAAGTAGAGATCTTTCTGTGAAGTACATCAATATTGCTGGTCTCATTTTTCAATTTTAACAATAAAGACATATGTTCCAACATAGATTTTTTCTGACCCCACAATTTTTTGTTGTTGGAGTTACTGGAAATATGGATGAAGTATAAAAAGATCTCATTAATACTAAATTAAGTGACATGCAGATAGAAAAACTGAACTTCTACATGCAACAAAAAGTGTTAGAATAATTTCTTTCTCAGCTGGTAGAAACTTGTGTATGCAAATATGAGTTTTTTCCCTTTAAAATGTGAGTTTAGCTTGGTAACTTGCCGAGAGAAATTAATCCAACATAATTCAAGTTAACATTTCCATTCACAAGGCAGTATAAAGCAGTTGGAACTGACTAGTTTAAAAATTAATTCAATTAATTCAGTGAAATGCACAAGCAGCTGTAATAATTAAGGAAATCAAGGACACATCCTCAATTTAACTGGTGACTTTGTGGCCATTTGATGACATTGTGGTCAGTTTTCGTGATCAGTGTGATATCATCAGAGTTTTGAATGTTAGCACTCAAACTCACACAATTAAAATTTAATCTTTCGCAATGCTTAGTCTTGCCAGAAGCTGAACTGGGCTTGCTCTTTCTATCATAAAACATGAAGAGATCATAACTACTTATTTAACTTCTAATTATTTATTTCTCTGTCATCCTTTAATCTTTAAAGATTCACTCTTCTAAAGAGTGACAATAAAATCTGCTGGAGTTGTTACAAAAAAGGGTTAAAATAAGGATTAAAGTAAAACAAATTATGACCTAAAGGACTTCAACAAACAGTTCAAGTTAGTTCCAGTAAAAATCATACAAAGATTTCTGTGTTGTAGAGAAAAAAAAAAAATAAAAAAGAATAATCAAAAAAACAAATGAGAGAAGATATGGATTGACATATCTGTGATAGGAAACAGGGTTCCAGCTCCAAAACTGGCTCCTTCTTTGTTGCATATCAGATAATTTACTTATTCATTAATTAACTGTCATAATAATCTTGAAGAACATATTGTATTGATTATCTTCATTAGCACAGAATGGTGACAAACTGCCATTAAAACGTGTTTAAAAGTATGTGAGAGACAGGAACAAATTTTTTGTTATCTCAACTACCCACTCACACCACCATGTGTGAAGATCATCTTTTCTACTAAGAATACCAAGGCCTTTCTTTGTACTGGGTAAAAACAAACTCCTGTTTAAAAATATTCCAGACTTTTTTTTTTTAAAAAAAAAAAAAAAAGTATTTTTATTTTCTAGAATATGTTATTCCTTAGGTGAGTTCCTAACTTTCCCACTTCCTTCAAACCCTAAGATTTTCTCCATTTTGTCAAATACTCGAGCTTTACTTTTGTTTTCAATAAGGAGTGTTATAGACAAGTAATAGGCCTTACTAGTTTTCTGGCTGCTCTGGGCAGATCTCCTCATTCTTAACCAGAAGCAAGTCTAATCTCGGCATCTCCTCTCTACTATCTATAATAAGCTCTTTCTTAGGGAAACTGTTACCTGGTATTCATGACAGCATCACAAGCTCCTACTTTGAAAAGCATTTCATAAACCACGTACCTGAACATGAACAGCTAATGAGAAACAAAAATTAATGAGCCATTAAAATGAAATCATAATGTTGTACTATCTTCTGTTCTTATTAGTACATTAACAATTTTTTTTCCTAATTATGAGAAGCCATAAAGCATTAGAGACAGATTTTGTAATCCATGCCACTGTTGTCTTGAATTTTTACCTTGGTTAATTCTTCAGCAATAAATTATTAGAACTAAAGATATATGAAAATAACAGTAAATCAGAAAAGTATGAGAAACAAGAGAATCTGAAAAGGCTCTCTTAAAAGAAAATAATGCACCTTTAAATGTTATTTTTGCCTGCAGTTTTATATGGGCTTTTGTCATTAAAAAGCATAAGGAGAACAGTTGCAAACATGCTTCAGGAAGCAAAAAACAAACATGAGGAATCTTGAGCTGTTCTGCCCACCCCTGTTGATTCACAGATAGCAAGAGTTTTCATAACTGCTATACACACACAATTTTGTCTGTGGATAGGTATTTATCCTACACACCTTCCACTGCAGGACTTCAAACACCCACAACAGCAGCCGTCAGGAGTCGTGCATGTACCCTGGGAAACCTTCTGACACTGCCACATTAACTACCTTTAGCAGAACTGCAGATGATTCTGTCTTTGGTTCACAAAATGCTATTGGAGGGCTGATTTTTAAGTTGAGAACATCCTCTATGTGTGGGGCTCTACCTCAAATGGACCTCATATTATGTTTTCTATTAGAGAGACAATAAAAATAATTTATTTATCAATGCAGTATGGCATCAATATTCTGGATTTTACAACCCAGTTGTGAGAACAAAACCTGTGCAACTACCTATGTAAATGGACCCAACAAACATAATGAGCATTGCAGAAGTGTGCTCAGCAACATCTTACAGAATTATACTTTAACTGAACATCTCTAATACAAATTCTCTCATTAGATACATTCTTTTTTTCTTTGAAGGACCAAAAATAGTTGTATTAATTTTCTTCAGGCTATACATACGTTTGTCTGATAAGAAGTTTGAGAAGCTGCAATCCAACATCAGTTTCTGGTGAAGTCAAAAACTACTGAAAATCATGACATGAGAAGAAAAATTGCTCAGCAGCCTTAAAGAGGAAACAGTAGCAAAAACTAGACAGAATTACATCTTCAGTCTAGTAGGAGATATAAAGCATAGATCCAGAATCTAAGCATGCTATGTAATTATTAATTAATTTATCCATCCATAGGAATTAATTTTTTCTTGGGAATCAGGTTAACAGATAAGAATAATTTGAAATGCCAAAATGTCTACTGCAACTAGAAAATCTATCTGACTGTTAGCAGGACTAGTTCTTTACTATTATCATAACTTGGTACAGAAAACACATTGGAAAATATTTATTGGAAAGCTATCTCAAATTGAGAAGTTTCAAAATGAAAAGTTAAATTCCTTACTTTTGCAGTTATGACTGAGTTAATGCACTTGATACTCTGATTTTTGTGATTTTTTAAAACTAAGATTAAATAGATAAAACCAGATCTCACTATATTACTTAATTAAAGATCTATTCAAAAGGCCTATTAAATAAATAAGACATTTGACAAATTATAACTATCTCCAGTTTGTAATAGGCCTCTGTCATTAGCTGATATTTGATCTGTGAATGAAGAATAGAAGAGGTGGGAAAACAGACCAGTCAACATTTCAGCCTGAGAAAAGCTGTTATATTAGGACTTTCTGGAGGAATTCAATTGCTTTCATTCAGCTGACTATTAAGAGAGAGAACTAAACAGCCATCTTTACAACATTACAGAAATTAAGTAGCTCTTCAAGGAAGTAGGAACAGATGGATTAACTTTTCAAGTACTAACATTTGTCTGCAGAGAGATGCAGGAAGACTGAGACAAATTTTTTCTCCCTTCCTAAAAAGTGTAAAAAATATATCTGTGCTTTATAGGAGATAATCTTTTAATTTTTGAAATCAATCTGAATACCGTATCCAAAACAAACAAAGTTACAGGCATGAAAGTGTCATTCAGAAATAATGATAACCAAAAATAAGTGGTAAAATGTTCACTGTGCATTTTCATGAGCTATTTTGATCAACCAAGGAAGACTTATTCACTTAACACTGTCAGCATTGCGTACAGATTTGAATGGCATCATTCACACATATGAATATTCTGATACCTTAAAATGGAGACACTCTATTTTCTCAAAGTAAAACATATTAAAAGGGTTAAAAATATTTCTAATGAAATAAATGCACATAGTAAAGCTCTAGGGGAAATTAATGTCCAGGACAACATTCTGCACAAAGGAGAATCCATGCACCCAGTAAAGTAAAAGAGGTACAAGATATGATATGCTCTAACCAACATTTTTTCTAAGGAGTGAATTATATTGTCAAAGGAGAACAAGACAAACCTTAATTAAGACTTAGAAAGCAAAGCCAAATCATGGGGTAGTCAGTTTTGATAAATAATACATCTTTTCATTTAAAGGCTATTTTACTAATATCAGTGGATACTTTGAAATTTAACAATAGGTAACAAATTATAGAGACGGAATATATGAATTATAGGATTTAAGAATGACAATTCTAGGTTCCCTTGGATGGTGCTGTAGTATTTTAATTATTAAGTAAAGTGATAAAGAGTTTATTTATTTGAATGACAGTGTAAATAGGATTTTTCTAGTAGGTGTATTTTAGAGCCAGTAAGGAGTCGAGTAACACACCAATGAAATTGCTATGAACAATAGGAAATACACAGATTATGACGGTGGAAGAAGAGCTGCAATACTTGGGGCAGTTATGGTTTTCTCCAGTCTCAGAAAATGTATTGCCAGAACTGCCTCTTTAGAATAGAATATGAGGGATTTATAAAGACACTTGTGAAACAACTTTTTTTATGGATACAGCTGACATGGATATATTACTGACAACCAGCAAAACAACAAACTGCTACTAAAGGTTTGTAAATCTGTCTGGAAAAAAAAAAAGACACCAAAAAATCAACAAGCTGAATATTTTTATGAAAGCTTGTACAGTACAAACAGCTAAAATGCACCTGAGTTCCTCAGTTTAAAGAAAGGAACATGAAATAGTCTGCTATAGTCACAGTTACCAAAAGTTTGAAAAAGCTTTAAACAATTAAAACGTTTCAGAATGTCAGTGTTGGAGATTATTGAAACTAATGAAGTTATTATTATAAAAGTTTGGGACTTTATTCATCTTCTGTCAATTCATATATCATTACATTTTACTATAGCCACAATAAAGTATCTACATGTGTAATATGTAAGAATCAGCAGTTGCGTGATCTGTATTGTTAGGATGTCAACTGCCAGGATTAAAAATGTGTCTAAAAAGTGCCATCATTTATTTTGTCCCATTTCTAAATATTATAAAACAGAATCATATTAGAATGGTATGTTTCCTGGAAAGGCAAGTTAAAATATCAGAAGCAGCAGAAATGGAGTTTCTGGCAAGTGCGAAGATATGTTTGATAATAGCCAAACTTTCCTCATTTATTTGTTCATTCTTTTATCTTATCAACAACACATATTCAGTTCTCCAATGCCTGTGACCTATGTATGCGACCTATGCATGCTTTGGAAGGGTCATGGGTTTTATTATCAATATTATCTGAGATGTGGAAATACACAGAGAGAGTGCTAAATAGTTATTTTCTTGTTGAGAGTAAGATGATTAGGAAAAGAAACATATCTTTCATATTGCTAATATAAATACTCCTTTTCAACAATTGTCAGCAAACTGCCAAACGAGAGCTTGACAGTGCAAAACTTCCTTTTAATGACTGTCAGCTAAAAAGATCAGAACAGAAAACTAAAGTGAGCCTTTTGAATTTATTTGCAAGCTAATAATAAGAAGAAAAAAGAGTTTGGAGTCGAATGAAATATTTTGCTTTTGCATTCTAAACCAGTTTTTGTTTTTAAGTGGTTACTAAAGTTATATTAGCTTTTTGACAAAAAGCTAATTATATTAATACATTTCATTTATGTTCCTGCACACTGTTTTTATGTTGCTTAAAAGTCATATTATTCCCTGAGAAAGGATTAAAATTTCAGCTAGACTGATATCAAACACATTTCAAACAATAAAATGAATTGTCTCAATTGTAAGTTTTATGTCATTCAGCATTATCTCAACTATAGACAGAGGCAATGCTTCACAGCCCTGGAAACATGAAATCTCAGTGCTGTAGCTATGCAAGCAGTTAGAATCACAGAAAGCTGTAGGGTGCAACTGACGAGAACTTTATGTTAGAACAATGAACAATGTGCCTGGTAGTACATCAAAAGATTGACCAGCATCTACAGAAGTCCTGTATTATATGCATGCAGAGTAGCAATTTTTCAAATATGGCATTGCAAGACACAAAATTACCTCATTTATAATGCACAATAAGAGACACCACTTAATAAAAGAACACAGGATGTATGTCTATAAGGGTTATAGGATACAAAGAGTATAAAGATGAATCCTAATTTGAGACCATGAGATTCCACTGCATGCTACGTATCACTTGAGTAGAGAATTTAATTTGCTGCTGTATTGTATCACCCTAAACAAAAGGAACTGTGGAGTCAAGCTCTGAGTCTACAAAAGTCTGAGTGTATTCAGCTTTTGAAAGAAGTGAAATTTGAAAAGCTTTGGTTGAATTAGGCAGCTAGGTGCTAAGTAGTTGTGTCTCTAAATGCCAGTGCTGGGCACTCAAGGTAGCAGTCCCAGCTGTAGTTTAACTGTACTCCTGTCATTCCACGGAATTGTCAGAGCTTTATTTGAAATCATGAATAGTCAGTCTCTTTATAATTGACTTCAGTGTCTCTATAATAAAAAAAATCGTCAGCTGTTATCTCTCGAACATGTAAGCCCCTAAGTTATCTCCTTATAATGATTGTTGTTGTTGTTATGGTTGGTTTTGTTTTGTGGGTTTTTTTGAGATAGACATAACTGTATTTGGGGAAGGTCTGTGACACTGGCTGAGGTTTTACACATGTTCTGCTCCATACAGACCTTAAGAATCTCCTGAAATATTTTGTATGCCTCGGGGGAAGGCTGAAATCATACAGTCATAGACTTGTTTAGGTTGGAAGAAACCTTTCAGATCACCAAGTGCAATCATTAACCTAGCACTACCAAGTCACCATTAAACCATGTCCCTAAGCACCATGTCTATACATCTTTTAAGTACCTCCAGTGATGGTGGCTCCACCACTTCTCTGCGCAGCCTGATTCAGTGCCTCACAACCCTTTCAGTGAATAAATTTTTCCTAATATCTAATCTAACCCTCCCCTGGTGCAACTTGAGACTGTTTCCTGTCACTTACCCAAGAGAAAAGACCAGCCCTCACCTCTCTACAACCTCCTCTCAGGTAGTTATAGAGAGCGATAAGATCCCTGAGCATCCTTTTCTACAGGCTAAATAACCCCAGCTCCCTCTACCACTCCTAATAAGACTTGTTCTCTCAACCCCTCACCAGCTTTGTTGCCCTTCTTTGGACACACTCCAGCACCTCAATGTCCTTCTTGTGCTGAGGAGCCCAAATACTGAACACAGTATTTGAGATGTGACTTCCCTAATGTCAAGTACAGGGGGACAATCACTTCCCTAGTCCTCCTGGCAACACTATTTCTGATACAGGCCAGGATTCTGTAGCCACCTGGGCACACTGCTGGCTCATATTCAGCCGGCTGTTGACTGACATCCCCAGGTCCTTTCCCCCTGGGCAGCTTTTCAGCCACTCTTCCCAACGCCTGTAGTGTTGCATGGTGTTGTTGTAACCCAAGCTCAGGGCCTGGCAATTGGCCTTGTTGAACCTCATACCATTGGCCTCCACCCATTGATCCTGCCTGTTACATAATGTTACAGAAAGAACTTCATAATGAAGTTTGACCTTGGGTAAATACCTTAGGTCAAAGCAGCCACCCAGTCTGAACTCTGTGGTTGTGCTGATAACTCCTTTTGCCTTACTACTATTTTAGGGCTTGTATGAGAGTATCTAGCTGTAAACACACCTGTAAGTTGCTATAATAATTTTTAATACTTCAAACAATTACCTTCTTTGAACTGTTCCTCTTTGGTTACACTAGTCATTTTTTTGCTCTAAGGTTTCTTTTTTTTGTACCTTCCCATTTTTCTGCATGTATCAGAGAAGTACAAAGATCTTTATGCGGTGTTCAAAATACTCCCCTTCCATCTAGAGTGTAAGACTTTCACAGATACAATCAATCCATTTCTAAAATAATACTTGTAATTTGCTGTCCAAAATGAGACCTTCTAATGAAATTGCTTATATCAAACAAAAGCAAAAAAATAGATGTGACAGACTTCTTCCTGTAGTTTTCGTTTTCCTCTACAATTGACTGTCTTACCAATTCTCAGCTGCTCTTCTGCAATAGCTCAGAAGGCTGGAGTTGAGCTGGGGCAGAAGAATGGAGGTGAGTGCTAGTGTCAGGTTGTGCAGAGGCACCTTCCTTTACCAAAGGATTATTAATGAACACAATGAAAGCTGTTAAAGCAAAAAGTCATGGAAGTAGCTACTGAAGGAAATTCCAGTGAGCAGGAAATAGGATTTTCTCATGTTTCTTTTTTCTGAGTCTTACACAGTAAAATCCAAACAGCAACAGGTAGAGTGATCCAGTTCTGTTCATTGCTTTTCCCTCAAACTGTCCTTTGACACAGATTTGAAATTTCTATAACTAAGCCTTGCAGTAAAGATCATATCTGGTCTTTATTATTCACCCATCAGACTGTGGTGGGAAACAAACTATTCTGAGTCATCTAGAACTTTTTATTTTTAGTTTTCTAAGTAGTAACATTGTAGATGTGCTTTAAAAACAAGCTGTACTTGTCTCAGCAAAGGGCTTTGGAGGTGCCATGAGGAATGCTTTTATTCTCATCACTGAGACATGAAATGTCATTTGGAAAGTTCTGTAAGTGATTCACATGGCTTATTGCCTACAGCATCTGCAAAAGCATTGATAAGAACAATGTCTAAATTAAACTGGCACTGCCGTATCCAACAGGTTTTTCTGAGTTGCACATGGTTAACAAGCAGCCTTACAAGGTGGGAGCACAAATGCCTTTCTTCTACATGGTAAGGGATGAAGAACAACATTCCTTCTGACTGGCATCAGTCAAAATATTATTAATTACTTCCAGAGAATAACTTTATGCTTGTGATAGGTTCAATGCACAAAAGCTGTCTTGCACTTTATCATTTTGAGAGGGAAAGGGGTACTGGGGTAAAAGTAGGTCAAACTCAAATTTTCTTTCCTTTCTGTTTCTAGAGCTGTGAATCTCTTTTTAAGCATGTACACAATGATTACTCCTCCTTATTTCTATTGATATCCAGTCTCTAAATTTGTTGCGTTATATTGTACATGGAAAAATATCTTAGATAGTTACAGTACACTGCCAATTTCAACACTACATTTTTATGTCTCTTAAGAGGAATTGAGGGTATAATCATATATGATGCTTGATATTTCTTCCTGAGTCAGTATTGAACAATCTATCAAACACAAAGTGAAACTTGCTACCACAGGAAATCAGTCAAAACTGAAAATGTATTTTTTACAGCATACACAGAGACACACATACTTTAATCTGAGCTGGATGATGCTTTTAAGGTGAAGAAGATAAAACTCCCAAACTTTTCACCTCTTAATATACTGTTTATAAAGTTATTAAAGTAGTTTTACTAAGCAATTTTCAGTTACTCTTTGTCTGACCACTTCATTTCTTTATCCATGTTAGGTGTGAATTTTTGCAATGGCCTTAAAGTGTCAGACACATGCTGGGTGACTAACATTTAAGATTGCTCTGGCAATCATGTACTTGGGTGACTGCCTGTTAGATGCAAAACTATAGAAAAAAATTAGAATATGCTTTTTTAAAGCTGCTATACAGTGATAACACTAAAAATAGCCTGAGGAGTAATTTTAAATTTTAAACTTTCACATCAGAAACCTATGAAAGGTTTGATTCTCAACAGTTTATAGTCTCGAATACCTAGATTTTCTATGCCTTGCAGATATCTACATCACTGAATTTAGCATGAAAAAGTACATAAAACATACCCAACAAAAAACTACCACCATATTTTTTCAATATTTTTTTATTCATCATCAAGCAACAGCAATGCTATTTTTGAGCAATACAGCTGTGTAAAACAGCTCACTGCAACTTCTGGACATTCATAAACTTCTTTTTAAAGCACTAAACTTTCAGCATCTTTTGAAACCTAAGTTCTCTAAGTTAGTTCACGGTATTAAATCCTATGAGTAAAGATATGAAGAATGTTAGTTTTTATTGAAGCAATTTCTTCTTTCAATTAAGCAAAAGGGTAAACAGTTCAAAGCATTTCCCATCATAACTAGATATTTTATGCAAATGGCTATGATTAAGAGCTAAAAATACTTAATCTTCAGTTGCACTTTACAATCTGGTGCTACAGAAATGCAAAAAGGGAAGAAAATTCCTTTACTTGCTTAGGTTAATCTATATGTTTACTGACTCTTCCACTAAGTCAGTTGTAGGTACTAATCTCATAGAATTAACTGCCATGGAAAATGAGTTAATGCCATATATATCAAGTCCTTGCAATAATAAAGCTGAAGAGTAAATCACTGAAACATTTCCATGAACAGAGAATAATTAACCAAACCTTAGAAGAGTTAATACTACACTGTTATTGCTTTAATCTCTAAAGATAAAAGAACTGTTTCTTTTTAACATGTCTCCTGCAGAATTCAGTTTTCTTTTTACAATCTGAAATGAAAGATGACAGTGCTAAATTTACCAGCACACTAATGTATGCATATCACTGCTGTTCAAAGTGTGACTTTGGTCCTTAAATATCTTTAGGTTTTCCAAGAAGTTAACAGTGTTTTGAAAATTTTCCTACTAATCAAAAATTATTTCTGGAAGGAAACCAATGTGTATTTTAGTGATGAATGAAAATAATTCAACTGGGAAATGAAAGAACTTTCTATTTTTTTCCAAAGCATCTTCCTGAAAATTGAAGTGATTTCCTTTCATAAAAGATTAGCTCATAGTCAATCTCATAAAGACATTTGGTTACTAATACAAAACAACCACTCACAGCAATTTTTGTAATAATCACCTGAAAGAAAATCAAGGTTAACATTCTCAGTTACCCGAAAGAAGCATTAGGTTGTATCTATTTAATAACTGTCTGAAACAAATAAAGTACAATACAAAATGCATGTTATATGCATTGCTTCAGGACTTGTATTCTTGCTTCATGGGGATGGGAAATTACTGCTAGGACTACAAAGATGGCATCAAACTTGACAGTTCCTGGAATCAAGTACCTGCCAAAAAAGAACTGCCCACATACCTGCAAGTTTGTTATTTAAATACTTAAAATTAATTCCCTTTTATTACTGTTATAGAACAGTTGTTTCTGAGAATAAATCTTTCTTTAAACATAAATGACAACTTTGAGAAATAAGGTATACATTCTCCTTAAAAAAAGATTAAGGATATCTTTAAGCTGCAAAACTAGGAGATCTGCACTATAAGAGAGAACATAAGGAAATATATATGTCCTTTTACAATCACAATAACATACCCTTTTCAACTAAATACCTAAGAAAGAATGTTAGAACTAAGAAACGCAAAACCCTTCATTAAGAAATTTGGTCTGTTACTACAGGAGTTTCAAAGTTGAAGCACATACTAAGAGAAAGTTTAGTTCATGGAACAAAAAAGGTTTATACTTCAGATATTTATAAAATTTTCAAATTAACTAGCAGACATTCTCTGAACAACAACAGAACAAGGCATTGTTCAGTACTACAAATGAAGTATTACTTAAGGTGAGTGATTTCTGTCTGTTAGACCAGGAATACCTCTGAAAGATGTATTTTACAGGATTAGATATGAGAACTTTGTAATAAACATTTTAAAATGCAGTTATGACTGAAAGTTGAAAATTTATCTTCTGTTTATTGCAGGGTAAGCAGCATCTGGCTAGAGCTACTAATGTATGGTATATTGTCATCTTTCATAGGCTTTTCTTTAAAACAATAATCTAAGATGTCTCACAGATATTAAATCCTTGCAAGAATGGGAAAAAAACCACCTTGCTTTCAGATAAATACAAACACAAATACTATTAGAATGAAAGAAAATAGGATTAGAGCACTTGATAACAAAGACATGCTTTGTAGTGAAATTACTTTTTTCTCAATGTGAGTGAAAATGTGGTTCTTATTAATCCTAACACATCTAAGATATTATTACCATGCTAAACTAAAAGTGTTCATTGTCAAAGAACTTTCTTGAGATCTGTGCTAGAAACTAAGGAATTGCGTCTAGACTGTCAAACAACAGCCTAGAAACACAGCATCATTGCTTCTACATGAAATATGGCTACACAGGCAGGAGATGATGGATAGGAATTTAGTCTATGCACGCCAAGCAGAAAAATAACATGAACTTGCAGTTTCTAGGCTAGAGTCAATCCATGAGTTTGTGTTTATCTAAATGTACCCATAAGTATATTACAAGTGGAATTACAGATGATACCTACAAGGGCAGGTCAGAGTAGGTACTTCTGTTTTACTGGTAGTATAGCTAGCCACGTAAAACAGTGTGGCTTGCTCTGGGGAGTTTATTTTATTATGTGTAAAACCTATAAATGAGTTCACTGCTCTGCAGATTATTGTATTGGTATTGTATTTATTTTATTTAAAGTTTTCATTTCTACCCACTACAGATGTGGGTAAAAAGCATACAAAACTCTGCAATATCTTTATGAAACACAACACAGCTAGAAAAAAAAAAAATCTGGAAATTGTCATGTTAGTTTTCTGAGTCAGTATCTCCAGATTCTAAACACAAAAATATAAACATGAAAACTGTTAGTAATTTTTTCTTCTAATGTACCTGACAGACATACTATATAACATGAAATAATCCTAAATTCTCTCCTCAGATAAGCAGTCCCATATAACAATTTCCATATCCAGATGTTAACACTTGCCATTTTCCTCACGGTCTTTTTTTTTTTTTGTATTGCACACCATATTATGCTGTCAATAAAACCATGTCACAGAGAAAAGTTTATTTGTGAAGGCAAAGCCTTGGAAGAAGAGGTAACATAAGACAAAATCAATAGCAAAACAAAATCAATAAAACAAATTAGATCTACAGTATTGTTCATCCTATTCCTGTTTATATTTTATTTACCAAGCCCTCAGCAGTTTTCTACTGTAAATTAGGTTTTTGCAATTCCTCCAGTGTACTACATGAAGTGTTCCAGAAACCCGAACTAACTGCAAAACTTAGAGGGTACACAAGTCTTGCTTCTTCACTTATGGAAAAAAATAAAGCCAAAACAAACCAAGAATATGAAAGTAAATAAATATTAAATAGTTACAGCAGATAATCTGAAAGTAATTAATAGTCTGTAGCTTGTGATAATGTGTTTATTCTAACAAGGATTCACCAAAGGACATGTCAAAAGGAGGCTATTCTGATATCTTGTTGACATGAACCACATGAACATGGTAACTTTGTGAAGTGCTGGGGTCTGGGCTGTGGGCCCCAAGTTGGAGTTGACCTGTGGATGTGTCACAACCCAGCAGTATGTTTTGTTCCCCAAGTGGTTTCAGGTCCCAGAGGCAGAACCTGACCCACCTGTGTAAGGTCCCATCTTCCCCAGGTGATTGTGGTTGGGGCAAGGCCAGGACTATGTCAACCAGGAACCAATCAGTTTGAATAGAGTTCCTGTTGGGGCCAGTTGGAGGAGCTTCCTGTTGAAGGCAGCTTGCTGAGCTCTCTCTTGGTGGTGTGTTCCCCCTTGGCTCTTGTGGCTGATTCGAGACAGAGAAGATCAAAAAGATGATGAATAAAAAGATAAAAGTTTGCTGAGGGGATGGTGTTGAGTTTGGTGTTGTCTGAAGAAGAAGAGAGATAGCAGCACACTTGCACTCATGATACTATAGAAAGTCATCTGCTATGGACTGGGGCTACATGTCTTTGAATTTAGCTTGCATGAACTTGATGGATTGAATGATGACTGCTTTAATTAAAAAATAAGTAAATAAATAAATCCAAGCAAGGATGAAGAATGAAGGCAAACCCATGGCAGAAACCCATGGAATAGAAGAAACTGAAATATATGTGCTTTTTTAATACCCAAACATTTTCCTCAGTTTCTCATCTCAAACAGTAATCAACAGCAGAAGCTTAAGGAGGGCTTAAGAGCAGGGCATGGAAAGAGGGGTCTAAAATCTAATGTGAACAATTAAGATAATGCTTGTCTTGGCACCAACAAACAGTAATTATGTCTCTACGTACCAGGCTAGATGAATAAAGAGAATCTCTAAAATACATTTAATTTGAACATGGCATAGGTGAAAACAGAATCAAGAATAAAATGCATCAGAAGTATAAAGATATTCAAATTGAAGAAAATTAATTAATCACCTGTACTGATCTCTGGAGTAAGTGCTCTTGGAAGCACATTATGGTAGCATTAGTTGATTTTTTCTAGGTTTACTTTTCTAGCTATACTTATTCTGTGCTGTGAATATCCCTAGTATCAATAACAACTCCCATATTTTTATTTTAAAATGTGTATAAGATTTCATTACTACAAAATACACTCATTTTAATGTGCAGAAAGTGTAGCTGCCTAGAACAAAAGAAATTTGTGCTTTATTCCTGATGTACCAAAATAACACGAGAGGAAAAGGATTAGTTCGCAAACATGAGTCACCAGTTTTTCTGGCATGATATTTCTGGCTAAAATTAATTTAATAAAAAAAAATCCTTGATCACCCAAATATCCTCACATCTCAGGTCGGTGTTTGAAATAGGCATCCAGAGAACAGCTCAGCTCATGTTTTCAGTCTTATCCCTCCCAAAAGCGATACAGAGTTTTAGTTCGCTTTTCACAGTCAACTTTAGCTTGCAAAGACACTTTGTTAATGTAGCTGAGATAGCCTTTACATAAAGAGGCATGTACTCTAAAGTAACAATGCATGTGTGAAGCTCAAAAAGTGTTACAGTATAGTGGCTACATAGTGGAAAAAATAAGGTTGCTCACTGTCACTCTAAAGTGATCCATTCCCTACTTCAAGTGATGTACTTTGAAACCACAATGAGACAAATTTACCCTCGGGAGAATGATGAGTATTTACTTGCCCACAATAAATCAATCCCAAAAGCCAATGAAATATACTGGTATGTACTTGTCATACTATCTGCTTGGTCTGCATATTATCTGCAAAATTTTCAGCAACTCTAGCACTAGATTACAAGGATCTGATTTTCAGGCAAAAGTCACCCTTCTCTTGTCTGTTTGTTCATCACATTACAAGTGTTGCTATTGCATCAAATAAACCAAATAGTTGTCATCTGCTCTTAAATCCCACCGTTGACAGTTAATATCTTTTTTAGATGAGGGCACACTTCAATTGTGTGCCTGCATGTCCCAAATGGATTTTACAGTCAGTTTGGAAATCATGCTTAAGATGATTTTTTTCATCAAATTCTATCCTGATTAGGTATAAAAAATCCTCGGGATCCATTCACTAGTTTCTTTTACTATCTCTGTTACTCTTTCTTCAGAGCTCGCTCACTCACAGGCCCAGAAAGCTCAGAAGCTATACAGCTATATCAAAGGTTACAGGAGTTCCTCCAGACTTAACAATATGGTCAGCTTCACTTCCACATCTATTTGCAATCTTAATTTCCCAACTGAAGACACTGAAAAGGCATTAATTGTCAGCAGAGTAATGACATCTCTCTGTCTGCCCTTAGGTAGAAGGAAAACTATCCTTGAGGTCAACTCATTGCAAGCTTTATATATCTCATCTTTTGAAATTATAATCCAATCCATTTATACTAGATCTGTCAATTAACTGCTAGTTCCCCTGCTGGTTGTGCCTATATCCATGCCTAACTGTATCACTAAACATTGCCTCTCTTTTCTTTATGAAGTGTGGCTCTCTTTCCTTGGGAAAAATACTTTCTCTTAACTAAGACATGATGAAGTCTCCCTTTATATTAAAAAAAGCATATATTTGGTTTTTATGCTCTTACCACTAGGCTTCTTAACTCATATTTATTTTCTTCCAAAGTAAGAATTCTGAATACAATTATTTTTCTTCTGTCTCAACCTTTTTTTGGAAAGTATGTCTACAGCCACCCATATAATATTGCCAAATTCAGTCCCTACTTTCACCATTTCATTTTTTGGCATTCTTGTTTTTTCCTACTCTGTGCTGCAGTCACTGCATTATTTATGATTTCCATGTATTCAGGGAACAACAAAGTGATACAGCCTGATTATCATTCTACTCCAAAGCAGTACCAACCTCTTGAAAGAAATGAGGCAAAAGTAAAGGAAATAAATACCTATGGAATAGGTAAATGACAAGTAAAGAGGAATATAATAAATAACAAATAATTTAAAAGTTACAGATAAAAGTCTTGAGTTAATAAACTGTCTGTTTATTATTATTGTTGACAGAGTATAATATGCAAGCTAAATATAATTAAAATGAGATTTCAGAATGTCATCTAACTCCATTGCTTTTTAAAAGACACTTGAAAATTACAACTTTCTGCATTTAGGTCTAAGACACTCTGTTTATCTTCTTATGTTTATATTCATGACTATCTTAGGAAACCAATTTAGGGAACATTTGACTAAAATGGGTTTCAACATAATCTTTAAGAGCCCTGAACCAAGTTATTCCTTTTAGAAAGTACCTACAAAGCCAGAGAGATTTCCCTTAAGCATATTTGAAGAGCATCTAAGCAGCAAAGAAATATTTCAGTCCTCTTTGAAGGGAGCATGTCAGTTATCCATTACTACCAATTTATAAATTATATTTAAGGGTTAGAATTATTCCTTTGACTACCTGGATTAGCTATAGTCCAGCAAAGAGCAGCTTCTCTTCATACATCCTGTTGAGATACAGTACTTCTCTGTGTCAGGGTTTCATAGAAGGTCAGAGTCCTGCACAAGGCAGTCCCAGAGCTGTTCAAAGCACAGTCAACCAGAGCTAACCAAAAGGAAATACCGAGCAAAGAGGTATCTCTAGATTCTCATTTTGTTATGATACTTAAGCATAACACTCAAGATTATGCCTCTGTCCATGCAAATAATTTCTTAGATCATTTTCTGTATAAATGGAAAGGTAAATGCTAAAGGAGCATGATAGTCCAATAGGTAATATCTTTTCATTTCATATAAGCTTTCTAACTTGCTCTTGAATTTAAGCACCTAAATTGGTGTTTAAATCCTGTAAACCCAACATAGGCACTACAGCAGGCAGTCTATTCTTACACTACAGCTCATTCTGCTTTTTCTCTTCTCACCCAGATTATATAGCTAAAATAGATCTTTTTAATGATAAATTTGTTTTTATGAATTTACCAATAGCAAGCCAAAGATTTCTATTTTTTTTTTAACATCTTTACACCTTTCCACAAAAGAAATGATGCACACTGAGGTTTTTTTCTAGCTTTCCTTACAGAAAACAGTTATATTATATGCATTCTACCTAACATTTGATACAGTAGAACATGAATTTCACGTTGTACTACCATGAAAATGCAACCAGTTTCCATGGTGCTTTCATAGGAGTATATTTCTAAATAGTAATTTAAAACCATTTAAATTTTTTCAACACTTTCCTTTTGAAAATATAAGTGTAGGTAGCTACTTTTGTGAAAATTCAGCAAGATTTTTAGATGTGATAATAGCTCATTCATCTTCTTATAAAAGAAGATATATTTTTATCTTAACAGGATGGGTACTGGTTTGCTACCCAGTCTCATTTACTACTTTGCTTTTGGTCCCAAATTCTTGTTTTTCCTACTTGCTTCAGCCTCATGCAAGGCTCAGTCATTCCCAAAGGACCTATCCTGTGACACACTCTTTTGCTCACTTCCTTGAATTGAATCACTATGCTCTTCCTTTGTAGATACAGAAGGCTGTATGACCCCCACACACAAATCAGCAGAAGAGAAAGTTGAACCTAGTGTATAAAAAGGATACTTCTGTGGGATTCTGTAACTGCTAACATACTTCTTCCTGTCCTCAGAGCTTTACTTGAGCTTTTGCTAGCTCACAAAGGTGATAAACCTCTTTTCTCTGGAAATCTGTCCTTCCACAGTCAGTGCTCAAAAACTATGGTTCTCCTCTGTCCTCCATTCTGGAATGCTACCTTACAAGGCATCCCTTCACATGGTAAGGTCAATCCCAACAGACAAGAATAAATTAGTATACTAAATGATGCAGCAACACCCAAGTGCTGTAGTTGCACAGTAGTACAGGAAGAGCAGTCTGCGTGGGAGTCAAATTCAGCTTAAGAGACTCATCACTCCATCTCCATCTGCAAGTGTGTGAAAAATCCTGGTGAAGGAATGAAAGTTCAACTCGTTCCTAGGAGAGCAGAAGCTGGACAGCTATATGGTGCCATAACCCAGTGAGATAAGAAAAGTTATTGTATTTCAGAGCAGTTCCTCCCATGCATCAGGTTTTTTTGTTTCCCATCTGCTTATTTTTCTTTCAGCCTTTTCTGTTATTTACAGTTCTCCTTTCTTTCTACACTTTTTTCTCTATCCTTTAGTCTTTTATCTAACTTTTGTCTTGAGGGTGCCATCTATTATCCTAAAATATCATCTATTATCCTATTACCTAGAGACTTCTTCGGCTTTGCTACACTGTGTTTATAGTCAGCTGATATCCAGACACATCTATAAACACTTTCCTTACTATTTTTCCAATTCAGTCTCCAAATGGAAATAACTAATACACCATCTTCCTTATTATCACAAAAATATTTGCTTCCTTAAATGTATTGGAGTTATACTTTATGGAAAATAGACCTACTTACACAGGCATCCTTTGGCATTTGTTTACTCATCAACAAGTTGTCAAAACTGTGGATGCCTTGTTAGAAGGTTCATAATGTACCTTTGCATATCCAAAGTCAATATTGTCACTGACACTATTTCATTTGCAAGTTCTTCTAAGACGATAATTTGATGTTACTAATTATGAAGGCTGAGAGTTTTAGGAACCTCCTGGTGAGCAGTAGCAGTCAATGAGAATCACAGTGACTGGCAATGAGGGAAGGAGACCTCCCAGGAGACAATGCTTGTTATCAAGTCTGTTGGTAATAAACACTGCTAGTAATCTTAAAATAAATAGTTCCTGAATAACTCCAATTCCTTGCATCTTTTATCAATATTAGTTAAAATTTTCCAGTTTATGTCTTGTTGGAATAAAGAGATATTTACTTTTCCATTAAACTTCACTCAAACTGGTCTGGCAAGTACCAGGAAAGCCGGTCCTGGAGGACTGAAGAAAAGGACTGCCAGGTCACACTTGGAATTTCATGTATTTCATCCAGGCTGTTGGGATAGACAGAGAGACCCTCCGTCAGAGTGCAGCCACAAAGATACGAGTGTTGATTCAGAGTATTTCTTCTGTTTGGGAAATATTACTAAGACACCTAACAAACTTTGATGAATAAAATTGTTTGGTCACAGATTTGAATGCTAGTAAATCACATTAAAATGTCATCCACATATATGTCTATATTTAAAAAAAAAACTCATTAACCTTCTTTAAAAATCAAAAATATTGCCCTTAATGTAATTCTAAAATAACTAGAACAAGTATTAATATATATTAAAAAATTCCACTAAAGTGAAGATGTATCCTGTGGTCAGCCTCAGGATATCAAAGGAAGAGTCTTGTTATTAAAATAGGTTGACTACAATGTCCAGTGATATTCTTTTCCTAATCCTTGTATTTGTATGAATCTATTAATTATCATAAAGCTTGCAGTATGCACTGAATGCAAGACTAGCTATTCTCGGTTAAACCCAAGATGTCAACAAGAGAATATCTATGCAAATTTGAATTATTTATAAAAAATAATCAGAAATTGTTCTAAATGTGATGATTTCCCACTTTTAAAATCTCATTCAGATGTATACCTGATTTGAATTTATACTGACAGCTTTGTTTTATCTGAAGCTTTAGAGTGTCCAGTACAAAAATGTGAAAGACATGGCACAACGTACCAAGAAGCTCACTCCAAACAATAACAAACTATGCAATATTCATCTTTAAGTTCTGCAGAAAGATCACAAGTACTCCACTTATTTTTCTCTATTTGAGGTTGCCAGTAGGCTAGATTGATTAATAATAATGAGAATATCTATATCTATGTGAGATGCTGTTCATGTATTGATTTAAAACAGAGTTTTAGACAAAACCTATTTCCATAATCTAATTATGAGGTAACAAAACCAGACAAGATTCAGTGATTAAAACTGCAAGATAATTCCTGTTTTAAAGGTACAACTTCACTTACACGGAATGTCAATTCTTAAATGAACAATTAAAGAAACAGACCTGAATGTCATTTGACATCTGCTCTGTGTGTTGCAAGTGCCTCAAAAAGTACCTGAAGCTTATTTTGTGGAAATGGTTACATATCACTATCTCTATACCATCTATTAGTTTTTGGAAAGTACTAGGTATTATTATTTTAATTAAATTTTCTTTCCCTTTTTAAGCTTGAGTTTATTTTTTTTAATTTGTGTCTCCCTCTACCTTATTACAGAAAACAAATGACTGTCATTCTATGCATCATGTCTCAATACTGAAAAAATATCCACTCCTGTTCCAAAGTACAATCAGTTGCTTGCAATTTTAGCAAGTGGACACTAATATTTGTTGTCTTATCTAGCATTGTTACTCATACTTAGGACAAATGCCAGACAGATAGACATCTACTCTGTATCTCTTTTTTTCAGAATACTCTTAAAAATTCTTAAACAATGATTACTACTGAAATCATGACAAGTTCAGTTTAACATTTTAACATTGAAAAAAACATTTCCCAGTTCAGTTGCCATGAGGCTGAAAGGACTCATCCATTCCTCCTGCTAGGAATGGCTATCTGCCTCCACCAATCTGTATGTTTTGTTTTATGCTCCACTTTTTGCCCCAGAGTGAAATTATCTTATTATTCTGACTTCTTTCACTCTTTGTTATCTTTAGGACTCTTAAGTGTCAGCAATATGAATGTACACATACAAAAAAAAAATAAAATCTATAAATCCAAGTTTTCCAATAGCTAGCTTTATACTAAATGATTCTTTTTTAGTAATAACTTTTACAAGAGTGATGGATAGAAATTCGTTTCAGTAAACTCTCATTTTCCACAGCCCTCCTTGGTAGATTAAGACTAGTTGTCTAGAATGTCAGGTACTTTGGTTATTAAAGTGTCTTGCTTTCTGACTCCTGTCTCTCCTAATGAACTGTCATCTTTTCTGTCCATGGTCATGATTTACTAACCATAACTGATGGTGATATTTTATGACAGGCATTTCCCTAAGCTGGATAACATTTTAGCAGTGTGAACCTTATGCTATTGGTAGACCAGCAAAGATTTTGTAGTTTTAAATCAATTTTTCAAATTAATTTGAAAAATCTGTATTTTATTAAAGAACCACAACCCAAAACAATGAAGAATCCTGTCCTGTAAGCATGCACAAGAATATTCAAGGCTGAATTTTTCCACTACAAAATCTGTGCAGCCAAATTGTATAAACTCCCTAAGAAGAAAGCTAATATTAAGGAATTAGTCATCTATGGGAACTAAGAATGTAGTTGAAGCCTCTTGACTCTTGAGCACTAATCTTAGTTGTAAACAACAGCAAGAAGGCTCTCACAGTGTAGCAGACATTTTTAATATAATTATTTTTTTCTGTACAAGAGGAGTCCCTAAATCATGAAAAGTATGACATGATAATATGTTCTTAAATTCTTTCAAATAACTTAAAATGTTTTGTTTCTTGAAATGTGTAAGGCCTAATTCTTTACATTGAACTTACATTCTGTAAATTCTTAGCCAATACTACAGTTAGATGCATGGAAGACAAAATGGTTCTTTCTGATGGGTCAAACATCATGTATGAACCAGAGACTGTCACTATTACAAATATAAAAGTGTGTGTAAGAATGAGAGAACGCTTCTTTAATTTGGTGAAAAATAAAAGTATGAAATAAGAGTCATGGGAAGCTTTCAACTTTGTTATTCTTTGTTATTACACTATTTAAACAAATATAGATCAATGTGTTGTAATTTCAGCACCTTGATCAACATGAAGATAGTCTCACCCTGCTTTCACAGTGTTATAAGAATGTGCAAATGACCAGGAAGTGTACCAAAATAATTTACACAAAGTAAATATAAATGGCATCTGCTGCCCAGAAAACTTTAGCCTTATAGCTGGAATTTGAAAGGCATGCTCTAAGCAAAAATGCTGCTGAGTTAGCATTTTCTTAGAGGCTTGTAGGAAATTAGAGGTATAACAATGACATGCATCATCACTTCAAATGAACTGTGGAATCCAATAAAATAAGTGAGCAGATTCCATATACTTGGAAGTGGGCACAAAAATTTTGCAATTTCTCATGATTTCATGCAATGGATTTTTCATTATTATGTCATTTTTGGCACATTTGAAATTGAAAACCTAATAAGTAAATAGACTAAAGCTTAAAATATCTTAGTAGGAAGGAGAAAATGACTTAGGATGGCTGAGGATTAGGCGTCACATATTATTTGGACCAGGAAGTACCTTTACAGCCTGTCATGCTTAGCCAAGATGCAGAATCTATGTAAACATACAGGAAGGGCAAAATCAAAGAGCTCTGCCAGATGTCCTCTTGTAGGAGCAGTTTAGCATATTCCTGCCCGATATGAATGTCCTGCCTGATGCCAGAAACTTTCAGACTTGTAAGAGACAACCGCATGTCTTGGTTTAGCAAAGCCGTGCAAAATCCATGTTTTCATTAGCAGTTTAAATTAATGCATCAGAATGCAAACTGAAAATGCTAGAACATGTTTTCTTTTCATCACCTCCTCCATGGGTGCAGTAAACTTTGCTAGTAAAAATGCAGGAGAGCTGGAGATAGATGTGGCACATCAGCCTAGCAAGATTCACTAGAGGATGCGTATGACAACCACAGCATTCTTTATTAAAGGGGTGGCCAGCACTGATAAGGAGTAGGAAGGGAAATAATTTTTTAATCTGCTTAGTAAAGATGGCATAAAAAGTACACTGTTTTCTGGATGACCAAGATACAGACCAATGTGTTAGTACATCTGAAAAACAAAACGAAACAAAACAAAACAAGAGTCTCTTTGGAGGCTGAGAAATTATTACCTGTTAATCTCCCAAAAGGTATTTTCCACAGAAAACATTGCATTGCATATTGGTACTGTCTATTCTGGCACCACTCCTGAAATGCAAAACAGATCCCTGCATATGACTTTATGTACNCTTCCTCCCCTGGGAGGGAAGAGGGGAGGGGGAAGAGGGGTGAAACAAATTCTGCTCCGTGGGGGACTGCCCTGAGCCTTAAACGGAGACAAATGTTTTCAATACTTTAAGATTGATAGCCATTTCCATGATTCATCAATTTAGGCATTCATCATGTAGTTTTGACTAATATTGATATAATTCTGAGGCTGCACAATTAAAACTACTTGCATGTATTCCATAAGCACTTGTTTCTTTACTATTAACTTGGTCCTACTACTACTTATAATATCTAGATTATTTCTTTTCCATTTCTTTTTTCCAATTCTTTTCCATTTCTTTTTTTTTATCATCTTTGCAGGGAAATATGTAGACTGCAAAATTTTGCCAAAGAAGCCTTAGAATAGAAGCTTCAGATGAAATCCTGGCTGTGTTGAAGTGAAAAGCTAAAGCCAAATTTTAACTTTTGGCACATACATTTTTCACCTGTGGTCACCAGATAACCAAATACTGTATAAATCTTGCTCTTCAAAACAGTAAGACTCCACTGAATGTTTCTGCTTTGATAAGAAACAAGACTAACACATTTTGTCAAAATTATTGCAACCAGAATAGTTACTGATAATATTAGAACATCATAATCTTATGGTATTATCTTGAAACTACCCTTTTACAAAAGATTGAGAGGACATTTTTAACTTTAATGTGAAAGACTTCTGGAATAAACAACCTATAGAAATACAGTGGAATGATTAAAGAACATGGTACAATACACATATATATGAGATTAAGAATAAACAGAGATTCAAAACAGTAAGTAATTAATTCAGTACACTAAGAATAATGCATTATTTCAGATATCAGAATTTAAACACTTGCCTTAGGAAAAAATTTTAAAAATTTTTCAGTATCATTAACTAATGAAAAGAACCTACTTTGTGTATGGGATGGCATTTATGGTGATTATTCTTCAAAGCTTCTAACAGTAAGAATACCTTTTTTTCTAATACAGCTGTTTCTCTAGCTTTGGAATATCATGCAATTTTAAAATTCATTTCATAATTAATTTTAGACACACATTTGTTTCAAAAGTCTCAACCAATTGTTGCTTGGTTAATCTCAAGTAACTGAAATTATATAGGTTTTGGAAATGTATTAGAACAGAAAGTATTGACTCAATGTAAGTGAACAGAAGATGTTGGCATGCCAATAATTACATTTGAAAAATTATCTTTTTTGTCTGGAAGTTTTTTATTTAGCACTAGAGCCAAAATCCTGCCTAGGCTTCACCTCTGAGGGTATCATCAGTCTGTCCAAATCAACATAGTCTGTATGGTTCAGAGATCAGTACGGGAAACATGTCTTATGAGGAGCACCTGAGGGAAGTGGGGTTGTTTAGCTTGGAGAAGAGAAGGCTGAGAGGAGACCTCATTGCTCTCTACAACTACCTGAAAGGAGGTTGTAGTGAGACTAGTGTTTTTCTCTTCTCCCAAGTAACTAACAAAAGGACAAGAGGTAATGGCCTCAAGTTGCACCAGGGGAGGTTTAGATTGGATATTAGGAAGCAATTCTTTACAGAAAGAGTGGTTGGGCATTGGAACAGACTGCCCAGGGAAGTGTTGGAGCCACCATCCCTGGAAAAAAATGAGTAGATGTAGCCCTTCAGGACATGGTCTAGGGGTCAGTGAGATATTGGGATGAAGGTTGGACTTGATGATCCTAGAGGTCTTTTCCAACCTTAATGATTTTATGATAAGAATTCGGATATGAGGATTCTATTTTTCCTCCCTCAATAGCTAGAATATGTGACATAAATTGCAGAAATTCCGTTTTTAAAATCAGGATATATAATAGCAAATAATTTTACTATTGGACTACTCAGTGGAATAATGAAACAGAAATTGAAGATGTTACATTGTCACACCTTAGGCCAAGAACTTGATTTAAGGCACACCAGATACAGGTAATCTGACACATTGCTTCAGTAATCTCGATTGTCTCCTGGTTCTGATGAAAACTAGTCATCATTATCAAACTCCAACCATAGAAAAGAGCTAATACGAAATAAAAATATCTTATGAAAAGAATATTCAAATGATGTTTCACGGTCTTCCATTTTTCTCTGCATTACTCCATGAAAAACCATAAAAGGGCAGGATTACAAGCAGAGTTGATAGGGTCAGTTTTAAGGATAGCAACTGGCTGTATTTTTGAGGAATGATCTTTGTCAAAATGTTCAATTAAATGTGTCATTCTAAGTCTCTTGAAATCCATGCTTAGAAACATGACAGAAAATGTTTCAGATAGGTAGAATAAATTCCAACAATTCTGTGCATAAGGGAGTAATTTGCTAATATAATAATCTTCTTTTCTCTTGAGGCTTAACCCCCCAAAGATTATTGTAATTTTTTTAAAATGCATTCTTAAGATTTATATTTAAGATCAAATAAACACATTTTTTAATTTAAACATGTATCTCATATACAAAATACAGAGTTTCGAAAGTCATAAGGTTAGGTGTATTTGTGCTTTCTGAATTAATTTTGCTTGTATCGGATTATTTAAAGCCTTTAGCAGGTACCTTTTCTTAGATTTTTCTTCTTGCTAAAACTGCTTTATTACCTATCTGTTCTTTAAATAGTTCTTAAGAAAGACATTTCAATTTAATTCCCATTTTCACTGAATTAATTATACCTTCTTTGTAGAAAGCATGATGAGTTAGAGCAAAAAGGAATTTTAGTCAAGTTCCCCATTACGGAGAAGTACCTTGTAGTATTACACTCATGAACTTGACAGGCCCTAGTCTCAAATACCATCTTTTGCTTACACTGTTCTTACTGGAAAGACTTGCCATTCCTTAATTTCTAAGGGACATTGCATTTCTTGTGTTATTTTACAGGATGTATCCTTCTTATTTTTATTTTTTTTTTAATTTGAGACACTGCTAAGTATTTCTTCCTCTGGTAAGTGCTCTTTGTACCTATTCCTCTCCTGAACATAAACACCCACTCATACGTAGTATTCCACAAAAAGTTTTAGCAGTTTCTGACAACGCTGCATTAACATTTCATCACTGTTACTGAAAATATTTTGCTCAATACATAAAATAATACTAGTCTCTTCCTCAGCCACATCAGATAGGCAGCCCAGAGCCAGTCACTGTACTACTGACAAACAAATATATTTTCCTCTTTGGTTTCCAAAAACTGAGTTCCAAATGTATAAGATCATTCTTTTCTTTTTACTAATTCCCTCAAGTGTTCTCTCTTTCCTGAAATTAGTTAATATTAAGAACTTTAACATCTACATAGAATCATAGAATCATCAGGGTTGGAAGGGACCTTAAAGACCATCTAGTTCCAACTCCCCTGCCATAGGCAGGGACACCTCCCACTAGATCAGGTTACTCACAGCCCCAGCCAGACTGGCCTTAAAAATTTCAAGGGATGGGGCTTCCACCACCTCTCTGGGCAACCTGTTCCAGTGTCTCACC
>VYZX01020501.1:3817-17707 GCA_013401335.1 Brachypteracias leptosomus | reverse complement strand
CGGTCCCGGCGGGGTTTAAACCAGCACAATATCCCAAACGTTGCTGAAAATTTAGATGATCAGTTGGACAAAACAAAACAAGTGGCAAAATCAAGCCGTGATCTTAGTGCCACAATGCAAATAGGAAGGCTGAGCAACATATTGCATGGACTGGGATTCTCACTTGCTGGATGGGTGCAAAACTTATTACAGGGTTTGATTTATGTTATGATAATGATTACAATTGCCTGTATTTTGTTTGGATGTATTAAGAGTATGGGAATAAGATGAGTTACTGGAAACTACATGATGTTGATGAAAAGATGTAGTGAGACTTATGAGACTCATAAAAAAGGGTCTCATAGACTCAAAGCAGGGAACTGATATACAGCAGGCAATAAATTTTTCCTATTAGCAAAACAACCAAAAGAGTTACCATGGCCTTGTGAACACTATCTGGTGGTGAGAAGGAGCTAAGAGATAGCAAAATAGTTGCTTTTATTAGTGAGCTGTAAAAAGTTAACAACTAGGCCTTTGAAGAGGAGCTCAAAAAGACTGATAAGAAGGAACATCCTCCACAGAAGGTGCAGAGAACAGGGGAATTGCCAAAAGAAGCATGAAGTCAGCAAAAACCTGCAGCCACTGTGTTACCGGTAAAGGCAACAGGTAGAGATCACAACCACTGACTCATGGACCACCTACCTAAATTATACTACCTCCTCAAAAGAACAAAGTACAGAGCATGTGTAGTGATATACATAGCAAGCAAGGACATTTTAACAAATCACATTGGTGAATAGCAATGCATATGTTTTAGAAAGCTGAACAACTAAAACTTTGTGTATAAATAACTGGTGATATAGGATGTTGGTGTGCTAGCTTTGTGGAATTATCACCTAGCACCCATCTTTGCACAAATGTTAACTAGATACAATACCTCTGCTCTGTGTGTATATTGGTGTGCTGCACACCGGGTAAACGACCCCACTTTTGGGACAACAGAATGAGGATGGAGCTAGAATGGGCATAGTCTAATGAAACTAGTTTTACTCTGTAGCAAGCATGCCCTGAATAAGCAAGTCTACATGAAAGCTGGGGGAGATGCAGTAATTATATTCAGGGCTTGAAGTAACATGTAGAGTATGCACTGTATTTTGTTTTATGATGGTGTGCCCAGACCTACCTGCACTCCAAGATGGAGGGAGAGGTTTGTCCAGCTGCCAGTGCTGTCTCTAATCCTGCCTTTTGAAGCACAAGTTTCAAGGTTCTGTACTAAGGATAAGAGTAATTTTAAAACAATGTGAGATGTAAGGTGAGGTTATCGTAATAGAGCAAGCGTTAGTTTTGCATGAACAATCAGGATAAAAGCATAGCCTCATCACAGAAATCACCACTGCAATCGGCGTTCTTCGGGTGATTGTGTCTGCAGGGCTGAGGTTCTTACAACATGTGCTGGGGGTTACTGCAGCTGATAGATGGGGCACGGGTGTTTTACCTGCACAGTTGCCAGTTCCGTGTGGACTAGCTCTGTTGAGTTTCCAGGAGCCTTTGTACTGTCAGGTATTTGTAAACCTCAAGGACAGTAAAAGAACTTGCAGCTCACTCCAGACCTTCCTGGCCGTGACTGACATGGCTCCTACAGTGGGTGCCTGCACGGACAGTCTCACGTCACAGGGGCTTAGGGGTGTCCGGGAAGCTCCATTCACTGGTTCTGCTGGCTTAACAACTGGCTGCTCTCCAAGTCAAACTGTGAAACCTGGATGCTGGGTTTGTAAGCTGCTGGAAGCGTTACTCCCCGTGCTGGTGGAGGTCCGCCGATGTCATGAACACCACTGCAGTTTTAAGCAGAAGGGATGGATTGAAAAACTCGTGGGAATACTAGGCTAGTTTATGCAAGTGTGCTGCCCGCCTGGGCGGAGGTGTCCTTGGGTCTCCCAATCCAGCGTGCTCCGCCTCTCATCAGAGCCGCTCGTTAGCGGGCACGGATTATACCAGGAGGCCCATGGTGTCACCAGGCTGGCGGGCCTCGCTGAACAGCCTCCCCAGACACGTACGCGGACGGGGAAGGCGCGCGCCAGCCCCCCAGCGCCGCAGTGTCCGAGACAGCGCCGGGAGCGCTCGGCGCGGGCTGGGACCCGCCTCCTGAGAGGGTCCATGAATAATTAACCAGGCCGCGCGCCCTGCGCAGCACTGGCTGGTGTCTCATCATTAGCCGGGTGGGCGCTGCACTCTAATTGGCCACAGCTGAGCGTCGGGGGCGGGGCGACGCCTGGAGCCGGGATTGGTTGCCCACTCTCTCAGCTGTTATTTCGCATTGGTCCCGCCTGCGGGCAGTGGGTGGGCGCGGCGGCGTTGATTGGTTACACCCGCTGGGCTGCTCCGGACTCCGAAGCGCGGTTGGCTGCCGCGGCCCGGCTCGGGGCGGGGCCATGGCGCGGCGGTCTGGATATCGCTGAGCCGGAGCCTGCGGTGGGGTTAGCGCGGCTGTGGTTCCTATGTGGTGGACGCCCGTTGTGTGCTCCCGTTCAGCCCGGCGCAGCGGCAGCCCCGGCGGCTGCCACCAGCCCGCTAGCGCAGGGGAGCCGCCCGCGGCGATGATAAAGGGGACGGTGGGCAGCTCGGTGACTGCCGTCAGGCATGAGAGCTACGGGTGCTCCGTCGCCAACCGTTTCTCCCAGCTCCTGGATGACGAGTCGGACCCCTTCGACGTGTTGCGCGAGGCTGAGTTGCGCCAGCTGCAGCGTATGAGGCACGACGAGGCGGCGGTGGGCTCCTGGAGAACCGGGGCCGCCAGCAAGGCGGGCAGCGGCAGGAGGGAATCCCAGAAGGAGCGCAAGCAGCTGGGGAATGCCCCCGCCCCCGAGAGGCTGCCGCACTTCGGTACGGCGGCATCGCGTCAGCAGCCAGCGAGGGGGGAAGAGGGAACAGCGACGCCTCCGCGGGGGCCGGGCGGGGCGGGCAGGCAGGCGGGCGGCCCGGCAACCGGTTATCCCGCGGAGAGGGTCCTAGTGGCGTGGCGCCGGTGCGGGTAGCCCGGGCCAGGCATCGCAGCAGGGCTCCGCGCTCGCCCGGCCTCTCGGCAGCCGCGGTGTGTCAGCAGGGCTGAGGATGCCCGGTGTACCCTGGTTTTGTCGCGGTGGATGTGCATCTGGAAGCCCCCATGGAGAAACAAGTGGCAGCCGGAGCGTGCTTTGGGCATACCCCGGGCGCTGCCTTGCGGAGCTCGGTCAGCCTCTGCGGGGGCCTCCGGAGGGAAACGGGCCTTTGGGTGCCCGAATGGAAACTTCAGAAACAGTCCTAAGAGACAAATGGACGAGCATTAATGCTTTCCCTGCAACCTCTGCAGTTTTCATGCTGGTTTAGCATCCCTGTCGATGCATTTCATCACTTGTCACCCTGGTCGTTTTCCTGTGATGTTTGATGCTTCTAAGCTTGTTTTCTCGATACATGTGAGTTTTCTGGTGTTTCAACTTTTTCAGGGTTATAACATGTCCGTGGATCTGTGCTTGGTTTACTGTAAGTTTGCACTGGTGCCCAAACCATTGAATAAAAGCTTATTTTCTGTGTGAACTCTTTAACGTGGTGTTCAGGAATGGTATAGGTTGTTTGTCAGCTGCCTGGCTTTGATGCTAAATGTTGCTTGGGGGAGTAGGGAGCCAATCAGGTTTGGCATCAGAATGTCTGGCACGGTCTTCTTTGCAGCCTAAGGCTTTGCTGGGCTATAACCCCTTGCATTTGCAGGTGCGAGTCTGATTGTTATTACTTACCTGGTATTGAGCTTCAGGTTGCTGGATTCAGTATCTAAAGTATCTGAGAGCTGGCTAATGTTTTCCAGATACTGATAATCTCTGCACAGAGAACTCTGGTTTTACCCTCTTGAGTTGTTGTAAGTTCCCATTCTTCTGCATCAGACAATAAAGCTTAACATGTTAACTATTCTTAACATAATAGTTTCTCCCCATAGTAAAAGCTTCTGTTAAATTCATAGTAACTGAGCTGTGTGTTTTAATGCACTAGGTGTGGCCTTTGAATTGGGGTTATTGCTCCATCACCAGTGCTACAAGTTCTATTGCTTAGACTTACAGTCTTACACTACTCCAACAGCCCTTAGTTCACCTTGTGGAGCAGAGACCCTTTCAGTGATAAATATGTACTAGTTAATGAGCATCTTTGTAGAGGATGATCTTAGCAAGATTTGGACAGTGGTGTGAAACTTGTCTTGAGATTCCTCTGTGGTTGTTATGTGATTTTGTCTGAGATCTCTGCCTCCAAGACCAGTACTCACACTAGTAACAAGCATATTTTATTTAAAGGGTGCTTTACTGTGGTTATCAACAGAAGGCAATGGAGCACATTCAGTGAACAGCAGATGCTCAAGTTTTGATGAAAAGGTTCTTGAACAAGAAGTGGTGGTTATCAGTAGTAACCTTTGGGGAGTGTGGAAGTATGTGAAAAGCATCCTTTACATCCTACTTGTCTATAGGTAACTTGAGCATACAGGTTCTGAGTGCAATTCTGTGGTAATACACAAAGATCCTGTAGAGTGTCTTTAACAATTTTCGGCTACCTTGATATTCAGAAACCCAGTTTCTCATATAGAGACATCAAGCATGTGTACCTTGGTTTGATTTTCTGCTAATCTAAACTAGAGAAAAGACTGCTGGCCTCTGTGAAAGTGAAGTAACATCTGTCTTAAGAAAAATTATTTGCTCTGAAAAACAATGCACTTTCTTCTTTAGAGAAAGTGTCTGTCCTGGATTTTGTGTATGCTGTGCATTCATGTCTTGGGCTTGTTGTGAAGTAAGGACTGTAAATGCATAGTGCTCAGGATGCTAAACCAGGGCAGAGAGTTGAGACCTAGCCCTGTCTGCGTGCTCCTCCTGTGGATGTATTATCTTTGCAAGCTTGTTCTGAAGGACAGATCACCCTCTGACTTGGGGCAAATATAATGATAGCACAGCTGACAAGTACAAAGCCAGTGGTGGGTTGAGGGGAAAAATCTATTTCTTTTTTATAGAAGAGGGGGGGAGGGCAGCTTTTTGTTTGGGCCATACAAAGTTGATTAGTTATACAGAATTCAATCAGAAAACTTCTGGATGCAGTAAAAGGTTAAGGGGGCTATCAGCTTAATGGTAGAGAATGGGTAATGACTCGAAGGTCCTCATAGCAGCTCATTTTGGTGCAAAGCTTTTAATGGTGGACTCATTACTACAAGACTGCACCTCTGTTTGGAGAAATAAATAATAATGATTAAAATTACTAGATTGTGAAACTGACTAAACTTTTATTAAAAAACCCCAAACAATGCAAACTTAAGAGATTTTGTTTTCAGGCTTTCTTAGTGGTTTTTTTTTTTTTTCTGTATTTTGAGCACAACTCCCTGTCCTGGTTTGAGTTAGAACTGAACTAATTCTGTTCAGAGATTTTTACTTTTCAGCTCAGTCTCTTCTAACTGCACTTTTTGAAGTTAACAACATTTTTGCAGACAGTATCCACTTCTAGCACTGATAATGTTCAACGTTTACAGTAACTACCAAGGACTGGTGTGTGCAGAAAGACACTTGCTTCTGTGGAGACCAAGATGATTGCTGGATCTTGTGTAGCACGGCNGCAGTAAGTAAGAGGTGGCATCTGTGGGGAGGAGTGAACAGGACCAATGACTCTAAACTTACCAAGGAGGTATTCCATCCCATATACATCAGTATAAAGCTGAGACATCATGAGGGTCAAGCTTCAGTGCCAACATCCAGTGGGAACTCTGTTCATTCTGCCTTTGATCCTGATCCTGCCAGCAACATCAGTGGTGACAGTGATGTAATTGCCATCAGAGGGTTTGGGTTGGATACTGGTCTTGAACATATTTGTATAAATTAATTTTATTATTATTTTCATTAAAACTTTTTTAGTTTTCTCTCCCAGTCCATAAGTCTCTCTCCCTTTTTCCTTTTCTGTNAAGCTTGTTCTGAAGGACAGATCACCCTCTGACTTGGGGCAAATATAATGATAGCACAGCTGACAAGTACAAAGCCAGTGGTGGGTTGAGGGGAAAAATCTATTTCTTTTTTATAGAAGAGGGGGGGAGGGCAGCTTTTTGTTTGGGCCATACAAAGTTGATTAGTTATACAGAATTCAATCAGAAAACTTCTGGATGCAGTAAAAGGTTAAGGGGGCTATCAGCTTAATGGTAGAGAATGGGTAATGACTCGAAGGTCCTCATAGCAGCTCATTTTGGTGCAAAGCTTTTAATGGTGGACTCATTACTACAAGACTGCACCTCTGTTTGGAGAAATAAATAATAATGATTAAAATTACTAGATTGTGAAACTGACTAAACTTTTATTAAAAAACCCCAAACAATGCAAACTTAAGAGATTTTGTTTTCAGGCTTTCTTAGTGGTTTTTTTTTTTTTCTGTATTTTGAGCACAACTCCCTGTCCTGGTTTGAGTTAGAACTGAACTAATTCTGTTCAGAGATTTTTACTTTTCAGCTCAGTCTCTTCTAACTGCACTTTTTGAAGTTAACAACATTTTTGCAGACAGTATCCACTTCTAGCACTGATAATGTTCAACGTTTACAGTAACTACCAAGGACTGGTGTGTGCAGAAAGACACTTGCTTCTGTGGAGACCAAGATGATTGCTGAATCTTGTGTACCACGGTAGGGATGCAGTAAGTAAGAGGTGGCATCTGTGGGGAGGAGTGAACAGGACCAATGACTCTAAACTTACCAAGGAGGTATTCCATCCCATATACATCAGTATAAAGCTGAGACATCATGAGGGTCAAGCTTCAGTGCCAACATCCAGTGGGAACTCTGTTCATTCTGCCTTTGATCCTGATCCTGCCAGCAACATCAGTGGTGACAGTGATGTAATTGCCATCAGAGGGTTTGGGTTGGATACTGGTCTTGAACATATTTGTATAAATTAATTTTATTATTATTTTCATTAAAACTTTTTTAGTTTTCTCTCCCAGTCCATAAGTCTCTCTCCCTTTTTCCTTTTCTGTTCCCCCCTTGGGAAGGGAGAGGGGTTAATAGAGAGCACCTGTCATTTGGCTAGTGACTGGCTCAGCCCCTAACCCTTGACACTTCATCTAATTTCATTTCACTGATTAGAAGTTAAATGCCATAAAGAAGCATCCAGACCCTTCTGAACAGCTGAACTGGATTCTAGTATTATGGTTGAAATGACAAAAATCAGTCTGTATTGTACTAGTGTTCATAGAATCATCACAGAACNCCAAGGACTGGTGTGTGCAGAAAGACACTTGCTTCTGTGGAGACCAAGATGATTGCTGAATCTTGTGTACCACGGTAGGGATGCAGTANAAGGATTGTCTGGTCCAACCTTTCCTGGGAAGGGCAGCCTAGAGGAGATCATCTGATACTCTGTCCAATTGCATCTGGAAATTGCCAGTCACCTCTGGTGACTGGGACTCCACCAAATCTCTGGGAAGGTTTTTCCAGTGAATGATGGTTATAAATTTCTGATACTGAAGATGAAACCTCTCCTCGTGCAACTTGGACCTGTTTTCCTTATCTGTGTGGCTCCTTGTGAATACTGTGATGTGGTCCCCACTGAGCCTTATATTCTCTAGGGAGAAGAGATCTAGCTTCTTCAGTCTTCCCTTGTAGGGTAGGCTCTCCAGCCCTTGGATCATCTTCATGGGCCTCCTTTGGACCCCCTCCAGATGGTTTTGTCTAATTGCTGGGGTGTTCTGGTTGTTTGGTTTACAAAACAGCCTATTAAAAGTTTCACAGTTTTTGTTTTATTATTGTATTATTTATTGAGCATATATCGAACAATATAGTCTTTACTTTTAGAAAGACTTGAAGCAAGCCTGGTCTTTAGTCTTGCAATATCTCAAGAGCTTTATAGTAGTTTGAGAGACTTCTTTTGGTGTTATGTTTTAGAGTGGAAGGTTTACTCAAAGTTCTGTAAGTCAACATTTTATTTTTTTTAGTTCTGTACTACCTTTTCCAGAGGAGATTTTACTTAATTTCTGGAGGAGTGTTTACATTATTTCTGGAGATGTTTTCAATTTGAAAACAACTTCCTGAGAGGACTTTGCCAGATAATTGAGTACTTAGACCTTTAGAATCCAAGCTACTTATTATGAATTGACACAACTGTAGAGAGACTATTTTTTAATCTGCCTTTAAGGAGAAAATGAACTTCTATTTCATAGTCTGAAACCTGCACTTTTGACCTTAGTGATATATTTTTTTCCTTTTACTGACTTTGTTTTATGATTTTTTGACTGTATGCTGAGGATTTGGGTAAGGGCTATTTTAGGTATTGCAGCTCTTATAATTGCACCACTTAATGTTAACTCAGTTCATTCTTAGCACAGTGGCCAAACTGCATTTGCCAGCTCTTTATTCAAAAGGCCCAGTTGCAGAGCTTGCATTCTTTACTGGTCTAGGCAACTTAAATTTGCTGATCATGCAGTAATAAGCTCTGTTCTGTTGAAATCTCTAAACCTTTGTTGCTAATACCTCTAAAAGGTTTTCTTCTTTCATGTATATTTGATGACTTGTGTAACATTTAGGTGTAGTTCCTGATACTATGTGTTTTGAGTTTTTAGCTATGGTTTTAAGTTACTTTGGCATGGAATGTTTCTGGGGAATTTTATTTTATACCGACCACAATTTTCTTTTTTAAAATTAATTCCAGTATAATTCTTTCAGATACATAGTCATAAGGATCATCTGGAGGAAAGCTGCAGCGAGCAATTCTGTAATTGAGTACTGGCACACTGTAAAAACAAAATATCGGATAACAGAGTCTAGCTCCATATGTCTTTCTTTGGTGTGTTGCCTGCAATAGCTGAAGCCTTTGGGGTTTTTTTGGGGGGGGATGCTGTGGTATTATTCTGCAAGTTGTGTAATTAGCCATGCTTTAGTTCACAGAATTAATTGCTTAAAGTTTGGAATTAAAATCACATGGACACACACACACATGCAAAGGAGAGGAAGTAAGACTGATTGTGCAGTCTTGAATTGTTTATACTCTGAAATACTGCAAAGTAAGTTCCTAAGAGTGTGACCTATCTTTTACTATTTCCAGTTATGCATCTCTTACTGAGATGGTGAGGAAGGTAGTGTCTTTGAATGCATCCATCATTAATGACAGAGATCCTGGAATTATAGCACAATTTCCCCACTTGCCTTCATTCCAGCCCAACCGGAGCAGTATTCTGGTTTGGTTTTGGTTACTTCATCTCTGAACTCCCATTAAATTGTTTTTTTGAGGTTCAGATTTTTTCATTTAAAAATGAGCTCTTAAGATGAAAGCAGAGGAAAGAAAAGTCTCTTGAAATAAGTGGAAAGATTTGAATTTAGGACCAGTGATTATGCTGTTAGCTTTGTTTTAATATCTCCAAGGCAATTGAAACTTGTCTGCAATGAAATTTTAAGCACAGCTCAAATTTATTTTGTGTGTGTGGGGGAAGTCTGTGCTAAAAGAGCTGTGAGAGGAATAAATAGCTGAAGTTTGCTGGTACAAGGTTATTTAGCCCTGGAGAAGAAGAGTTGCAGGGCAATAACAAAGATTACATGTACTGTAATGAACTATAAAATGACAGAGGAAATTCATTATCAGTTAAGTGTAAATATGGGAGAATCTGGATTGGGCGAGGGAGGGGGCAGTGTTGCAAGCTATACTGTAACGTGAAAGATCTTTCTATTTCGAGTTACAATAGTTTAGAAAAGAGAGCTTGGAGTCATTGGAACTGTTAAAGAGTGCAATACTAGGTCTATTTCCAATTGTCTTCTAGGAGAGAAGCAGTGTGAGGAATTACTGAGGTAGTAGTAGCAAGGAAAATAGAAAAGGCATTGTTGCACCTTGGAAGGAATCTCACCTTCCCATGTCTTTTTGTGTCTGCTTATTTTGGTCACCTCAAAGATGTTAAAACTAGACAAAGCACACTAGAGTAACGTGTGATGAAGCTTACAGAATAATTTGTATATTGGGAGAGACTTAAGTTTTTCTTTTGAGAGGCGGTATCTGAGAATACAAAAGGATTGTATATAGAACTGCACATGAGACTTGGAGAAGGCAAAGAATATTTTTGTTTCTTATTTTGCAGTAATAAAGGGATAATAATTTCAGACAGATTTTGTAAAAACAGGAGAAAAATGCCTTTTCAACAGAGATTATAGTTGACCTGTGATCCTTGCTGTAGGGTGACGTTGATATATCAAAGCATACGTCTATTCAGACAGCAGTCTGGGTAGAGACATGGCAGCCCATCTGTGGATCTGTTCTCCATAAATCAATGCTTATAGTCTTTGATTCAGAAAACCTCTAAGGGTAAATTACCAGGTGGAAAGTATTTTGTCATTGCTTTTTTCTTTCTTCAAATACATGCTCTAAGATATACAAGTCTTTCATCTGGCAACCATGGTTGCTCTAATGTTTATCTTGACTGAATCCAAACTGCACTTGGTTTGCCTTTGCTCAATTCCCTTGTGTGGTGCTTTGGCCAAACAGAAATGACTCTTCATTTGGCACTTCTTCATCGCAGGCTGCATTTGTGGACGTGGGATATTAATGGAATCATCTCACTGGCTTTGATTGTCATGTATTTTGGTATTATGAGTTGACCTCAGGCTTGTGAGAATTCATAAAACATTATGATGCAGTGCTATCAGCTGGATTTTAGGTCTGAAGACAAGGTTTCAGTGATCTTGGAGCAGTAACCTCCCTCAGCCCATGAATTGCATGCCAGCTGCCACCCTCACCTGCCATGCTCCTTAAACAAGGGAATGGGGCAAACAGCAAGATTTCTGCTCTAGCTTGTAGTCACTGAGTAGTTACAAACTGGGCTCCTTGTGGTGTTAGTCTAAAGTCAAGTTTTGCTACCCAAAAAAACTTTCTCTTAAAAATTTGTGAAAGGTGGGATCATGCTGTCTCAGTGGGGACCAGTGAAGAGTCCACAAAACCTAGAAAACTATCTCTTTGCAAGCTAAAGTCCCACCTGTTTGAGGCCGGATGATATGGATGGAGAAACTTGGTGAGAGCTAGAAAAAACACTGCTAAGGCAGCTAGATTTTGTTGTGTTGTTTTAAATCTGTATGTTAATACCCAACAAAAATTGGGTATGTTGAAGCAGTTTAAGCATCAGATTTCTTTTCTGATTTCTCAGTTCAGAAAGTAAAGTGACAGGAATCTCAGCTGACAGGCTGGGCTGCTGCAGTAACCTCCCAGGGAAGCAGTGAGGAGGTGGGAAATGGTTGCAGTATCTTCATCTGAGTATGGATTACAGATATAACTGTAAGGGACAGAAAAACCACCTTGAAGATAGGCTAAACTTGGTAACTAGGAAAAGGGCAACTTTCAGTTTTCAGTATGATGTTTGTAAGACCTAAAGTAGGTGATGTACAAAACTCCACAGCTTTTTCTTGTGGTTTTGAAGAAAATTTACATACCAGTCTATATATGCAACAAGCAGATGAAATGGGGTGTACTTGGAGAGGTAGTTAATGAGCAGTATTCAAAGCATACCCCAGTTCTTTTTAAGTGAAAGCTATTATGACAGTGCTACACAAGATTGCTAATGGGCTTTTTTGTGGTGTTGGTTGGGTTTTTTGAGGGGGCAGGTGGGGTGGAGATGGTTTTTCTGTTTGTTTGGTGTGGGGTTTTTGCTATTGTTTGTTGTTTTTTTCCTCCTCCAAAGGGTTGGTGCCCCTCCAGTTCCTTAAATAAAAATGAGACTGCATTGGAACAGACTTATGGCAAAGGATTAAAATTGGATAGTTTATGCTATCACTGCTGCTAAGTTCCAGTTCAGTTTACCCTTATATGCAGAGCTGAAAGTTGTGCTGGTATTTGGACTGATTCACAGGCAGGTCACAAACTTCTGCTTTCAAGATGACTCGTCTTATTAGAGAGGTGTAGTTGCTGCATACCTTTTGAATCCATTGCTACATGTCTGTCAAACCAGTTAAAGTATTTTTATACAGCTAATGAGTGCCACAAATAATCTTTCTAATATTTAATATCCAATGGCAATAATTATAGCCACCTGTTTGAATTAAAGTGAAATAATCTTTGCACTGAAATCAGTATAGAACTGACTGATTTGTCTAGCATGGTTGGTGCTAGTGACATGTAATACATTGGCATACCTGGCAAGAAGACTTGTTTTGAAGCACTTTTAAGTGGTACGGGTAACAGAACCAGATATCATCATCTTAAAATTACTTTCACATCTTCATTTTTTTGGCATTGTCTTACTAGTTCTAAGGAGCTCGGCGTCTGAAGGTGAAATTGAGTTTGGTACTAGGTACATAGGAAAGGTGGTCTCTGACTATTGCATTCTTGCCAAGTTATTCTGTTTGGAATAACTGATGTTTCTGATAGCCAATGAAAGGCTCAAAATTAAATAAAAAATGCACTCTTGTATTGCAGTTCCACATTTAGATCCAAACAAAATAAGTGAAAATGTCAGAAATGAGTAGTCTTTTTCCATAGCAGGATTCCAATTTGGAATTAACACTTGTGTAGTTGTTGGTGTAGTTGAGGTGTGCATAGAGCAAGCATGTTTCCCAACAGTGTGTATAGTTCTATATTCTTTATAATTTTGCTTTTTATTAAAGCATCCTGATTTGAAAAATCTTACTCAAACTGATTTAAAAAGCTGTCCTTTGTCCAGAGATTACATTGTAATTTCGGGGATGCAAATATGCTTGCTGCTATAAGGACCAGGCAGCTGCAAACCTTGAGAAGAGAGAATTACTGGAATAGATTATGTTAAGTGGTTTGTAGTTTAAAGCAAACTAAAGCTAGGTTTGCTTCTGCAGCACAAATAAAACTGCCTTCTGTGTATGGGTAAGACTGTCCTTACTGCATAATAAAAAGCCTTATTTACCACTCTTCTACTTTATTCACCAATTGGATAATTCTTTGATGTTTTCTTCTTGAAGATGATGTTGCAGAATTCATGCGTGCCACCTAAACTCTCATCTCCTTATATGGGCATTTATGTGGATCTGTGAATTAATTTGTATCTTAATATTGTGACATTGGAATAGACTTTCTTCTTGTGCTAGCAACAGTCGACAGGACTGTCACTTGTCCACTATCATGAGTTCAGTAACTTGTTCAGTGTTGCACAGATGCTTCTTGTGGGAAGAATAGCCCTGTTTTGTTAGTCTGAGACCAGTGTTTCTGAAGTTCCTTGCTTGATTGACTTAAACCAACACCTTTTTCAGCCAGTAGGGTAAGTATAGGGGCCTAGCAAGCAAAAGGCTTGCTTGCTTCTGGAGAACTTTTCCTAAATAGAGCATAGAGTTTGGGAAAATGGGGAAGGTAGCACATAAGTAATTTTAATCTTATGTAGATGTGTATGGATTGAGTGGATATCCTAAATTTATTCTCTTATAATACACAATTTCTCTGCTCATTTGTCTGACCTGCTTATCCTTAACCCTGACAAAAGCTGAACTAAACCCCAAAAACTTAAATATGTTTTATCTTGGAATACGTTGGCCTTCTAGAACCAATTAGTGGTGTTGGAGCCTTTTTACTTACTGCTTGGGTTTCTGTCACTTAAACTCAGTGACTTGTAGTGTTGATGAATGGTCCTGTCTTCTGCAGGACGTTAATAGAAGGAGATGACCCTCTTCTGGCTGTTGGATAGTGTGGCCATGAACTTAAAGTAAAGGTGCAGCCTCAGGCTTCTAAACTCAGCTCATCTGACAGGAGGTGTGTTGATCGTAATTAACAACTGAAGCCTATCTTTAGTGGTCCTCTTCTTTCCCTTCATCGTTCCTGCCACCGTCTTGCAATTGATATCTTCCATTGAGGCTTCTCTGTTCTTGTCTTGTAGTACACTAGGATAATCTTTGAGAGAACATGAGATAAACAGTTTCTGTTCTCCATTTCTGTGACTTAATGTGAGCAA